>JAOTRN010000041.1:7133698-7145988 GCA_028566695.1 Bagroides melapterus | reverse complement strand
GACAGGTTTTTAAAAAAATTGTCCCATGTACCATGGGTGTACACACACACACACACACACACACACACACACACACACACACAAATATACAGCAGTGTTTAGGGATTCTTCACAAAAGGCCTGGTTGGAAACAAAATATTAGAGGGAAGTGTGTAATGTGACAGTGTTTGCTTCCTCAGTGTAATGTGCTGTTAGAACTGTCACATTGATGAACGGCATATCTGCGTTGACTATCTGTTTTGTTTCTTCATTATATATGACTGTTATATAAAAGTAAGTTCCACCAGGAGGACTAATTTTCAAGGAGTGATTGGGACCAAAAATACTTGATTTTGCTGCAGCTTTTGCAATACAACTACTGGAATAACTACTGGAATTGGGGAAATTTCAATCACAGATTTGTCTTTTAAAACTCCTAACAGTGACAACACATATGTAATTACTTTCCATGATAGTATACTATTCAATGTACATGAATCAGAGATGGCTTTGGGTGTGTGTTGTGATGATGTGAAAACGTATGTGGTCATTTTGAAAAATTTCAAGCTCCTCTGAATATCACAGAGTTTGCTTGATTTTGCTTTAATTTCTGTGATTGTGAAATTATTGAGGGAATGATTCTGAAAAGTAAAAATTTCACTTCTGTATTTTGTTAGAAATCTAGTAATGCTAAATGTGTATTTTGTATTCCATCAGGTATCTATGTAATAAACTCTGTGAATGAACCCATTTCCTCAATGCATCCTTAATCACATGTAGAGAGTTCAAGAGGCCATTAAAATCAGCACCACCATTTAACTCGTTTCACTTTTTATGGGAATTTGAGCCCCTCTCCCTCAAAGGGAAATGTAGCCTTTCTTCGATTCAGTCGCTGTCAGTGATCTCTTTCATGCTGGGCCGTATGACATCCAATAGAAGTGCTTTATCCCCTGAAGATACAGTACAAATCATCATTGGTTTTATCTCAGTTGGGGATGTCGATTTTCTAAATGAGCTTACTCTTTCCAGCTGCCTGTCAAGCCCATTTTCCCTATCGCACGGCAGCCAACCTCCCATCCTCTCCTCTCTCTGCCCTCCCTACATCACCCTGAAGTCTAGAGCTTTTCTTACTGCCAGGGTTTAGGGCCTTTCTTTCTAGCCTTTGTTCCTGTAGGGGGAGAGGGAGCAAACAGCAGGATTGATCCTACATTTGTGTCTTGGTATTGTTCCAAACCTTCCTTGTCAATAGGGATGGGGAGTGCATTGACTGGGGGAGGTTAAGGGTGCAAGAATGAAATTGGCTAAGGGTTTTTTATTTCCCCGTGTACGCCACAGTGGCTGGCTTTTTGTGTGCAGTGGAATGTCCCTAATCTGGCCGCCATCGACATGCAAATGAGCACAGCCAGTCCACGTCACGTGGCTGATCAGAGGCTTCAAAGCCTGGGAAAGAACTCTGCCAAGACCGGCCATGGGCTTCGATGTTGAATCTGCATAGAGTTAAAAATTATGTCAAATTATGTCAAATTAGTATTGAATGCACATATTTCAAAGAGAAAAAACAAAACAAACAGGCTGGTATTGGCTTCTCTGTAGTGCCATCAGTGTAGTGAAGGAAATATGTTTAGTAACTTCAATGGTATTCCAAATTAATGTTTTACTAAAGTAGTTTTAATTGTTAAAATAAAATCAAATATATGTAGAGTAAAAGATATATATCTCATAGTAGAAGGAGGTTTTGTGAATTTCCCCATGTGAGTTGATGCTGATTGATGTAGCCGAGTGTGCACTAGGACAAAAGCTTAGGCACTAAGACACAGTGTGGTGTAACCATTGTTAAATCAGTGCCCTTCATGTTTTACTTTCTGTGTGTGTGTGTGTGTGTGTGTGTGTGTGTGTGCCTGTGTGTATGTGTGTGTTTGTGAAGCAATGATCTCTTGACTGTATTTAACAAATCTCAAGTCATAACTCATTAGATTAATGTTACATATTTTCATTTACTTTATAGTTAAAGTGACTGAACATGTAATGATCTCATTTCATTCTACCCTTCAGTAATGTTTTCTAACCTTTGTTTCTGTTACCTTTGATAAGCATGAACTGTAGCTGAAGACTCTCATCAGTGTATATGATTCTATATGTCTTGTACTCACAGGTTGACGAACCTACCCTGCCCTTCAGCTCCTGTCTTCAACTCTGCTCAAGTGCCATTATGTTACCAGGCCACTAGAGACCCTTCTGATACAGTTACTTTTATTTAGATGACTATGTCTTTGGAATTGAGGAGGGTTTATTTTCCTTTTTTTGTGGACTTTTCCTTAAGGGTTTGGGCTAACATTACAGTACAGGAACATGACACTCTGGGCTTTGACGCTATCTTTCTTCACTGTAAAAAAGAATTCCCTCTGAAGGGAACACTCCTATGACCACAAAGTCTAGTCATCTGGAAATGAGACAATCACTAAATCAGCATCTGTAACCATGTAAACCTACAGATGGACAGAATAGGATTGGGTTTCTAGAATGTTGGAGACATTATTGAAAAGTTGAGGTGAAAATTGTAGTATGATTTGTGATGTGTAACCAAGTTAGATATTTCTTCTGTTTGTCCATTACTATCAAATGTACAATATTTTGATGTGATACTAAGTGGCATAGATTGTCCATGGAGTCTGGGTAAGATTGTAAACATTTTCGCTATGGTTCCAATTTATTTCCAAAGCTAAAGGTTCTTTGTTTAAATTAGCAAGTCCTCTTCATTTAATAATCATTAATGCAGGAATCCATTCAGGTACACTAGTGGCTTTCTGCTATCTTCCTGGTAATGTACGGCAAAGAGCTCCAAACTTCAAATCCCAGCTGGTCATTGCTTTAAAGCAATTAAACATAGAAAACTACCCCAATCTCATTTAGTATTTCATATTTAATTCAGAATTTTAGTTTAATTTTGCTACACTAGAACTTTACTCTAAAATGCAGGTATTTTTCCACAGGAACCTTTTAGATGTCATTAAGCAAGAGCAGTCCTCAATCTCACATCCCATATCTGTGATTTAATAATGAGCTATACTTGCCAGTTTGCAAATGTTTTTTTTTTTTTTTTGCATATCAAAGTACAGGAGTGTGCATGTCAATGAACTGAAAAGGCCAAACATGACTGCCATATTGCAGTTTCTATAAAAACCTAACATGCATCTTTAAAAAAAGGAAATCTGCTGTAATTAGCAAAAGATGGTGCCCCGTTAAATTGAATTTAATGACAACACAGCAAACTTACTCAGTAAGAACTAATCTTCAACTTACGAGTATTATGGTTAATGGTCCTGAAAGAAAATGATGGCCTCTCAAAGCAAAACCAATTAACACAGTTGGTGAATATCTATAGCGTGCTTTTCAATTTTAATAAGCATTTCATATTTAACAAATCATAGCATATTCATGATTCAATGCAAGGATCTTTCTTAAAGGGATCCATCCAACATCTGTGATTGTTCTGCTTTCTGCAAAGGTGCTCTGCTGTTATGTTCTCTTCTGAGATCTGACAAGAGAGAGGAAGGTAGGGCGGCAGCAGCTGGCCATATATCACAGTAATTAAAGGCTGGCCTAATGATGCAGGCTTCCTCCAGCATGATTTCTGTCTGATCACAGGGCTGCTTCATTAGGAGCACTCAGCCTAACGAGGTGGAGCTGCAGTAAAGTAATTCTCAGCCTGCTGCAGTGATAAAGAGGTCCCAGGGCCGAGGGAAGCCTGAAAATATAATCATAATTGGAAATGCTTGACTAAAGTTATTGCAGAGCTGCTGAAGGGTGCATTGTTTTTTGTTCAGAGTGATTACTTCAGCTTTCCCCCACTTTTTTCAAGCCACATTGCAAATATCTCAGAAATCATGGCTGGGGAGTTGGTGTTATGGGTAAAGAAGCTAATTGCAGGTGCAGTGATTTAGTGATGTGACACTGCAAGGACACAGAAATTGTACATAAAGCATATGTCGCAGTTTATATAGAGATAATGTCACATGTTTATTTGTTTGTTTTTGTTTTAAATCATATCCCCAGAATATTAGACACAGCATGTTTATTATAGAAAAGGCCAGAAAATCATACCATTTGTTTTTAGATAATAATCATTTATTAAGTATATTCATGATTTTGCTTGAGGTGGAGGTTATATTATTTTTAATTCTGTAAATTCCTGACATATATTTTCACTTAGCACAATTAGGTTTTTGATAGACAAATCAAATCAAAAGTAATAACATTAGACATTTATCAGTGGGTGCAAGATAGCAAGGTTTTAAAATAGCAAAGATTCACATGTGCTGAACATTTGATGACCTTCTAAAAGGGCAGGCTGAAAAAAAAATTAGTGGTTTCACTAATGAGAACGTGCAGCTTTGTAGAGCAAGCTGGTAAAAATGGCACGTTTTTTCATTGGTTCATTGAAAATGTTAGCTGTGATTAGTTACACAATCCAGCATTAACCTGTAAATTAAAATTCCTTGGTGCAATTTGATGGGTGATTTAATTTGGTTCCTCCCTCTCTCTCTCTCTCTCTCTCTCTCACATTCTCAGCCCGCCACAGGCTATTCCCATTATGAATTCTTTATATAGCTTTTTCCTTAATGATCAGCAGCCTGTGCTCTGGTGCTGATTACTATTGTACACTTAGCACTACATAAAACAGGGGATTAATATGTCCCAGAAGGATTGTTGCTATGGATCCCCCAGTTGCCTTCGGAGAGATGTTTCTGCAGCTTCAATTGTCCATAAATTACTCTCCCTAGTGAATTAGCCTGCAGACTATGAGGAAAGGAACAAGCCGAGGAGGGCACTCTCACTCTGGGCCCAGATGAAAGCGATCTGCTCAATTATTCATGACCAGGCCCTTTTTTCAGATAATGTAAGATGCTGTATTACATTTTCTCTTTCTTTTTGTTTCCATCTTTCTTTCTATTTCATTCCTAGCCAGGTATTGGATAAGATTGAGTTAATAAGAACACAGTGTTGGACCTGAGGATGTTTTAACTGTTGTTACTTGATCTGCTGCTTTGTGTATGATTTTCTATTCTGTTCTTGGCCCTCAAAGCTCTCTTGTCCTGTGCAGACTGGGCAGTGTTAAATGTAGCAGAGACTAAGAAGATTCAGTTTGGGAGACGTGGGCTGATTTTCCAAAGTATCTTTAATGTTTTGAGTCAGCATAAAAATAGTACGATATATTCAATGGCTATGTAATCTCTCTGCCTCTGGCCTGTTGGAATCTGATCAGATTTAGTGGAAGGAAGAGATGATTCATGCTTAGTTTAGCAGCCAAATCACTGTTGCAGCCATCACTAGTATGTATTCTAATTAACTGCTTTAACTCATTTCAATCATTGTGTCAAGCTAATATCCATCAAAAAGGTACATAATTATTATTTACTTCCAAACATTTGCATGAGTCTTTCCATAGAAGCATTGTTGTTTTGTTATAATTTATATTACTAAACATTGTCATGTTTTTCATATCATATCTTTGATACCTGTATTTCTTTTTCATCTCATTAGTCCATCATGCTGGTCTGTAGTATTCCTCTCCCACCATGTGCTAGATCCACACAGTTTCCTTCAAGTGGAAGGATCAGTCTGGCTACATTAATTCTTGAGTCCAGGCCAGATGAGCAGCTGTGTTCTCAGCATCTGCCTGCCTCCACTGCTTTATATCTAGAACTGCTTTTGACTGACGGACACAGGAAAAGGCTAGAGTGGTGTCGTGATGGAGTGATTCATTTTGTTAAGAAAAACAGAAAAAAAAAGGTAATCAACATTTTTCCTGACAAAAATTAAACAATTAATAAAATCAAATTAGGTAGGAAATTAGGTAATTACAGAAAACAATCATTATCTTGTGCAGTTTGAGGTGCAGCATGTCATTGGACAATTATCATTATACCAGAGAGCTGTAGAATTCTCAAATCTGGTTGCTAAAAGGCTGCTAAGGGAGTCTGTTTATAGCTGCTATAACATAAGGGATAACAGGAACTGCTATAACATAGAGTAAGGTATTAACCTGTTTTTTTAGATGCTCACAACATTTGTTGGCAAACAGATATTTTGTAAGAGAAACAAAACTGTGGGATGTTATTGGGAAATAATCAAAATATAACATTTAGGATTTTATTACTCCAGTTATAGTTGACTAAAGTAGTAGTAATTGTAGTTTTTTGTAACCACACCTAAAAAACTCCCAAGTGATTTAAAACGACTGATTCTATTATGTATTGTTGAGAAATTATTAAGACAAAAAAGAAATGTGGTGAAGAAGAATGTAAAAAGTCTGAAAAAAGGCTGTTTTGAGTCTTGCTTGAAGATGGTATTAAGTTATTTTAGTCTTTGAACACAGACAGAATATGCTTCTGATGGAAAGATTCCAGATGTTGGAATATTATGGAAGCATTTCTGTAGTCCAGACAGTTGCTCATTTTGGACTGGGTGCCATGTCAGATTCTACCCTCTAACCCCCTTTACATGTGGAGCAGTGCGCTGTGCATCATTGCCTCCTCAGCATGGACATCACAGTCTGCTGGCTCTGGCTGCCTCCCTCATGTGTGGCATTTGCTGCCTATGCCAGGTTGTGGCTTCCAGGCCTGGACATGGACCAAGTCCTCTTCAACCTCAATGGCCAACAGCTGGAGCAGTGCTGCAGGCGATGAATCACCTGCGATTAATATTTAACTCCTGGCTTCTACACAGTGGCATACCTTAGCGTCTCACTGCATATCTCCAGGGGAGGCATCTCCTTCTAACCTGCAAATATAAGATGGGTTGCTTTTAAAGGATTCTGATTGCACCAAAGGAAGGGGTGGTGTACCTGAGTTCCTCAGCTCTACTCTTTGGCCAGGGTCTGTGCTTTTTCTTCTGAATCTGTGGAGCTCAACTTACCCAACATGCACACACAGAGGCTCTCCTTTCTCTCTTCTTATCAGTGGTGCACCTGCAGGCATGTGCTCAGATCTCAGGCTGGCAGCAGGATCAAAGAGGTAATGCTGGACATTTGAAATTGAGGCCTGGATCATAGGAGCAGTTTTTGGAGCCACCCAACTCTTGTGTTTATATTCAGTAAAAAGAATATCTCCCAACTACAGTGCTGTAGCCAGCCAGCTGGTTTCTGGAGACTTAAGACAGGTCACCCTGATATCTCCTGCAGGCTTTCAGGAACAGTGTGTGATCTAGTGATTAGTACCCCACTCTGTCTTTCCTGTCAGCTGATGTGATGTACAGCTCACCATCAGTTCAGCCTCATTCACATGCAAGTACTGTAATCTCCAGCTATTTGAGTGTACATTAAATTCTACTTTATGGTTGGCTGTAAAAGCTGAAAAAGCAGCAAAGGTTTTTATCCCTTTTCTTAAAAAATGGATTTGGTATTTAACCCTATATTAACCCTCTTTATACACTTTACACTATACACTCTTTATATACTCCTTTACAGTGTAACAATAGATTCAATTTCTCCATCAATAAAGGTGACTCACAATTCTCTAGTTCAGGCATTGAATAATATTAGAAACGACTACTTACTTTTCTTTTCCCTGTTTGTTTTGGTGTGGTCTGCCTGACTGGTGCTGACTGCAGACTTGCTAATAGTATGTGTGCCTCAAGGGAGCGTATGGGAATCGCCACAGGACAGGATTTTTTTGGACGTTTTCCTATCTGCAAGATTGAGGGACACCTCAGGGAACTTCCCGAGAGCCTTTTGGTTCCCACAGAGGGAGGAGCACAAAGTGACTGCCTTTGTTCTCTACACAAATGGAGACTGCCAAGGAGACAGCATTCCCCTCAGAGGCTTTATTGTCTCCCTAACAAGTCATAGCAAATATTAATATTCATATTTTTACAGGCCCAGAGATCCCGCCATAACTCTTTCCATTCATGCTCATTAAATGTATTATAGAGAGCGAGGGATTTTTTTTCTTACTTTCATAATATTTGAATGAAACAGTTCTCCATATGAAAGGTTGCCGTGTCACACCCCTAAAGAGACTTCAGAGATTAAAAAGAAATACATAATTACTGTTCGTCTCTCTCTCACATGTAATTCTGTGATTATGAACACAGATGTACTCTTACATTGTGTGAGGTGAATCTCTGAGGAATCTGAAAGGAAAAGTACTTTTCATCGGGTCAATATTACAGATTTCAGATGAACTGTTTTCAGTATTTATACTGCTCCATCTAAGAATTCCTGGACAAAATCCCAAAGACTCTCCTTTGTTCTTTGCCAGGAAAGTCATTAATGGCCTACTAAAACCAAAGGCAGTTCCATTGAATACATAATGTAATATATGTTCTTTTATATTAGATTTGTTTCATTGAATTTGGTGGGATATACCGTTACATGCTGCTTTTCCTAACTAGAGGTAACACTTAAAACCACATGGTGAAGACAATGACATGACTATACCATCAGCCTGGAGGATCAATTTCACATGAAGACAGCTTCTGTCATGCTGTGGCTAGTAAAACACTGGTATTTATTTCATGTAACAGTAAGGGCATAAAGTGAACATAGTTTGGTCAGAAAATTTATGAGAAATATCCTAACCCATCCACTGATAAAACAATTTTCTCCAACTGCCACTGTGTGCAGTGCACTTTGTGTATCCATGCTTTATGTTCTTACCTCCCAGTACATTGTCTCAAATAGGATTTTCCAGTTGCAATACACTATATACACCATTGCATACAATAATGTATATGTCTCATTAGTGCTGCTCTTTCCATCTGTACTGATCATTTGGAGAGGTTTGCTGAGCACGATAATGA
This sequence comes from Bagroides melapterus, assembly GCA_028566695.1. Lineage (NCBI taxonomy): Eukaryota > Metazoa > Chordata > Actinopteri > Siluriformes > Bagridae > Bagroides > Bagroides melapterus. The sequence continues at coordinate 7,137,210 of JAOTRN010000041.1, read as the reverse complement.
AAAATTGATTGGTGGGGTATTGGACACATGCACAGTCCGTTTGAGTTGATGCAGTGTGTTACACTCAACACTCCTTGACACCTCAATTAGCACTGCTGCAGGAGACTGGCTCTAAACAAAAGCTTGACCCTTAAGATAAATAGGTGTGCAATTGATCTAATTACGATGGAGTCTTGCTATTTAGGATCACAGGAAACACATGGAATGCTGACTCTCAGCATCACACAAACTGACAAAGTGCTGAGCTTATTTAGAAAGCTAATGCAGACGGAAAAACAGAATTTTAGTAAGACTCTAGTACTAAATCTTGTAGGAAAAAAATATATGTGATTTTAAATAAAGACTTAATAGACAACAATGTATTCACTGTAACTCTGTGGTTTACTATCATTTAGACCCATACAGTTCCGTTACCTCGGACAAGTCAAGGCTATTAACGTGATGCTGAACCGAGTTATGGGTCAGCTGTCATAGGGCCATGTGTGAAGGGCTATGTGGTGCTGAAATATGAAAGTCCTCACTCTCTCCTTTGAGGCATTCAGAGAGATGCCAAAGACAAATGACCCATGAGTGCAGACACACCTTTCATATTTGGCATCAAATTCTTACACGAGGGATGAATGCCATCCTTTTCCTCCACGTCCTCCTCCTCCTCCGCCTCCTTCTCTTTCTCCTCCTCCACCTTTTTATCCAATCTAATATACATGTACTCCTGAGAGGGGGGTATTGTTCACTGAGCACATCCTCCTCCTCCATCATGTCTTAATGAACATAATCGGATGCCTCCCTGTGAGCTCAGACCTCTCTGTACCATCTCTGTGATTTATGCTCTAATGAAGCATCATCAGTGAGAATGAGTGTTATTAACTCAAACATTGGTAGTTTTTCTACAATAACTCATAATACTTTTGGACATTACCTAGATAAAAATTGAGATGTGCCAGTGATAAGGAACCCATTTTGTTAGAAATCAATCAGCATGTAAGCGCATAGAAAAAAGAGTGACTTACACACTCAAGCTGAATGGATAAATGGCATCTCTTCCTAACCACCAATATTATTCAGATTGTTTATATACATATTCCAGGCATCATTTTTCATTCTGTCAGTAAGAATATGTGGTATAAAAATAATTTTTCGGCACATGTCATGGGAACTCTGATTGCATAGGGAGAAGCATTAGCTGTCATGCTTATTTTGAGAACTCATGTATGTCCCAGAGCTTTGGCAGAACCCTGTCAGTGGTTTCTATTAGAGTTCCACATCTCCAAAGAAGCCTTGGCACCTTGCACATGACACCCAGCCGTCTGACCAGATGTTACAGACCCAAGACTATGTATAATGGGGATTAGGCAAATTATTCCAAATATTTTGATGGATAGTCCTTACATTTTACAAACTGCAGTACTAATGATGTGGTCATTTCAAATTGTTTGCATTGGTTTTCCAACCTAATGGCCACAGATCAAAAGCCTTATCTCTTTTTCTGTTGGGGTGTTGTTTGGTATCTGCTACAGGGAGGGCAATGTAGGCTAAATTTACTTTTGTTTGGTTGTCCCCAATAAAGCCTGGCTACGAGTTACTTAGTGCAGGAATGCACAGACTGCTCTGGGTCCAAGAGCTGGGCAGATGGAGAGTCAGTGTGGGCCAGCATTTTTTTTTTTGTAACTTCTGTTTTGCCTGTGTTTAATTTATTGTCTCCTCTAGGAAGGCCACGTTAGCTATAAATCTCCTATCATCCAGATATCAAATGTGTTGACAGCATTTACTAAAAAAATGACTCATTTACTCATTATCAGTTTATTCCTTTTAGACAAATGTACTAACATTAAAGCTCATTGGTGTAGATTTTCACAATGACCTTAATTTCAAAGAAAAGCTATGTATTGCATGCATGATTTTACACATGGATACTAATATTACCTCCATTTCTATTGACTGTTGTATCATGTCCAAAATTCAGCTTTAACAGTGTTATCACAGTCCCTTTTGCACATAGCATTTATTAAAACACAGACAGGCTTTTTTTCATTTCTGTGGGGACATGAGTTTCATCTTACCATACAATAAATGAATGAGTAGGCCTCAGCCCATTGGGGCACAGCTTGCTCTAAGCATAGAAATCGTCTATAGGGTAAGCCACTGATTGGCTTGGTGTAATTGTACTCTTAATTAGACTGCAGCGGTACTTGCAGCTGGAGGGTAAATTGTGTGTGTATTTGTGTGTGCCAGTATATGTTGTTGTTGTTCTACAGTGCAGAGAGATGAGCATAGAAAGCCATCTTCAGAGACACACACACACACACATGCCAAGTTTCTCAAATTACTCTCTCTTTCTCTCTCTCTCTTGCTCTCTCTACATTCCTCCCTGTCTCTCTCAGATTGTCCCTTGTGCTCTTCTCTTTCTCTCACTCTTGCTATCTCTTCATCTGCCTCTGTCTGCCTCTCAGCACCCCCCCCTTCCCCTTTCTTTCTCTGTGAACTAGTTCCAGAAAGACCCTCTGGTCATCTCATTGTATCATCTTCTTTTATGAAGGCTTTTTAAGATTGCATGCTGCAAAAGCCAGTTCAAACAATAAAGGGAACATTTGCGAAAACATAAAACTTAATTGCAATGGTAAATCATACCTCTCTTATGGGGTTCCACTGGAGTTCATTTCCGCGTGCCAGTCCTGATTGCAGCGTTTCGTCTTCGGCCCACAGATCTAAGAGATGTTTGCATGACTCAACACCTGTGTGTGTGTGTGTGTGTGAGCACTGTTCAAGGCTGGGAATGATGGCTGTGTGCCTCTTCTGGGTCTCTGCCTGGGCAGCTGGCTCTCATTAGTGCTTGTTCCTCCACCAATTGTTTCTCTGCATATGAACAGGTTAAACCCAGAGTGGAAACATTATCTTGCAACCCTTTCTCCTCACCTAATATGTAGCCTAGCTTTACATACCACAGAATAATCATTAAGACTTTGAAGCTGAGATTTCACTTCACATATGTTGTACACAGAAATCCGCAAATATGGTTTGCCACAAAGTTAAAATCAAATATCAGTCAATAGTTTGATATGAATGATGTCGGCTATTACACACACTCTCTCTTAAGCTTGCAAGATGGCTGCAATTAAAGTGTCTACCTGCATGTCTTCCTCCATTTCATCTGTTAGTGTTTATGGTGAACAGCCCACTCATAGCTCTTTGGAAAAGGAAGCAATGTGCATGCGTAATGCAGTTATGCTCCTACTGATGCATGAAGCTCCATGTCTGCTTCTTGTCAAGACCTTGCCACTAAAAGTCAATTTGCTTGGGCTCCACAAAATTTAATATTTCTCTAATCAGATAAACAAGGATGTTGCGTAGGCTGGTTCTATTGATAGGAGGAAATAATTATAGTTGGCTCGGAATAATTTCACCCCAGTGAATTACAGTAAACTCCATAAAATCTTGACCAGCAGGCGGGGCCGGGGGCGGGGGGGCGTCGCCGGGGCTGGCCGGGGGTCGGGGCGGGGGGGTGTTTGTTCGGC
>JAOTRN010000041.1:7115369-7133598 GCA_028566695.1 Bagroides melapterus | reverse complement strand
GCCGAGAAGCGATAACCTGTTTTTCCCCTTGCCAAAAAGACAGCCCATAGCCAAAAGCTAGCTTCCAAGCAGAAAGGGAAGTACTAGAGGAGGAAGATGGAGAGCAGGAGGAGATGGAACAAGTAAGAATATTCCATTAATGCTTGTCTGTTTTTCTTCCTCTCTTTCAGCATGTGGTGATGACCATTTCCCCAAGCCCATTATAAGAAAAGATGGACATCAGACATTTTCCTGTGAACCTCAGGTCAGTGAAGACATGGGTTCAATATCTCAACTACACAGCAGGACTCTAAAGATACAACAGCAAAATGGTGCTTAGTCATCTTAAAATGCAGATATGGTGAAAACAGACAGCAATGCTGAATAGAGTTGAGGGCAAACTGAGCATGTATAGTTTTTGAATGGGGAAATAAAGGAAAATATGCCTCTTTATTACTATTAATAGTAATTACTAGTAATTATTATTACTATTTATCTTTATTACTATTTATACTACTATTTAAAAATAGTAAAGGTATCTGTGACAACCCAACTGCTACCCAAAAGGAATGGAGTGAGCATGCAAATTATTAGAGAATACCATATCCTATTTGTTACTTGTAATAATAAACTCACTTAATGTCTCTTGCTATGAACAAAAGTCCTTGTCTTCTTTATATTATACTAATGCAAAACTGCATGGTGTAAAGCTTTACTCAGAGATTTCAGGTGATGAATGGCAGGGGGAGTAGCTAAAGCTGCTGAAGCTCTTCATCTGGGCTTTGTAACATTGTTTGCTATGACATTGTCAAATGAATCCAGAGCCATGCTGCTGTAATGAGGCCTTATTGAATCTCGGTGTGGGGCAGATTAAGCCCACCTGGTCTCTGCGACAAGACTCCTCTCAGCCCTGGCACTGCCCCATTACCCACCAGAAGCCTCTCAGATTGTCTCAGATTGTAGAACAGCTTACACTACACCACAAGCATTATTTTTCACAAAATAAGAACAGACCCCACAAGTTTGCCTATAGTCTGTTTCACTTTTTGAAGTGCCCTCAAAGCTATCAAATTTAACCCCTGGGAATGTCTGTGTTGAAGCTAGTGAGATGTGTTAGCCATGAAACACAATACACCTTGATCATGCCTCTAAATGAAAGCTGAATTTATCAACCTGTGGATGAGCAGTCCCATCTCTGCCTGTAATTATTTAGACTCCATTTTTAGTTAATTATTGTCATTAGCATTATATGTTCTAAGTGGGTGCATAATTTAGTGGGGGGGGACCTCGGATGAGCATTTAAGATGAACAGAACGTTTGGTTTTTGTTGAAGTGGTAGAAAACAGCCGGGAAAACAGCTGAAACGGGAACAATTATTTTAATGATCTTAGAAACGCAGATGTTGTAAATTAGATTTAGGTTGCTGCTCGCCTACTGATCATGAGTGAAGCTGTGTGCAGAAGCACGCAGAGACTCGGAGATGGAAACATTCATCAACAATCATAAGCAGGAATCCTGGTGTTCCTTATAACTTTACATGTCAAACAGTGGAAAAATTGCAAATTAATGATGTGACGTTAAAGGCCCAAAGGTCTTAGTAGTGATTATAACTTATCTATATTTGAAGCCTTCTGGTATATTAATTTATGACAGCTTATACTATTTTTAGAGTGAATTACTGTCCATGAAATGATTTTTTTTTAGCTGAGGTCAAACTCGCTAGCTTTAAAGAGTAGGGAAAATGTAGCAGGTTACAGATTGTACTACAAATTGAAGCTAAGTTGCCCATCCATTAACCCGCTCATATAAGTTGTATCTGAAAAGAGCAAATGATCTTTGTTGTTTTGGGTAAAGAAATTATCTTATATGTTACATAATTCTTCATAATATTTCATAGGAAAATGTCTATAGTAGGAATCTCTGACCTCTGGTTTCATTCCAATCCAGGAAAATAAGCTTCACAGGATCTTGGACAAGTTAGGTGCATTGCTAAGAGGAAATGTGCATAAATTATCTGCAAGAAAATTGCACTTGACTAAAGTTTTATTTTATAGCAAATTTGCACTAAAGTAAGTGCTACTGGTTTGAGTTTACAGAAAGGCAAATTACCTCTGCTATACAAAGCTGTTAAGGAGCTAAAAGTACCACATAGAGCTTCAGTGAAGAGAATTGCTCTTAGGCGAGACCGCAGTTTCCCCAATAAAACAGTTGGGTGCAAGTAAACTGTGGAAAACATATAAACACCTTGCAAATATTACCAGGGTACATTGGCTAAGCAAGTGGGTAAAGTGCTTTGGTGTAAATATTTCGGTGTTGGCTGTTGTTTTTGTTAGAGATTTTAAAGGTACATAAAACAAATACTGGAAGAGAGAGAGAGAATGAGAAAGAAAGGAGGTGAATGACGAGAAGAGGGGCTGCCAGGTGCTCTTTTCTTTTCTTGGGTGCAGCACAGTGTGAGGAAAAGCTTGTTAAAATCCTAATGGTGGCTATCAAAGGGTATTGATTATCCTTCCTGGCCTGTTTGGGTGACAAAGTGAGCATTAAGCCAGGAACCAAGTGTGTGTTGCGTGTCTTCTGGGGTGGTCTGCTCCCTGAGTGGTGAGAATGCTGCCTGAAGCAGCTCCTCAGTCCCATTCACCCTTCTGCCACCAGATAATCCACTTCTCCAGCTTATACCGTACAGGCTGCCCCAGGGCCTGGGGATGAAGCTGCAGCCTCATCATACTGCATACAGCACACACTTGAAGCATGCTCAAACTGTGTGTGCTGTGTGAATATTGCACACATGCAGCTGCTGTATATCTCATTCCATGAGAGTAACAATGTTGTGAAAAGTGCTGGGGACATGGGTGAATAAAAGACTTATAATAATTGCGCCTCAACCATTTTAACCAGTATCTTTTAAAAGAGAAGCCACTCTCACCGTGAATAAGGATAAACTAATATTATTAACAAAAAGTTAATTTGATGGGGATACATTTATCTGATTTTCCCCATTGTTAATAGAAGAATAGTGTGTACTCTTGGCTTATGGCACTGTTTTAACCATAAGGTTGTTTTCTGCCTGTTTCTTTGGGAATGAACTGGCTCACATGGAAATCTGCATTGGCTTTTTCTTTCTTTCTTTTTTACTATAAGGTTTCCTCATTATGTGTAATAAATATGGCACATGAACAACAGAGGTCTCTGGAGAAAGTGGAAGAAATGGAAAGCAAATACTGGAAATGACAAGTACTTTATCCACATGAAGCGTAGCCATGGAACACAGAAATCTGAATAGCAGATGAAGTTGCCCCCAGTTTAAGTGCATTTCACTCCAAGCAATGTTAGAATTCAGTGAATGTTGAAGAATTGCAGAGTAAAGCACGAGCATAGAGCTGGGTTATAAAAAGCAAGGTATACATAAAGCATGATAACCAAATTAATGGATTTTTTCATCAAATATTCATGATAAACCTCTAGCTTTTGACTAGCTAAATGGAAATTCTGAACCACATTTTTTCTTCTTTTTATTGGCTAGATATACGCAATAACTGTGCATTACTAAACATTTTCTTTTCTTAAATATATTTTCAGTACTTATTGTTAAGATAATTGAAAATTCTCTTCTTATCTGAGTTAAAATCTAATTTGTTTACAATTTTCAGAACATAATGACTTGTATCTAAATCTAGTTTGAATTAATATTGTCAACCATAAAATTATTCTAGAGATGAAAATTAACTTTATTTAAAAAAAAAAAAGAATTATTCAGAAATACATGCATGCATGCATGATTTTCCAAATTTCAGACTGAGCAAAAAATGCCCAGTAGTGTAAAGATGTATGAAAAATAAATAGATAATAAAAATTAATAAAATGAAAAGATGTAGTTCAGTGATCACATTTAGTGCACATTGGTGCATATGCTACACGTCTCTGGAACTGCACTGGAGGGAAAAACAGCATTCTTTTAAAAGATATTTCCTCAATTACTATTTGATGAAGAAAAGCTCATGCTTCCTCTCCTTATTTTTTAATTATGCCAATTTGCTTGCATTTATTGAACAGAAAAAATTGAGTACCAGTAATTTTACCATATTATTAATAACAAATTCTAATATTAAAGAAAACTATATTCCAGTGATTTTTTTATAGAGAAAAGTTTCTCTGTTTGTTTGGAATAAGTGAATCATTGTGTTATTTTATTTTATACAATCATTTTTTTCCACTCTTTTGAATGTTGCCAATTATTTCTGGAGTGTACTGTACATTCCTGAATAAACTGCAGATCCTCCAAACAGCCCAAAGCATCCTGCAGTATCGTGCTACTGGTAAATCTCTCTAGAGACACCACTGCTGTGGATTAATTCACCTAACCATTTCACATGTCAGGTGGAATTTGTGCTTTGTGCTTTCAAACACCTCCACAATCAAACTGAAACCCAGTGTAAATACGCTTTTTTATTATATTGAATCCTTAACCTTTAGTGCTTAATACATTCAAAAAATATTAGACATAATTTCTGATTGTATGTGGCAGAGTACATATATTACTATATATTTATGTGATTGAGCAGTAGACTGTCAAGGATGGTGACAGAGAGAGAGAGAGAGAGAGAGAGAGAGAGAGAGACAGTAACCACAGTGAGGGGTATAAATATCTTGATGGCTCAGTTAGAGAGGTTATGGCACTGTGGTAAACTGTGAATTGGATGTACTGGTATCTTATGTTGTACATATTGTATTCTGTCCCATGGCTGTTTAGAGTTAGTAGCTGGTATATCACAGGAAGACTGCATAGGTGCCCATTCCAGGGCAGAGCAGGCATGCTAATATAAACATTCATTCTGCATTGACACACATGTAAGACTGAACTGTATTTACAAATAGACCCAATTTTACTTGTTTCTTTCTCTACTGGATTATTGTTATTTAAGAGACTAATTTTGTTTGAATTGGGTCATATTTCATAGTATATGAGTCATAAGATATTAAGCCATAAGGTAAGCACACCCTGTACATACATATGTAACATTAACTATTTATAACATTTATCAATCCTAATTAGCACAGACTACATTCTTAACCATTCACATCCCCTTCTCATTTGTAGCCTCTCATCATGTTACACAGTGATAGTATAGAATACATCTATTCTAATACTTGCATGAAATAAACCCTAATCCAAAAAATATATTGCTTCTAAATACAAATGAAGAATACATAATTTATTTACCTGAGGTTTAACACACATGTATTTACAGTGTTAAAGTATTAGTTAACAGAATCAGCTGACAAGATAACGATGATCATTATGGCTAATAATACATGACACAGTTGGTTGTATATACAGTTTGTATTTCATAAAGCTGTGTATAGTGTTGTGAAATGTTAAAATTACATTTCTTTCTCTGATATTCAGTTCTCTCTGTTATAAGTCTAAGCAATATAAAATTCTTATAAAAGAATTGTCCTTTAGGTTGTTGAGTTATGTGTTACATTATAATTTACAACAGAACATGACTACATGATCCATATTTACACATCACTTTTTGGATGCTATTATCAAAATAAGTTTTACGTGTGTGTAGAGTTAGTTAATTCCTTATTTAAAAATGTATATATGTGCTAGTTGGCTAAATGTTCTTCCCTCTTCTAACTACCTTGATTTTCTCTCATTCTCATGAGTGCAACAACCACAGCCTTGGTTAATGTTGAATGCAAACTAATGACATCAGTCTCCTACTGACAAACTTAGACAACTAAAGTCACACCTGTGCTTTTTGTTGTGCTGTCTTACTTTTAAAAACAAGTAAGGCCTTTATGTATAAAAAGACCATACTGAATTTTTTCATTGAATGGGTAAATTTATCTTAAGCGATTATTTCAGCAAACTCCTGACAAGACCCGAGCCTGCAAATTATTTAATGGTAGCTCTATTTTGGTAGCATTATTTAAATTACGATAATTGCAGTTCAGCATCCAAAGCTTCAGTTTGGAGTAGGTGCTTCTACTGGGATCAATCACAATCAGAGAGCGGTGTAATGTTACAGCCCAGGTACAAAAATATCTCCTTAACGATAGGAAAATTAGTAAAAGTGTTGACCTGTATCTAGACCAACACAAGTCTATTTTTGCAGTGGGGGAGACAGAAGCATATAAATTGTCACCATATTGCCTACTGTTGTAGAGCAGAGGGGAAATGTGCACACGGAAGAACATACAGGAATAGTTAAAAATGTAACTGATTTAAAAATCTAACTGTCTAACTGATACATTTTTGATTTTCACTGTCCGTTTGCACCAAATGTGGATGTCAGACTACTGCATGTATTTTTTCTAATAAGGAGAGTAAAGTCTCTCGCAGTGTGCAGTGAATTGCCAGTATATGCTTTGTGACTGGGTCCAGACACTAACTGGAACTATGACAATGGACTACATTTAACTGTAAATGCTTGCAACAAAATAGGCTACATTTTCAGATATAGATGGTGAGAGCTAGTGGCCTAGTTCACAGTATCTGGGGAGTCTCTTGATCAACATGGCTAATCTGTTCCTGAAGCAACTTGTGAACAGACCCCATAAAGGCAGCAGGGAGCCATGAGGCTGCCAACACAACATTACCATAAAATAAAACTCATGACCAGGGCATCCCTGTAATTCAAGCAAATTTAAACTACTACTTGAACACTAAATCATACATTATTTCTGTGGTTCACAAAATGTTTTTACAATTGATTATAGGCAATATAATTATAGAAACAAAAATATTAAGAAGTAAATGAATCAAGATTTTGATCTAATAAATACAAATGCTTATTTCTCACAAAAAAGAAATTTGTACGTTGAAATGTGATTATTTTGGGGCCTAAATTACAGATTTAGTCTTCAAGCCCAATTTTTATCTTAGGTTATGAAAAAGAGACAATATTGTGGTTGACTGAGATTGATGTACAATTCACCACCCTGAATAAACCTGAAAAACAGTTTAATTTGGAAAACAATCAAATCCTGAAACCATATTAAGAGTGTATAATAAGCACTCAAAAAGACATTCACTACACGTTGTTCTAGCAGACTATGCTAGATACGCACCACAAGGAGATTTAATCATCACTGGAGCACAAAGGAAATTATCTGTATATAGCTGATATAGCTGTATCGTTACTGGCATTCCCATTATTTTATCTAACTATATAGCATTTTCAATAGGTATTCTGAACTATTATACTTATGAACTTGGAAAAAATTATTTGGCCTAACTATTAGTATGCTTAATGGAAAATTGTGAACTGAGTGAAATCAAGCAGATATTGTTGTTTGAAATAACTGCAATTAATATCATAATTTATCTTCATTGTTTTTTAAATAAGAAGCAAAAAGTGAATGGGGATGTGTTTTTAATCTTTAAATATTGCAGACATTTTGCTCTATATGATCATGTATTATTTAATGACAAATTATTTAATGACCTTCAGACTAAATAGATTAAAAAGCTATTGCAGTAAATCTTAGAGAAAATGTTCAAGCCCTCATTCCCAAATGAAAATAAGGAAATTTTGTTTTGTCATACATATACAAAACTAGTTCATACATTTTTGAGAAATGTTAGAATACATATAGTGCTTGGGGCAGTGGGGGTTCAGAGTGGGAACTGGTGGCTCAGTGGAGGCAGTGGGGGCTCAGTGTGTTCTGGGCTCTGATCAGAAGGTTTTAAGCTACTGTACCAAATTCTTTTGAACATTTTTTATATGGTGAAGTCTTTGTTGAGGGGATTTACAACAAGTTTAGAATAAGAAGAAGCCTTTCTCTTTGTCACATATACATTACACCACAGTAAAATTCTTTCTTCGCATATCCCAACTTTGGAGGTTGAGGTCAGAGAGCAGGGTCAGCCATGATACATGATATGCCCCTGGAGCAGACAGGGTTAAGGGCCTTGTTCAAAATCCCAAAAGTGGCAGCTTGGCAATGCTGGTGCTTGAGCCCTGAGCCTCTGATCAACAACCCAGAGCCTTAACTGCTTGAGCCACTGAAGTTTGGAATCAGAATAGTCAGATTTAAGATTGTTTTAGGTTTTAACTTTAACTTTAAACATACAATGTGAGATTCTTTAAGAAATTAAAAGGTATTGACTTAGAGGGGTCAGTTGTACAGTACACTGCTGCCTACTTCAGTACTCGGATTGACTGAGCTATAATAGAGCTCACTCTTCAGGATTGTCTGTTACATTTAGGCTTACCTTTGTGTTTACACTCTCTCGCTTGCTCTTCTCTTTCATTCAGTATGTCAAGGAATTTACTTTTATTATCCTGGTGCAAGGATTTATAATCAACCAATCTACCTGAAGCCTTTCCCAGGGGACTTGGGGCACAAGGTTGGGGACACCCTGGACAGGATTGTCTGGTTTTGGACAGGGGGAGGAAACCAGAGTACCTGGAGCAAATACTAAGAAATTAAAAATTCAAATGTTCATTTGCCTTTGAACTATATGTCTGTATTCATTATTTCGTATTTGATTTCATTTACAAAATGCAATTTATACTTACACCATGAAAAATATGATGTCTGCTAATTTCACTCCCAGTAATACTGAGAATGTCACTATTCAAACCATTCAAGAACTGATTCACCAAAGAAGATACAGATATATTTAATACACTAAGCTTCAAAAAGCCTTTTGTTACATTAGACAGGTGGTTTTGAACCAGAGAGACTTATCTATCTTTCATTTTGAACTGGTGAAGGATTGGTTGCTCCATTGTAAAGGAGATCCATCCCTCACACTGCACACTGCCACACTATCAACTGTCATATATGGATTATACTGGATTGTCCACAGGATCATTTCATTGGAAAATGGAGTCTGTGGATGTGTGATCCTGGCTATCCTAGAATCTGCAATCTGACCCTACTGAGGCAAATGGAAACCCAAAGACCTTACTGGGAGTCCACGAACCATAGGTATCAAGTGTACTTAGACCCTTCTGGTACTCTGTTAGATTAGTGATGAAGTCTGTACCTGTCCTTAGCATATCATAGGACCCAGCTGGTGCCTCTGGCCTTGGCATTCCAGACATTCCTTTACTGGTGAGTAGCGTGAAGCCTATTCTATCAAAGCATGTACTGTTCTCTTCTGTAGTATCTACTTTCAGAACGAAATCTTCTGAAAGAGAAAAAACGCTGAGCTCATAGTTGGGTGCTTGAGGTAAGTGAAGAAGACACATGCCTCTTACATGTACACAAGAGAAGACAAACATGTACACAATACTCATACATACAGTTGCACATATACAAAGAGACAAATCACTGAACAAGCATTTCCATAATTGAAATTTCCCACTACCCTTTCCTACGTTTAGTATCTTAGTGTGTTCTGATTTAACAGATTACCACAAAACTTTTGATGTCTTAAAGGATACCACAGTGGACCATAGTATGATGGAAACACTGTTTAAATATTATAAGCCAATGTGTGGAATGTGATTACAGGAATATGAACAGAGTAATATGGTTATGTGTTGTATTCTAAGATGGTGCAGCATAGCAGAATGACTATGTAATCTTACCAACTATAATGGCAGAAGAAAGTGCAGGTGGCTTGTTGCCCTGCAATGGTACCTCAGGGAAAGTGTTGTCACCACAACCTATGAGCCATGATTATGGCACCTTTCCAAGGTTAGACAAAGCTGTTATTTTGGGAGCTGCAATGTGTCCGGCTGGCCTTGGAGAGAGCACAAAAGTTCCAGCTTTGCTGTTCTGCACACAGTGCCCAGCCACTTCTAAGAGGAGGAAGTATCTGGTCTGTTCACAGCCTTGCCTTTGACAGAAGCCAGAGGACATCAGTATGTCAATGTGTAATACAGATTTGCTCTGAGCGTGGGAGGAGACCCAGGCAGTTGGTTAAGAGGAGTTTTTTCCAAACAAGCTTATGTAGTTAAAAGGTAATGCTAGGTTCCCTGGACTATGTAACATGATCACATTTGCGTAACTCTAACATGCACCTGCTAGTCTTCATTTATCATTAACAGTGTTAGGATTCGTGGGTTATGGGCTCATCAAACAGGAATGCTCACAAGTGGTAATACTTGTGAACATTCTTTGTGAGCATTCCTGTTGGCTCTTAATTATGCACATTTTATTTTCTAAACTTGTTTGAGATAAAAAGTGGTATATTAAAAAGCAATAAATACAGTAAATTTGCAATAATGGAATGTAGTCATTGCATTTTTAATTAAGAATATGAATTCACTGGATACCACATAAATAAGGGATAAACAGCAAGTAAGCATTAAGTAATACTGACATAGCGTCTTTTTTTAGCCAACGTTCTTGCTTTCTTTGAGTTATTTTAAAGTATAGTTTTCAACATGTGGTATTAAAGTGAAATTCAGTGTGAATATATTTGTTCTTACCATTTTGTTATTTCACATAATGATATATAATTATGAAGTAAATTAGTACCTCATTTGTTTTTAATAACAAGAACCTGTCAGATAGAAAAGAAGAGAACAAGCAGCTGAACTTGTCCTTAAATCCTACAAGGTTCCTGAAGGATTCTGTCAGGATCACAGACTTTTTGGGACCTTGGGGGGGCGCTCTGGGTGTTTTCTGTCCTGTGCCATGTGTGTTTGTTTTTGTTTTTGGTCACGTGTCTGCCCCGCCCTTGTCTTGTTCCTTCCCTCTCTGCACACCTGTTCCTAATGTGTCTTGTTATCTCTGAATAGTAATTTAAAACATCATGAAGGGGATTCACATCTTTTCAATGCATACTCTCTAGTGGTGTACCACTAGGCTCAGTACTTGGTCCTCTTCTGTCCACCCTCTACAAGTACATACACTCTGTCACTGAGGTAATATCCGTTTTTTTTATATCTCTTCTATTCTCAACTCATTCGCTCCTGTTCCTGCTCTCATGTTTCTGCATGACTGTAAGACATCTTGTCATGAATTGCAGCTCATTGCCTGAAATTAAATCACAGCAAGACAGTGCTGCAATATTTCTTTAGAGAGGCATCCCAGGGTCAAGAATTGTGAGCACCCTGGAGAACTCAGATCTGACAGTACATGCAATTTAGCATAGTCTGGACAATCAGCTATTGTTCTTTCCTTATTAGATTAGATTAGATTAGATTAAACTTTATTGTCATTGTGCAGAAGTGCATAGGTATTGCTAACCTGACTTGGCCATGTAGGTTTTTACTTTACAACAATAGGAGGATCCAGTCATTTCTTTCCTCAGAAACTACTCAGGTGCTTGTTCAGTCCCTTGTCATCTTAAGACCAGACTACTGCAAATCACTTCTGGCAGGTCTTCCCCTGTGCGTCATTAGACCACTGAATCTGATCCAGAATGCTTGCCTATAAAACCAAAAACAGACCAGCCTACCTTACCTGAAATCATGTATCAATCCTTGCTCATTACCATGTTACCTTCTTAAGCAATTTGAAGCAGATTAAACTGGCACCCAGGTAATCTTCCACTATTATCTACATATCTGAATTATGAAAAACTTCAAATCTTCAAATTGAAATCTTCAAAATTCAAACAAATGTCTTCAAAATGTTACTAATATATACATTTCTATTTACTTATTACAACTTTTCTAGCACTATTCTTGTTGATCTAACTCCTTCTTTAACAGGCTTTAGCTATATGGTATTCTTAGGCCCTCACCTATTTGTACTAGCATGAGGATATGTTATTGTGTGAACATCTGCCAAATGTTGTAAATGTATCTGTCAGTGCAGTTTAGTTTAACTGGCTTTGTACATCTTTTTACAGACAGTAATTTACCAGATCATTTTTGTTTAGTTGATTAATAGGAGCGTAATTTAATGGATCTGTTTTGATGCTTACATTTTTTTAAACCCAAATACCAAAACATCACCAAACACTTTTGAGTTTCACATATTTATCTGGTTAAAACTAAAGCAATAGTTATGTAAACATCTACAGAAAATGCCTTCATATTAGTAGAAGAGGCCAGGAAAAATGGGAAAAATACCTTAATAATCACTAGTTTGCTTTCTGTTTACAAAACCTCCCAAACCTATGGTGTGTTCCAGCATTGAGCTCCTTGATTAGGAAGCCAGCTCTACAGGACAGTTCTGTACAACTAACCAAGATCACTATGGTGAATTCCCACAGGAATAACTCTTTTTGCAATGTTAAATGTCTGGCTTGGGATGCATGTAGACATTATATAAATCTCCTTTCAGAATTTTAGTCTTTTTTAGCTATGACCCCTTTCATCAGGAAGGGGAGAGGAGAACTTCTAAGCCAGAGTATCACATCTGCTAAAGTTTTAAAGATGTGAACACTGAAACTGAGGCACCTTTACAAGTATGAAAGGTTATTATATTCTTCTTATTAGTGTTTTTTTTTGTTTGTTTGTTTGATTAAGTTTGATTTAACTGGCTGGAATAGCAACATATGTATTAATGTCAATCAAAAGACTTTTATTTGCTTGGTTGGCTGACTAAGGCTATACAAGAATTTTAATTTGTATTAACAAATTATTGTTTAAATTATATAGGTTATAGCATTTTAGGTTTGTTTAAGAAATTTCTTCTGATATGTCGCATCTTTTGTCTTAAAAGATAACGTCATAGCATATCTAAATATCACACACAAATCTAAATCATAAAAACAATGGATAATGTGTCACCAATCAACAACAAGTGTAAATTGTATCTTTGTCTTTTTCCATGTAACCAGCTGCAAAAAGCCATAAAAAACCATCAGAAAAGGAGGGCATGAA
Organism: Bagroides melapterus; assembly: GCA_028566695.1. Lineage (NCBI taxonomy): Eukaryota > Metazoa > Chordata > Actinopteri > Siluriformes > Bagridae > Bagroides > Bagroides melapterus. The sequence continues at coordinate 7,120,873 of JAOTRN010000041.1, read as the reverse complement.
TATGATATCGCAGTGACATTTACAGACACATCATAAAATCCATGCAACAGAGGTAAAGCATAGAAAAGCTTACAGTAAAACTCAGAAACAATATTAAATCCCTTGAAGATATCCTGTATGGTAAAATGTTAGTAGACATGACCATTAAATCTGTATGTGCTTTTTGGACATCTCGTTCCAGATTTAGTCCCCTTTTGTTATAATATCCTCCACTCTTCTGGGAAGGCTTTCTGCTGGATTTTGAAACATGGCTGCTCGGCTTTTCCATTTCACCACTGCATTAGTGAGGTCAGGCACTGTTGTTGGTTGACTCCTGGGGCACAGTCAGCATTCCAGTTCATCCCAAAGCTGTTCATTGGGGTTGAGGTCAGGGCTATGTGGAGGTCACTTGAGTTCCACTTTGATCTTTGCAAACAATGTCTTAATAGTCCACAATTTGTGTACATGAGCATTGTCATGCTGGAACATGTTTAGGCCTCTTAGTCAGAGTGAAGGGAGTTCTTAATATTACAACATACAGACACTTCCTATATTTTTCTGTGCTTCCTCCAACTATGTGGCTGCAGTTTGGGAAGAACCACATATAGGATTGATAGATGTATAAAAAAAACGTAATGTGGCTCGAAAGCTTTTTCCTCTTCACAGTCGGTCAACTAAGCCATAAGCCTGTGATTGTGCAACACTGGGGAAATGAAACTAGATGGAATAATAATGACTTACTGAAAAATGTTTATATTGACAGTGAATTCTATAATATAATATTATTGTGTCCCAAAAGTCTTTATACATTAGGGAATTTAACATTTATTTTAGCTAAATGAAACTTTATTTACAACCTATCCTTTACATGATTGTTATTTCATTACAGTTGTCTCTCTCGGTCATGGTGAACTGGTTAACACATCTGGTGTTATGCACGTAATTGCAAATGTGTTCCTTTAAACAATCTGTGCTGTATCATTTCCTGGTACACCATGACCTTCTTTTGTCCAAAACAAAAACCTTTTTAAAGGCTATCTAAAAATATATAATATAACTTGAGTATGAAAAATGTTTTATAGAAAAAAAAATTATAGAAAACATTTTGCCAAAAGAGTTAATGTATATAGACGTTTGGAACACCCTGTGTTTCTGAAGTAGCTACACACATTATCCAATGCCATGAGTCAATCACTTGGGTTGTTAATCAATGAGATGTTAATCAGGAATGTAAGATTATACCCGGCATCTCCATGAATGCTTCCTGAAGATCTGTGATCATGCTAGACAGGATAGATAACTATTAACTCCATTGCACTGAGACAGAGAAATTGATATTCTAATTGAGCATAATTGTTGGAAAACTGGACCATTAACTATAAACCAAGAAGTTACATTCAGTGATTTTTATATATTTTGATTTAATGCATCACATATAAATATACTTCTATTATAGTTGTTTCTTTTTTATATATAAGTCATCAGAGGTCCCAGTGCAGTTGTATGTGTATTAAAATACATACATGTATGTATAAAATACATTTACAACAAGATATAGATTTACTGGCAAGTTTATTTACTGGGTTTATATTTGTTTACCATATAAGGGACCAAGATTATTTTGTGATTTATAGACAAAAAACAACACCTTCAATCAGGGGCACCGCTAGCAATTTTGGGCCCTATGAAAGAACATGAGATTGGGTCCCCTACCACACCCAATCTACATCAATAAATCAGATTTCTGAGGGCCCCCAAAGTGCATGGGCCCTTAGAATCGTACTAACTTTCCCCCACTTAGCGGCACCCCTGCCTTCAATCAATCACTTAGGAAGTGAGATCAATTCTAACCTGGAAGCCAGAGTAAAGATGTAGATTTTAGAACTGGAGTAATGTGTATAGTTCTTTTTTTATTTCTGTCTTGTGGCAGCATTTCAATTGATTTGAACTTGTTTAATGGTCTTTTTTAAGAAGTTCAGTTGAGAGACCATTACAGAAGACAACCCTGATGGTAATAAAAGAGTTGATTAGTTCTAGAGGTCTTGTATGGGCAATAAGCATGTAACTCTTGTACTTCTTCTTCAGCACTGTAAAGTGCTGGTGTGGTGACTACTTTTTTATGGCTAATAAAGGTAAGATCTGAATTGAGTGTTGAGCGCTATTATGTTATATAGCGAATTTTGACTCATCCAGCTATTTATCTCCTACATATAAATGAACTTGGTTAGTCTGTTGGTTTGTAATCATTTGGTGAGAGAACTGTGTTTAGTTGGATTCTACTTCATGAAGCTTTCGGACATTCAAAGCGAGATGCCAACTACATGTGGTCTTGAGGACAACAACCTCTGAATCAATACACAATTGTCGGACTGTATACTTATAATTCACACCCTCCAATGTCACCCAAATGAGGATGAGGTTCCCTTTTGAGTCTGGTTCCTCTCAAGGTTTCTTCCTTTTCCATCTAAGGGAGTTTTTCCCACAGTCGCCACAGTCACCTCAGACTTGCTTACTGGGGTTAAATACAAACACGTGTGTATATATATGTATGTATGTATATATATATATATATATATATATATATATGTGTGTGTGTGTGTGTGTGTGTGTGTGTGTGTGTGTGTTTATTAATCTTGAATTTTTGTACTTTTTGTAATATTTCCTTGTATAATTTTAAACCCTTTGTATTATCATATTCTGTAAAGCTGCTTTGAGATAATGTCCATTGTTAAAAGTGGTAACTGCCAATGATAACTTAATAATTATGGTAATTCTAAATACCATGTGAACCTGTTAAGGAATGTTCCCAATCTTATAAATTATAATCAAATAATTAGTTACAAATTGAAGTAACAATGTAAGCAACAGCTAACATGACAGGCATGCTTCAAGCTAACCTTATCAAATTACATTAAACAGAAAACAGTCAAAAGTACTCAAACACAAAGCCAGAAAAGTAACCTTACCTAACTTCACATGCTCTATCAAGCAGTAAGAACATTATCTCATAACGTTGTCTGATTTAAGGATAAGCTGAATGAATGAACAGTAGTCTAACTAAATCAATCATTGTGTAAACCAAAAAAAGTGTGTAATTTTGTGGTTTTCAAACTGATTTTTGAATGAAGTCATTTTCTCTCTTTCTTGGGCTGGTTAAATAATCTTTTAATACTTAATTTCGTACCTAACAAAAAAAGTAATTTCTTTTATGTCAATATATGAAGCTATTTAATTTTTGTTCATACAGTGCTAAAAATGTTATAATTTGTCTTTTAAAAAAATGATATATCTACATTTATCCATAAATAATAACCTAAACTAAATTATATGTATATTAATGTTTCACCTGCCAACTTTCAATATACACTAAAATATTATGAATTGGTCAAAATATATTGTGCAGGACTTCAGTAGAATGACAAATATAGTCTCGACAGCTGTATGAGGCAATACACCACAGGACATATTTAACAATTAGAGTACTGCCAGGTTTGTAATGAAGTCAAGAATGAGTGTTGAGACTAGCGGTGGAATATAATTTCACTAGGGTACCCGTGTTTAGGTCTTGATAAACTTTGACCTGGATTCAGGGAAGAATGTCCTTATTCATTGTTCAGACCAGTAGTGGTGGTTAGTTGTTTTTTTTACCCACAGTCTCTATGTGTCTAGTAGATGGGCGAAGTGTGCACCCAGAGTGTGGAAGTAACTGCAACACAAAACGTCTTGTTTGGAGCTTTATAAGACATGCTAGCCTGCTGATTTTATCTATCCAATTCCTAGAGGAGTGGAGTAACTAAAAAGATGGTAAGACTAACATGAATCTCATGAATATGTACATGTACATCTTTGATGTGTGTTTTTTTTGTATTGTAGTTCTTTTATTACTGTAGTTTTTAAAATCAGAGAATGGATGAATTCTCAGAGAAATTTCAAAATGGGTGAATTTGGGCTCAGTTTTCTCACTGCTACATGACAAATGGGTTGGATGGTTCAGGGTGCCTCAGAAGTGCAGCTGTGGGAAAACAGCTCATCAAATTCCATAAGGTCTGAGCCACAGTTGCTGATCATAAAGGCCTGGATAAACTGCTTTTAAGCCATGATTTCTCAAAGAAACATCGATAGAGGCCTCTGGAAAATCTGTAGATAGTATTATATTCTTTCCCTGCAGCATTATTATCTATAGTATTTGGAATGGCTGGAATAAATGACTTGAATGGAAGAAATAACATTTTTAACCACTCAAGCTTTCTGCAGCTGTTCAAGGAGTGGCAGTCCTAACAGCAAGAGTGACAGTAGCTCACTGTGAATCTCTTTTGGCAGCTTGGGCAGAGGTGTATTCCTCATATTTGTACTCTACAGAAAAAAAATAACAGAGAAAGCAAAACAGAAGCTGGAAAAAACTGCAACTGTGTTTCCTTGGTGATGTAATCTATACTGTGCCAACCTAAACAAACAAAAACCTCTAACGTATCTTAGTAATGAGCCAATAAGTGCTGCCAAGTCTGTACTGGAAGAATGAACACCATTCATCCAAAAGCTATTCCCTTATTTGATGTTTTGATGATGCTATTGCTATTAAATCTGTTAGTCCAAAATCTCCCATATATTTATGCAGACTGACAAGACCATAGCATGTAATCTACATCATATCTCCCTGGAATAGACCACTCCTATCAGTATGTTTCATCGTAGGATAAAGGTGATTAGTCACAATTACTTTGTATTGATTTACAGTGACTTTTACCTCAAAGGGGACAAGTTGACCTAATTCATGATAACAAAATGCCCCTGCAGCACTACAGAGCCTCTAGTGTTGCCCTTTAATTCATGTCTGTACTTGGTACTGCTGTGTTGTTGATCTGTCAGGGTGATTATTGACATATATGGCTAATATAACACCTTGCCAGGGGTCAGAGGGATAGTCTTGTATTATTGACATTATTTAATAGCACTAAATGGCAAACAGGAGTATTTTTGCCAGGGTAGCAGGTTCAGAAATAAGTGAGTGACTGATATGGACTGCATGCTTTTCCATATTAGCAGATGAAGAGTAACTTTCTGTTTTTTGTCCTCAACAAAAGTGAGGCAGTAGCACTTCCACTCCTGTACACTCATTGATAAAATGTTTCTTCTTCTTTGTTAATAATTCATTCGTTTTTTCATTGGAGAATTCCCAATGGCACCTAGTGAGATTTGCATCGTGATTTATTTGTCATATATCCTTTATATCTCTAAATTCTTTATACATCTCCAGTGGCATCATGCATCTTTCATGACTTCCTCAACTGTGTTCGCAGCCAGATCCAAACACATTTTACACATCATGGTGCTGCCCTACCGCACTTATTTCACCTTGAGTGTGTGTGAGAGATGAAAAATGCAAAAGGCAGTGTTAATTTCTTTTCTTTCCCCTCAGTAACTCAGTAGACTGGTTTGACATTTCAAACCAGAAGGGACATTTCACACTTCATACTTTTATTTTTATTTTCAAAGACTCTTCTTACAGTTAAATTTAGGATACTGTC
>JAOTRN010000041.1:7087993-7108686 GCA_028566695.1 Bagroides melapterus | reverse complement strand
TTTGAATCATTCATTAAAATAATAATAATAATAATAATAATAATAATAATAATAATAATAATAATAATAATAATAATTGAATTAAATATTGATTAAGTTCCCATTTTTATGATCTTCTTTAGTATCCAGAATGTCTGGCAACTATCTAGATTTCTTTCTAGAAATAACGAGAAGTTACTGGCCAAACTTCTGTTATTCTATTATATTCACAAAATCACTAACTCTTAGGAGTGGGTTATGTTGTACTGAACATTCTGGGGTTTAGTCTTTGAATGGCATTTTAAATGCTGGAGTAGGCCCAGTAATCTTTTCATCCTTCATAGACATCCTCTGTCATTCTGTCATTACTGCATGAGCAAGTTTTGGTCTTTTGTATAAGAACACATTACTATATTCAGCTTGTTTTGATCATTTTGATACAAGAGTCTGGATGCTAGAATTTAAACTCCATCTTTATATTTACAAATGTGTAGGTGAACCTTTAAGACGTGATCGTTAATTTGAACTCATTTACCATTTGCAAAAACTTTATGAAGCTCATACGCTCTATATTAAATGTAAGTTATTCTCAAAGGTATTCTTTGTGAATGATGCTACTTTATGTATGTATATATGTATCTTGTTAACCATTGCCTCCAGATTTGGCTTGTGCAGGCTTGTCTTTGATCAGAGTGTGTGGGTTTTTTCAGTCCTTTCAGGATTTCAAGTTTTTTTTGGAATCACAGATATTATTGCAAGATCCTCTGAAGAACTCTGTGATATTTGAAGGATCTTTAATTTATTATTATTATTATTATTATTTTTATTTCAAGACTTGTCATGTCATGTCATCACAGTGCGCATTCAGCCTAAGCCTTCTTCAATTCACTTGTCAATGTGTCTTCATTGTTAGTAGTTTAAAAGATGAATTCAGTGCTTGCAATTTCACCAATTCAAGTAGTTTTTCACAAAAAGGCACAAAAAACTATACTGGCTCTACAAACCAGATAAACGTTAAGAGCTCAGGAAATTTTCTTTCTTTTTAGAACATTTTGCTTCTGTTTCTTAACTAATGTTGGAGTACTAAATCTCTTCCCAGGCAAAGATTGCCTGTTCCTGGAAAAAACTTTGTTTTTCTGTTAATTAAAAGTTTTGTTTGTGGTGCTAACTTGAAGAAGTGATCACCTTCCTGGCTCGGCAGTAAAAACTCTCCTCAAGGATTTGTAATCCTGGTTCATTCTCAAACAAGCTGTCTCTCTCTTTATTCTCTCCTCATTGACTTGACATATGTGGTTGTGATTGTTTCAAAAACTCCAAAGACAAAGGAGAAGCTGCCATTGTTTTATCCTGGAAATAAGTGTGAGGGACAAAAAGAAAAAGGCCCATTTCGAGAGAGAAATCTTTATGAAGATGAAACAACAATTGAAACTCAGTCCGTTGTCAGCTGAAACAAAAGAGGCGTTCAGTGCCCACTGTCGAGCCATGCAACTTTGATTGTGCTGAAGGACAGCTGTGTGTATGTGTGTGTTTATAGAGACAGACATAAAGTCTCACTATATCTTGACTTTTGCATTTGGAGGATAAAGGCCTGTTGTCCTCAGCCACCTTCATCTTTGTTAAAGACATAAATATGCTTTTAGAATAGTTTTACTTTTAGAATAAACGAAAATGTTTCACTTTTTAAAAATTCCATTCAGCCAGGGCCATGTTGGCAAGAAATTGTAGTGTATAATTCTTACTTTTGTTATCTCTTATCACATTTGAACTTTGTGGTTGAGGTTGCTTGCAGCCAGGTGCTTTCATGACCCTCATACTATGAAATGAGCACATATGTTCACATAAATATTGTTTCGAGCTTGTATGAAATACAGGTCAGTCAAAAGTCCAAACTAACCACAATTTGCTAACAACTGGGCACTGTGCCTTCCACAGTTCTCTATTTCAGCAAGACTATCTGTTGGGCAGCAAGAAGCAACAAAACAATTTAGAATTTCTGTTGCAGCTCTTGCCCTCTCTATGGCTGCTGAATGTAATCATATTTTCCCTCTATTTTACCCTTCCTTGTTTATCTAATTTAACATTCTTAAAATGCTTCTAAGACAGGTTTGGCTATTTTGCAAGATTAATGTGTCAAATACCAGTGCAGTTTATACTATTCCCTCATTGCAAAATATGCCATTAAGAATGATATGATAGAGTACTTTTTTCCAAAGGGATATGCAAATTGATCTCAGCCCTGATTGACTTTGCTGTGGTTAAGTGCTCAAGGTCATAAAATTTTCTTTGGAGGTTTCAGTAGCAATACCTGCTCCAGCTCTTGGTGAGCTAACATGTAGTTTCTGAGCCCCTCTGGCAGCAGCAGCTGTGCCTATGTCCTTCAGCTCAGGGCTAATGATGGAGCCAACTGAGGTGATTATTATCGGCTCTCTGTCTCCAGCTCTCAGCACGGGCCAAACGGGCCAGACACAGCCAAGCTACATTAATAAAGTGCAAAACTGATAATGACTTTAAGATTGGATAATTAGCCCAAATGTGTCTAATTGGGGATTTCTCTCCAGAATTGCCATGATCGTTAGTGTAGTGTTACTTGTCACTGGTTGTATGAGGCTGTTAATATGTGTGAGTGTATGTGTGTAACCATCACCTTCAGCTTCTGGGTATTTAAATCAGCCAGTTCAGTAGAACACACAGAAAATACCACATGTTCCTGAGTGGATTAATATAGTTGTTTGTTCTGATTGTTTGTGCATCAATGCTTAAAGTCAGAGAGTATCTCATGTCTACTATCTGCTGCATAAAGAAATGTGGAGTAATGCTGTACAATCTGTTCTTTTTTACTCTTTTATTGAAATTATCCATATTACTGACATAGCTTGAAAAATATTTTTTCATTACGTACACAAACTGGCAAAACATTGAAAGGACCGGTGTACATTCAGTGTGCTCATTATCAAATTAACTGCACCATTAAGGCGTTATTGTGTAACACATCCACACCACACTAACAATTAACTAGCCTGATAATAAATAGCCTGAAAGATAAAAGTTAAATGAATGTAATATTTTCTATCCTGCTGAAAGTGACAGGACTTTAATTTTTTGATTATTTCCCTGAAGAAGTCATTCCAGCTGCCCACCCTGCTGCTTTTAAAATGCTTTTTAATCCTTTAGAAAATTACTCTCAAGCTAACGAGTTCTCCTCAAACCAACTCCAGACATCATTAAGGGTTGGCTCTAGCCTGCGGCTGTACATGAAGCTTTTCTTTACACTTTATCCATAATTCAGCTATCTTTCTTGAATTATTCAAGCAAATAGTAGCAGAAAATAATGGACTTCACTGAATCTTACTTACACATAAAACAATTTTAATGGTGATTTGAATGTGCAAGACAAAAAAAAACCTAGCACAGGCTCTCTCTTGTTCTGACTGCAGCCTGAAAGCCTGAAAGTACCCATAAACACATCATCAAAGAACCCTGGCTTGTGTCTATGTGTGTAGCAGTCTCAGAAGGAGAGTGGGTGAGAGTGATGTTAGGTATTTAACTACTTAATAAATTATATCAAAGGGTGATAACTGCTGATCCTTGAAATTGAATTAAACTTTATTAGAAAGTGTTCAGCTTTTGAATAGTTCACTAACAAAATCCTACAATATTCTACGTGATAAGGTTTAGTGTTACCCATTAGAAGTACCAAATAACTGCTTAAAATCTTTGCATTTACATTTACAGCATTTGGCAAACACCCTTATCCAGAGCAACTTACATTTATCTCATTTTATACAACCGAACAATTGAGGGTTAAGGGCTGTGGTGCTTTTGCAGGACTGGGATTTGACCTTCTGATTGGTAGAGCAACACCTTAACCACTAGGCTACCACATCCCTAAAATCTTCAGTACACCTAGTAGAAGTACAATTATTACATAGTTTGCATCCTGTTGGTGTTAAAATAAACCAAAACAGCGGTATACAGTAGTTCCATATACACTCGCTGTACACTTTAATACCAACACATATGCATCTCCTCATTTAGGCAGTTATCCATTCTATCATGTGGCATAACCCAAATCATGAAATTATGCAGATGCTGGTCAAGAGCTTTGGTTACTGTGCATAAACATCAGAATGGGGAGAAATGGGATCACTGTAACTTTAAACGTGGCATTGTTGTTGGTGCCAGATGGGCTGGTTTGAGTATTTCAGAAACTGCTGATCTCCTGGGGTTTTCACACAGAACAGTATCTATTGTTTACAGAACATGGTGGAAAAAACAAAAAACACTGACTGGGTGTAAGCTCTGTGGAAAGTAAGGAGAATGATCAGACTGGTCTGAGCTTACAGAAAGTCTATAGTAACTAAAACACATCAAACCTTAAGGAAGATGATGCCCAAAGTCACAGGGATCACACTTTTTCTTTATTCTGATGTTTAATGTGAATATCAGCTGAAACTCTTGACCTGTATCTGCATTATTTCATGTATTGTGCTGGTGCTATTTGATAACTACATTAATAAGCAGGTGTTCCTTTTGAAGTAGATAGTGAGTATATTTTATGCATTTGCATTACCTTTTTAACTGTTATTACATTTCTTGATAGCTATACATTTAGCTGTTCACATATTTTGATTTGCCACAGTTGTGCGCAGGATGCCCTTCCTGACGCAACCCTCACATTTTATCCAGGCTTGGGATGAGCATTGACAGTTAACCCCTCATTGTCTGTGTTGGTTTTGTTAACCAAATAAAGGAAAATATTTCTAAAATGCAACGATGTAATCATTTCTGTATACAAATGGGTGAGAAAAATCAATGCTTCTGTTATGCCATGAGGAGCTATTGCTGGTATGGTATAGGTTCACTTGTTCTTGTAGAGGAAAGAGCTGGTGTACATCAATACAAAGTTATTCTGACTTCATTTTTATCCTATGATGAATCATTTCTATCATTACAGGAGTGAAATCTGCAGCACATGAGGGCTCATCGACTGGATTTGAGGAGTATTAAATATTTTAAATCATAAAGCTATGGCTTTCACAATGGCCAGATCTCAAAGTCCTTGAAACCATCATCAAAACTGTTGACAGATTTTTTTTTTTTTTTTTTTTTTTTTTTTGGAGAAATGGTGTTTATCCAACCAATACATTTCCATAAGCTAGTAAAATTGGTGCCATGGCACATTAAAGCTGGCAGCTCAGTGTGGCCAAACACATTCCTTAAATGATTTGTTATATTTGTCTCTAATTTCTCTAATGATACTGTACCAGACTTCTTAGTTAGGTACACTAACAATATCTCCTTTTAAATGTATCATTCTGACTGGTATTTAATTCAGCTGTGTTAACACAGCAAAAAAGTCAGTTATTATCCACCAGCACAAGTATCTACAACTGTGTGTTCCTAACTTATTGCTCTGGTTAACCAGTCATGGTTATGAAGTAAATTTAAATGTGCAACTCCATTATTATTTTGGATTATTTTTATCCCTATTTCAGCATAGTGAAATCTCTGCTGTACCTATTTATCCATATTCTCTAATTTCAACAATATTAAGCTGAATAATATATCCTTCATCTTGTATTTAGACAAAGATAAATTAATAGGAGTCATCCCTTTTTCTTTTTTAATCTTATCAGTTGCTTCTTTCCATTTACACAAGTGTAGAAAATTATATGACCTTTGGAAATCTTGCAGGACCAATGCCAGAAATTTCATGAGCAGGATTCAAATGGTGCCACAATTCTAATCAAAATTATCGATACTATACCAATACAAAGAAGAAACTGCTTTTTGACCTGTCTCTCTAGCATTTTGTCTTTATGAAGGTCACTCACAATATTTTCAAAGTGTCACTTAAGGATTTCTGAAATTACTTCTTTCATGTTTTTGCACAAAGTTTTGCATGATTACATCTCAGCTTTTATGAATTATAACCTCTGTTTATAATTCAAAGGAATGGATGGAGCCATATGGCTTTAATAAAAGGAGTTCCATCTGCATAAAAGTGAGTGCACCCTTCCTGTGTGTTGTATACACTGTTATCTGACAATAGCTCATGTCATATTACTGTGGAGGAGCGGCTGTGGTTCTGGCAGGCTGAAAGGCAGCGAGGCGCTGCAGACATTGTGAGTAATATTTCTCAGTAGGACTAAGACAGCCTGTGTCTGAATGAGGCAGCTTCTAACTAATGGCCATCTGTGTGCAGCAATAATGAAAAATCTCGCTCATGTATAGCCACACCAGCTCGTTAAGAAGCCTCAGCGGCGAGCAAAAATAAAACAGATGATGGGCTCCAGTGTGTGAGAGCTTTCCTGCTAATCTCTCCCTGAAGGACCTACTGCAGCTCATCCTGAGAGAGAAAAACAATTGCTCTGAATTATTCTCAGAGATATATATATGAATGCTCCAACTAATAAGTGCTTATATCATTCTAAGCTGTGAATGATATAAGCACATATTGTTGAGTACTAACAAACAACCTATGTAATGTTAGTTTCATCAGGGTCCTCTAGTATTGGTATTCTTTTGTCTACCCAAATCTGTTTGGTACTTTGTAAAATGCTTTTTTGAATGTTGGACTATCTGTCTCTCACGTTACCAGATGCACTGTGCTGTTGTGCCCTATCATAACATCTCACACATGACTCCAGTTGCAGAGGATCTATGTGTCGCTCTTTTGGTCCCCATGCATAGGTGAAGGAAGTGAGGAGAACATTCTGAGATATGTGTAGCCCCTGAACGCCATGACTAATTTGACACATCTCTCTGTGCGTCTTCTCATACTGTCTGCCACCATCAACACTTCCTGGCTCACCAGCCTGCCACGGACAACATCCCTCTGAGGCCTGATGTTCTGCTGGAGTTGCTGGTGCAGCCTCTGGGCCTAATGGATAAGACTTTAAACTATTCTGAAATTCAATTTTATGTGTACTGCTAAAACTGGATCTCCTTCTCGATCAAATACTGTAGTATTCAAACTTTTTAATCTTAAGAACATTAAATATAGGTACATAAAACATAGCACTGTTATAAGCCCTAGCACATTGATACAAAACAACACATTTTTGTGGAACAACCGCCACAAATCATGCAATATACCTAATAATGTATACTAATGTAACTAGTGTATGCTAAGTTATGAAAAGTACAGGCTTTCCTGAAAGTATTTGTGTAATATTATATCATGAACCTGAAATACATTTGTCTTTTACATTCACCTAAACCACACATGAGGCTATAGCATTTTAAAAGTGAAAAGAGAGAAAAATGCATGGAAAGATTGTATTGGGTTGGGTGAGTATTACAGACAGTTCTGATCTCCTGGTAGCAAAAGCATGGCAGTGGCAGTTCTGTGGTTGGAGCACCTTGTAGATGAATTAGGTCAATGGAGAATAAAACGGGGGAGTTGTGTACTGATGTTCCTAATAAAGTGGTCAGTGAGTGTATGTTCTTATGCAAATAAAACCAGACTTTTTTTCTTTATGCTTTTATCTTAAGGATTTTTGCAGACCATCTCTCATAGGTCAAAAAATAGTGATAGAAATTGTGTATAAATTAATTTGAGATATTTTAGAAAGTTTGCATTTACTATCATACAAATCTAAATAAATATCTATTTTGATTCCCCATTTCACACAAATGCTTGTGAATAGTAAATACTATGTTGGGAAGGCACAGAAAAGAGTGTACTGGTGTTTTGTAATGAAGAGTATTAGGTTAGGTATATTATATAAAATTATAATTATATAAAATCTCAGGATATTTTTCTGGATATTTTACATGTACACAAAATATATTTGTTTCATAAAAATGAGAAATGTCTTGTTCTAATAAATTCAAATATATAAAATCAGGTCTATATCAGGTCTAAAAATCTTCAGCAATGTAAATATTTGTGACAATAACTAAAAAGTACAAAAATATTGTACTCTTTCTGCTGTTTCTGCTGAAAATACTTTCTTGACAGAGCTGACTAGACGCCTAGCTCAAGCTTTATGATCCAAAAATCTAAAAGCTTGACACGGCTTTGAGTTGTTAGAGTAGAGGAAATTCAAACATTACTTGGCAAATCTAGAAAAAAATGCTGATGCATCCTGAAAGGTGTACTCATTTTTCAAATCTTACTAGTTGCATTGTGAAAATTAAACAGACCTTTACTATCCCACCACAAATACCTAATATATTTGGAAAAACACTTAAAGGGTTGCATTATATTTGATAGATGATAGTTATATCATACCCTGTTAAAATTTTAATTCCTTTTACTCTGTCCAGCAATAAAACAGGCCTTGTCTTCTTTAATGAGATGTTCTGTGAAATGTTAATTACATACCAGGCTGGGAGTGTGATCTGCCTCCTCGAATGATCCCATTTTTATTCTTGTAATAACAATTACTTCAGTTAAAAGTGGGTTGGGGGAAAAGGAAGACACATTAAAGCCAGACTTCTCTCACTCACACAAAGAAAGCACACAGAACATTATATGTTCTATGTCACACATGACTTTACTAACTAGCTGATACTGGGTTTCAGCAGTTGTGAAGTTTTGCATGCTATCTTGGAATGTGACCTTCCTTATTTTACCTTTTTAAAAAAGTATTAATGAATGCAATGCAATAATTAGACAACAAATATGGATTGTTTCTTACACACCAGAGTTCTTGCATGGATCTGTCCCTGCATGTGCAGCAGCTCCCAAGCACCAGCTCTGTTATGAATGCCCATAATTGTTTGGTCGCTCTCTTGCTTTGTGCCGCTGCCAGCTGGCACCTGCTCCCCCACACATCACATGACACTCCAGCTGTGTCCACATGTTCCCTGGGTCAGCACGTCGGCTTGGATAATGCACACTTTTGATCAACCCCCTCTGACTTTTTTTCCCAGTGATCTCATCATATTACCACAGATTGCTACCTATTACCGAGAGATACTTATTTAGCGATTTAACTACAAAAAATGCCCAGCTTTGGGGCTAATTTCAGTGGTGACATTTTGCCATACTGCAGCAGAACAGACAGAGGACGAACAAGGAGTAATTAATGCTAAATAGAGCCCTCTACTTGCTTTGTGTGGGTGGGTGTGAATGTATGTGTGCATCTGTGTGTGGGTGTCCTTTATTCTGATGCTGTCCTCTGAGAGAAACAGTTTGCTTGTGTCTCATTGACCCAGGTGCTCTTGATCCCTCATTTATACAAAAGGGAACAAAACAGTGAATTTAGCAAACACAGGAATTGTGGAGGATAGCACTGTTGTTCAGTGGGAAATGAGGTAATTGTTCTGTCTTGTATGTGTCTCTTGCACAGCCTGTTACCTCACATATATACAAAAGCGCCTTCATTCTCACTGAAAACTGCAACACATGCATTTATTGTCATTTACAAAAGCTTATTTTTGCAGGACTACACTGTGCATTATTGTGATATAAAGAGCTTTGACACTGAACAACTGTATTAGCATGTTTGCACCGATAAGCAAGAGAAAGCATAACCCACCATTTTCCTCATACTGCATGACACCACTACAAGAAGGAGAGAGAGAAAATGGTCCAAGGTAGTATTACTCTTCTCTCAGGAGCAAGAAGTAGCACATTTTCCCTTTGCCAAACTCAATTACACTGTTGAATGAATGGTTTAAAATCATGATTGATGTTATTGTTTCACTTGTACTATTTGTTCCCTTGTTTTCATTTCATGTTGAAGGCCACATTGCTACGCTGACAGAGTTTGATTTTGTGGACAATGCGGAAGAGCATTCAGCCAAGACAAAGAAGCCTTTTTCTTAATACCGCCCTCTGTAAGAGGTGTTTATACTTCTACCGGGCCAAAAACCAAAGTGCAAACAGCACACACAGTTATGAACTTATCTCCATTATGGATTAACTTCAAGATTTATGGAAAAGGAAGTCTAGGAGAGGTAGTAAAAATGAAATCATGACATTTAAATATGCTGCCTATTAAATCTATGAAAACAGAAGCATTCTCTGCCAGAAATAACTCAGTGTGGCCTGGTGTCCAAGACAAAAATATGCTCCATCGATTAGGCCAGTGGATATTTTGCCATATATCGCTCATGCTGTGGAAAAATTGAGGAACATCTTATATATTTTGAAAATTATCTATTAGAGAAGATGAAAGCTATGAAATATCTGTCATGTATAAAGTCCAGATGATCAGAAAGAATTGTGTGGTTGCAGTCGTAGGCTGTTTCTGGTCTGGGGAAAGAGGCAGGCAGGAATGTCATTATTAGATATAACTCTGCATTAGTGAAAGAAAGGCACGGGAATGATTGCTTAATGATGGCACTCGTACAGGACCCAGCTGTGGTTAGGGCCAGAGGATTGGCCTTTGATGAGCTAAAGCCAGACCACTTATTGGCCTGCACTCTGCAGTGGAAGCCAGCCACCAAAACATATATGTATAATGGAAATATAATGGAATTTATAATAATTTGTTTAGCCAGAGAGAGAAACAGAGGAAATTAGAGCAGCTTGGTGCTGCTGCCTACAGACTACATGCACCTCTGCCATAACAAGATTAGAATTTAAACTATGGGGCGAGTGGGTCTTTTCTCCACGGCTAGATGAAATATTAAAATAGGCCATGGCTCCATATTGGACGTCTCCCTCCCTCCTTTACACTCTATCTATGCCACTCTGTCTCTGACATATGCCTGTCGCTCAAAGTGATTGACACTGAACATGACTGGATCAAAACATTCTATTTTAGCAGTTTGTTTTGCATTGTACTGAGTTAAACATGAGCAGGTAGGAGCTTGCTATCTTTTCTTTGCTTCTGTTACACAGAGCAGATGAATTGCTGTCGGTCCTGCTCACCATATACAGTATACAATATACAGTATACATTTTGTATTTGGATTTTGTATTTTCAACAATGACAACATGTAATTTTGACTCTGTACTATAGCAGCTAGGATCTGAAATAAGGTAATGATATGATATTTAATGTGTATATTCAGATCACCTGGTGGGCAATATACAAGGTTATTTGCAGATTCTGTTTCATTGCATTCTTTGTTTATGAACAAGTGAGTAAATAAAATTGCCTAGAGTTTGATGGCATGTGGCATTTCTTTTTTTTTGTGGCTATTCCCTCGACTTTCTCCCCAATTTAGTCATGGCCAATTCCCATCCATCAAGCAGCTCTCCTCTATCACACAGGGGACAGCTACCAACCAGGGAGGGCAAAGGCTATCACGTGCTTCCTCCGAGGCACATGAAACCAGCAGACCGCATCTTTTTGAACTGCTGCTCAGTGTCAGGGTGCGGCGTAAAACACTCAGAGGAAAGCGACATCCACCCATATCTGCATGCATGAGCCCATGATTGGCTACGGCACAGATGGCTTTGGAATTATTGTAATTCAAACTCACGATCTCTGGATGATAGGGCGAATGCATTTCTAAGGAGTCTGGCATGTATTCTTTCTATCTGGTGTCTGCTACTCTTTAAGAAAAAATAAACAAAAAAATGCTTGTAGAGCTGCATCATGAAGATGAAACATATTAAGCATGTCAGAATCATCTGGTTGCGACATTGGGAAAATACCCTTGAATGTGGCATTTTAAGCCATTGAAACACACAACCTTGTAATGCTTGTAATGCTATGCTATTTAAATTGGACTGAAGCAATGCAATCCTTAACCTAATATCAAAGTCATTTGTTGGTGTTGCTTGTTGCTCTCTGCTACTCTTAGTAAAGATGGCACATACTGTATGTGCTTGATGTACTATCCCATTCCAGATTTAGACCTCTGTTGCTCTTATAATAACCTCCACTCTTCTGGGAAAGCTTTCTACTAGATTTTTGAATGTGGCTGTGGGTGTGCTCGTTCAGCCACCAGAGCATTAGTGAGGTCAGAGCAAGAAAGCCTGGGGCACAGTCAGCATTCCAGTTCATCCCAAAAGTGTTCAGTAGATTTAAGGTCACAGCTTTGTGTAGAACACTTGAGTTCTTCTACACCAACCTTGGCAAACATGTCTTTATGGACCTTTTTCCACAGAGGCCTAGTCATGCTGGAACAGGATTGGGCCCCTTAGTTCCTTATCAGGAAGCAGTAATTCTACAGCATACAAAGACAACTTATACATTTCCTATACGCAATTCTACTTTCACAGAATTGTGAATACAGTTTGGCAAAGGCCCACAGATTAGTATGATGGGAAGGTCTCTGAAAACCGTTGGCTATATTGTATAGATATGTAGCTGGTTAATTTCTTGTGAGCTTGGTCACAAGTAGACATGACTGATATTTCAGTGTTTTACATATTCATAGTGTTTTAAATATCAGTAGGAAATATTTGACATTTGTTGTCTAAGTTACCTTTATCTACACTTTATGTAGTCCTGTGAACTATGCCACTGTACTGTAACATGTTGCATCATAGAAAAATGACTTTTTGTACTGATGTATACACATTAAGTAGAGGAATGACAATAAAATCTACTTGAATTTTAAGTTATCTCAAAAGTCACCAATATTAGAATGAGTTCCCTTCTCAGTCTAGTCTTCTTCAAGGCTCCTTCATCATGTTTTCATGTTATGTCTCAGTGAGGTTTTCCTCAACACCATTGCCTCTGGCTTGCTCACTAGGGATAAATTTAATAAATGAATAATGAAAAATAAATGTGCATCCGTAATTGATAAATTTCTGTAAAGCTGTTTTGTGACAATGTTCATGCTCTTCTTAAAAATAAAATTGAATTGGTTAAGGCTTAAGAACGGGAGGTCCTCTTTACAGTACTTAAAAAGAATGAGCCATATGGCCAAATGAACTCTCTCTTCTTCTGTGTTTGTATGGTCATTTCTATTAATACACAATAAACACATATTGATGTATTACTTTGTACTCTTTGTATATTGTTTCCAGGTGCCCATGGTCTTCATATATGAATGTATCGTCGGATGAATAATACAGGGACTACGTCAACTGAGTGTGTGTGTGTGTGTGTGTGTGTGTGTGTGTGTTTTACAGGGAAAGGGGTTAAAAGGTTGTCAGAGTCTTCTCCTGGGTTTCATACTGACAGTGAACATGTGTTTCCTCTGTGTGATCTGCTCGCCCCTAGCCCAGGCACTGTGCAGCTCGCTCAGGGGCCAGTCACAAGGCATTTCGATCTGGAGAGCCTGAATGATTCAGGCGGTGGGTGTATGTGTGTTTGTGTGTGTGACCGGAGGCTGAAACCTGATGGTGTCTTTAGAACTTCCCTATGTCGGCTCCCTCAGCATCTTTATACTTCTGCATGAGGAGGGAAGAGACAGTGGTCGGTTATAATGCTGGAACAGACCGTGGACTGTTTTGTGTCAGGTAATGTTAGGTAATGTCTACATGACTCACTCATGTACAGTCTTGAAAATACTGACTCTGCAAATTTACAGAGCTTGGCCAAGGATTAGTTACATTAAATATTTGATTTGGCCTAATTGTTATATTCAATATTTGATTCAGTTATTTTATCGCACCACATCAGCAAAGAGTTTGTGGAATGGAGGACTATAAATCCTTCCTGACTATAGTAGCCACCAGAGGGAGCTAGGTTGGAAGCTTTGGGAGAATGCTTTCCCTGTTCAGAGCAAAAGAACACCAGAGGTGCACAGTAATGTGCCAATAACCGTGACCTGTTTTGCATTTTTCAGAAAAAATCCTCAGTAGCTGTTAATCTTCAGAAGCCACTTCATCCTGTCCTGGCTATGTTGGGGACACAGGGTACTACACCAGCTCGTTAGGATGCATTAAGTAGTTTGGCTTTACTTTGATACATTATGTAAGGAATAAAACATGATGGGGTGGGCTGTTATAGGGTAATAATAATTACTGACAGGATGGTGTGTTGTTGATTATTTGGAGTTGATTATTTTTTAATGACTGCACATCCCAAAGTGTTTTATTGGTGTTATAACACAGAAATTTGCCAATGGTTATACTTTTTATTTATTAACATCAACCCATGCTTTTAGAGTGCAGTATTTATAGTTTCTTTTAATGTTGTGGAACATCAACAAAAAGGTTGTGGTATAACAGCTGTTCCCTCACTAGCCTCTTTTTCCCCCTCATTGAAGTTATTATAAGAAGGAAGGATTTTTGTACTTAAGACCTTCCCATATCTGAGAGCTCTAAGTTACAGCTTTAACTCTGACTGTTAAAAAGTACTTACACTAGAGACGCTTTCCAAAAAAATTATGATTATTTATTCCTTTCAGAAAACACGTTTTAGCCTTTTTTGCTGAGTATCAGTCACTATATTTCACATATTTCAGTGAGTGAATTGATATAAACTATGCAGCCAGAACTACTCCCAAAGCTGTACTGTTATTGAAATTTTGTCAACACCTGCTGCCTAGTAAGGATCAAGTAATTAACAATCCTCTGGTAGGACCATAAATAATAATGAATCATATGAAGTGATAATTTGTATAATGATAACTGTATAAATGTGAATAAAATTCAGGTTTTTCGAAAACAGTCTGCTTTATTGTCAATCGTAGTTCAAGTGCAATTAATGTTTTAAAAGAAACAATGATTTACCTTAATATATTTTCCCAATTCTCACATTAAACTCAGAAGGCAAATCACCGTTGGACATAGTAGAGATCAGTGGCTACTTGCAGTCATGTTAAATTCCCATCTAGTGCACTCCATGTGCAGGCATGAAGAAAGCAGATCTTTATTTTCACCTGATTTCAATTTTCTAAATTGTAGCCTGATGTCATGCCCTAGCTCAATAGGGACCACAATGGAATCTGTGCTGACTTTTCCAGAAAACTGCATAGCAGGTGCATGATGAAGCGGACCACATCCCTCTATCACTGATAAATATATGTAGCACACAAACACTTTTGGATTGGGTATAATGGATTGGGTGTAATCCTCAATTGGCCACTACTTATGCTGGCCGACTTGAGGATTTCCACCAGTTGGGGTTAAATAAAGCCAAATTTATTTACTTGGACAATCAATAATTTAACCTGCAATTGTTCTCTCTCATTAGTTAAGTTGAGGCTTTTTGATTTGCAATTCCCCTCTCTTCCTCCTTGGTGAGTGAGGTCAGCAGTACTTGGCTTGGGGGAGTGGTACAGATCGTTGGTGGAATCAGAGGGCCAGTAATCCCCCATTCAGCATGCATCGCACTGGGATTTAATGAATAGTCTCTAATGGAACCTCTGTGTATGCATTTCATCCCTGTGGGGAAGAGATTAGCACCAGTGTCATATTCCAAAATTAAACCAATGGGCTCCTGTCACTGGAGGAAAAAAAACGTTTTGAAATATGTGGATTGATGTGTGAATGACTGATAAAATGTGATCTCCTTAAACTGGCATTTTCATTTTTCTTTATTTTTTTTATTTTATTAAAGGGTATTTAAGCCAACAGCAATTCAACCCACTTGGATAACATGGTACATAGACTCAAGTTTTCCAAGCTCATGACTTGACCTGACCTTCTATGTAAAATGGCTACTTGTGCTTTGTAGCAGCTCTTTCTGAAACAAGCGCTGCATAAATATTATTTGAGAGGATTATTGAATAAAGGCTGTGGAAGCTCCATGTAACTGCAGTGTGGGTTTCTATAAGTCCATAATCAGTCAGACTGTCATAAAATGGTTATTAAACAAATGACACAGAATCTTAAATAGACAACCAAATAGGTGCCAAAAAAATTGTTTGTAATTATAAAAACAAAGATCAAGAATGGTGATCTTAATAGTTTATACAAAAAGGCAATTAGGATTTCTAAACAATACTAAAATTAGAAAAAAATAATTGTATCCCAAACACCAAATCATCTCCGCTATGAAGGCTTATCCGAGAGGATGTGTAATGGTTTGGGTCTAGGCAAAGCAGTGTGCAACCACTAAAAACTAATGAATGTTTAGTCTTCTTATAGTCTACAACATAATTTTACCATGTCTGTGTGTCATTTAAACATCAGAAATGACTGAATCATACAGGATGATCTAAAATAAAGGAGTAAATCAACAACAGATTATTCATAAGGAATTATATTTTCGTTTTATGCTGTGTGTGATTTGAAGCAGATTTCTATGATTTTTTTAGCAGCTATAAAACACATTTGTCTGAGCAGCTAGGGTTGTTTGGATTGCCAGAGTTTCAGTAATATAATTATCTGAATGATTTACATAACCTTTTCAGTAATTACATGTTTAATTTAAAGAATGTTTTAATTAAACATGTTTATTATGTGGACAAAAATCAGATACAACAACAATTATACAGAAATGCGATAAAATTCATATACTTTATCTTATAGCTGTAAATACATTCCACAATTTGATAGAAAGTTTTTTTTACAGCTGTAATGTAACTTTTCAGATAGCAGTAATTATTATGTTGATTTGTTTTATTGTGTTTTCTATTATTTTGTGCACAGCATTTTATATAAGTTTACAGTTCACTGTATGTGCATGTTGAGTTTATTGTGTGTGCATTAATGTGTGTGTGTGCGTGTGTGTGTGTGTGTGTGTGAAAAAATAAGCAAGAAAGAAACTGAGAGACAGAAAGAGTTGGAGCATACAAGAGCAGGAGAAAGAGAAAGAGCGACATGCAGAGTTAATGAAAGCGAGATGATTCTTTCAGGCGCTGCTCTTTTTCTCATACCCCTCCTCTCCCTCCTTCTGTTGCTCCATTCTGTTTGGCGCCAAATAGTCAAGATGTGGTGTATCGTTTCCTGCAGAGAGATGACATCCACTGAGAGAGGAAGAAAAAAGAACAACAGTAAAAGAAAACAGTGGAGAGAAAAAGACTGCTACCAAAGGGAGGCTTAGTGGTGTCAAACCCAGGATACAAGAGTTTTCAGATTTGAGGGGTTAGCCTGAATATGTGAGGAAGAAGGACCAGAGCAACCACGAAGGGTGTGTGCGCGTGTGAGGTCGGGATTTGGCAGCTGATGTGGCAGAGTGAGACTAGGCAGGCTCCTCAGCCCCTGGGAAGCACCATGCTGCCAAAATGCCCTGGCAGAGGCCTATGATCCACAGGAACAGAAGAGCCTTTTTGTGCTCACCTAGCCAAAAAACCCTTGCTCTGCCTCCTCTCGTCTACTCTTCTGCTCACTTTTTGTTCTGATTCAGCTTATCTCCTATTACAGTGCACTAGTAAAAGTCTTCTGTTATGTGCTACTTGCTAGCCTGCTAACCCTTTAAACACATCAGAGCCAGAACCCTGCTGGGAGAGAGACACTGACTGTTCTCTGGGGACAGTTTCCATTTACCAATATGGGAATAAATGTCTCTAACCTAGGCATTCTTGTGCTTGTCTGCCTAGAGGATTTAGGCTTTGCTGCCTTACCCATGGCTAGGAAAACACATGCTCCTGCCTTGATGCATTCTGCATCTTGCCCCTACACATACGTGTATGTGTGTAAGTGTGTCTGGGAGGGCCTGAGGTAGGGGATGTCTGCCCGCTTCCTTCTCAGTGGATGACAGAGGAGTCAGCTGTCTTCCCGTGCTTCTCAGCTCATTAAATGAAGTCCCATGGCTCTCATGGAGGAATTTAAATTAGAGCCTGTGTTTGATGTTCCAGGCTTCCCCCTTCCTGGCCCACTGAATGCAGCACTACCCACACTGAGGCTGGGTGGCAAACACCCTGTTTAAGGCAGTGATGGGTGAAGGTCTCTCAAACTGACCTTGGGGAACTTAGTTGAAACTGTATATGTGTAAATCCACTGCAAATCCCTAGCACTCCGTCTATTCCTTCTTCCTTACAGCTCTGCTCCCAGAAGAAAGTGGATCACAGGACTGTTTACAAGACCCCATGATTCTTATGGGATAAGGGTGCTTGACAAGGCAGGCCTTGGGTCACTGTTTGAAAATGTGGAAACCTGAGCTTAAGAAGAACAAGAAAAAAAGAGCAGCACCTGAATGCTTTAATGAGGATATGAAGTAAACAGTATAAAATAATTGGATTTTAGTCCCTTTATTTAATTTCTTTTTGAATAGAGAGCAAGCAAGGAGACAGAAGGGAGAGGGAGTGAGGGAAAGAGATAGATGGTTGGCTGAAATTATTTTTCCGGTGTTTCTTCCAAAGGATGACAGAAGTGAAATAAATAAGGTGAAAATGTCTAAGTCCAACAACTCTCCAAACCAACTATTAATAATCTGGTAAACATTTTTGAACAAGATATAAGCAACATTTTTCATAGGATACTGCTGTCCTATTACACACAGATTTTGTCATAGACCATTACAGAACTCTGGAGCAAATTCTTTCAGCATATTACATTCTTAAATCAGGCTTGCATAGGTTTGCATTCTTAGTATTAGCTCTTTCTTAAAAATAAATGTTTCTCCTTCTTCTTCTTCTTCTTTTTCTTCTTCTTCTTCTTCTTCTTCTTCTTCTTCTTCTTCTTAACAGTAATGGTAGTAGTAGGTCCAAAAAAAATCTACCTCCCCAATGCTCTGAAAACCTAATAAAAAACATTTAGTTTTTTAAAACTCATTTGTACTCATCTGTTTGTTTAGTAAATAAAACACATCAGGATTTAATATGTATCTGAGGAAATAAAAAATAATATGCCTACCTTTTAGTTGTCTGTTGTATGTTTATTTTTCAAAAGGTTTGAGTACACCTCAGCTGAGCATCTTAACTCAAGTCCAGTTATACACTTTACTCCTTCCAGGGTTTTCAGTCTTTGTATCACGTTTTGTGAGGGATTTGCTTCCTGAATCCCTCAAATCAACAGTGGCTAGGTGCCTATTGTGTTTAATCAAAGCACTTCCTCCCGATAATCCCTCAATTTGAACAGGAAGAAAGGGAACATGTTGGGGAAAGCTATGAATGAAGCCCATCAAGGTCGACATTATACAGATTTTTCTGAATTTGCCAGCAGCATTGTGGAAGCTTAAGGCTCAGTTCTTCTTGTTTGTGGATGCTTTATTTACCTGTTTTATGCTGTTGTTAACATATTAGACATAAGTATATGTGAGCTCCCCAGGTCACCTCCATTTACATTTGGGGTAAATAATTGACTTGCAGAACCGTGCTTATAGGTTTAAGTCTGAGAAACCCTGTTGGCACATATGCCTGCCAATTACACTTGCATACTGCTGAATTTCTACATTATGATGAAAGCAGATGAAAGCAGTAAACAGTTAAGCACTCTGTTGTAATCCTGTACAGCTAAAAAATGAGACTAATCCTCATGGATTCACCCTCGTTACCTTTTCTGCCCTAATCCCTTAGGGCAGAAAAGGCCTGTAGGCCTGTACATTAGCCTATGTCTTTCTTCAACAATCATCAGCACTGGTGAGGACTCCTGAATCAAGATTTTTTTCTGTTTTTTTAAAGATCATCATGCCCATCAAAGAATAGA
The DNA here is from genome assembly GCA_028566695.1 of Bagroides melapterus. NCBI lineage: Eukaryota > Metazoa > Chordata > Actinopteri > Siluriformes > Bagridae > Bagroides > Bagroides melapterus. The sequence goes on along the minus strand of JAOTRN010000041.1, from coordinate 7,089,368 downwards.
AAAAGGGTGCTTGTATAAAATTCTATTACTATTGAGGAATGGAACAAAGAAGAGAAAGAAGTGGATTGTGTTGAAGTGCCACTTCTGGATCCTGGTGTTACAGGACGTCAGGCTTTTCCATGTGCTGGAGGTAAGGAAAAAATATAACATTGTTGGAGAAAAAAGTGCACAAGTGGTCTAAGTTACATCTCGTTCTCTTTTTACATTTTACCTTTTATAGATAAAAATTGATTTCAATAGTGTTCACTAGCTATTCATTTTCAGTTACAGTATATAACACTTAGACATTTACAAAATTCTTGATATAGAATTAGACCCAAAATGAGCAACTTGTGCAAAAGCTCAAGAGGAAACAGACTCAAATTGGAACCAATGCTCATGGATGACATCAGATTGTAGGATTAGTAGTTGTTAACATTTAGTATTCAGTTTTGTTGGTAATTTATAGGTGTTGAGTTTAATCCAGGATAAACAGCATATATTCAGCAACAATTGTTCATAAAAGCTAACAATCAATAATCAAAAATATTATTTCTAATAAATTTATTGACTTTTTCCACAAAACATTTTCCACAAGAACTCAAATTCCATTTAAGAATCTTATGAAGGTTTCTATGTTGATCCAATGGTGTGTACAAATATTACACTAATATTGATGGCCAAAAGAAACAATTGCCCATTCATGCCAGCCCCTGAAATGAGCATTTAATGCAGAGAAAGCTAGCACTAATTAATGAACTTAAGTGTTAAATCCCAAGAGCTTCATTAAGAAGCTATAGAAAAACCAAGAGCAGCTGCTCTGAGATGTCTGTTTTTTTCTGTACACCAGGTAGTCCACAGTTCAAGATTCAAGCTTGTGATGTTTCTTCGTAGTATATACTGTACGTATGTACTATTATATACACTAAAGTGTGCCATGAAATGTACGTTCAAGTAATTCATCACATTATGTGTAATAATTGTGTCCAGAAAAGTCAAGCATTTTGACTGGAGAATATAGATTATAATTAATACAATTTTAATAGAGAAACAACTTTTGATGAAGTATGATTACATCTGCTCTGTGTTGGGCATTTTTTAGGGATCATGAATTGCGTAAAGGCTGTGAAGGAGGGGGGAAATTTTGTGGCATGGGGCCCAGTTATGTTACATACAATATGTCTTGATACAGCTCCAAAAATGAGGCAGAGATTAAAATGTTCAAAGAAATTTTTTTTCAAAAAGTCAGTTGTACAAGATATTGGTACAGGGGATTTGTGTTTAAAGACACATCAGTCAACAAATATTAGGCTCCTGAGAATTGTTTATAGATATATATATATATATATATATATATATATATATATATATATACTAATGTGTGTGTGTGTGTGTG
>JAOTRN010000041.1:7072887-7084949 GCA_028566695.1 Bagroides melapterus | reverse complement strand
CAGTATTAGAACATGACTTGCCACAATATATTGATTAGCAATATCTTGTTAGGGATTAGCCATTTAGGATTCAGATTGATATATTTTATCATTTATATTATATTGTTATTTAAATTTATATTGTTATTTAAAAATGCTTAAAGAAATTATAGCTAAAATTAGCTTCATTGTCCATGCTTCTGGCATTATTATTTCTGGCCTTATAATTTTTCCTTATTACTATTGTGAAAAATGGTAGCTAAGAGTTTAAGGTGTTGGACTACTGCTTAGAAAGTTGTGAGCTCGAATCCCAGGTCCACTAATCTGCCACTGATGGATCCCTGAGCAAGTCCCTTAACCCTCAATTGCTCAGTTAATCTCTAAAATGAGATAAAAATATAAGTTGGTTTAGATAAGAGCTTCTGCCAAATGTATTATATTTTGTGATATTAAAATTCAACATGTTGTTCCTGTTTTCTAAAGAGAATAATCAAAGCATTATTCATCCATTGTGTCTTACTTTTTCTTGCATAATATTTTGTCAGTTTACCTTTCTTCACTGGTATCAGATGTAAACAGGGAGGGCTCCTCTTGATTGTGTGGTGGGAACTCACAGTTTTTCATCTCTCTCTTCTCCATAGGCCCTGGAAATGGCTCAGGCCTTTCTTAGCCATTGGTTTCTAACCCAGATCAAATGTTAGGGTTTAAAAACCTAAAGTTTGATGTGGATGAGCAACTGCCTATAAAACACTTTAATCCCTAATGCTCTAATGTATTTAATTTCACACTCTCTGATGGTGTTGCCCCTTTAGGATTATGTGTGTGTGTGTGTGTGTGTGTGTGTGTTTATGAAGAGGAGGAGGGCACTGGAGTAAGCAGAGGGAGCATGCTGTTCTAAAGCTCTCAGCAGAGCTGGAGCCAAACAAAAAGAAAGAATGTGACTTTAGCATTCAGATGCCTATATGTAGATTTGAAGTGGGGACTTTAGAGGCTAGAAGAATGCAGTGATATCTGCACTGTCATAACCCCTGCCAGAGAGACCTAGGCAAATCCCATTGAGTGCATGTGAATATAGAGCTTCATAAAGTTGAGGACCAATATAGTTCTGCCTTTATTAGATGAGGCTGTGCTCAGGCGGATGGGATATTGGATGCAATAATTCCTTGCTAGAAGTGCACACATAGCCCCTTTTATATCTTCCTCTAATATCCAATTTACGGGCACAAGGACTTCAGCCAGCCAAGCTCACTAAAGTTAAAAAGTCTTCAGCATGAGATGGAATTAAGGCCAACTTCTCTTTTGCCAAAAGTTTGTGGATTCAAGAAATATGCATCTATCAACCCCAAAACCAATTCAACTAATCCATGAAATATACTCAGTGAAATGGAACAACTAATTTTATTTGAAACTAACAACTTTAAGATTTTGTTGAGTGCTTGCTGAGGAGATCTGTCAGTTCCGGAAAAGTCTTGTTTGGAATGAATGAGGATTAATAAAGGCTTTGCTGTATATGAAATAAATCATAAAAGCATGTTTACCCGATGTAGCTGCATGTTTTACACTTCAAATTGGAATAAAAACATTTAAATACATTATAAATTAATTAATTAAAGAAATTATTAGTATTTAAAACATTATGGTGCAGTATGGAGTTTACACAAATGCTTAAGATGCATTGTATTCAAGTCTTCTTCTTCCCCAGACACACACACACACAAATAAATGATAACATTTCCTTTAATAGTTTTCCCTGAAGATGCAATCACTGCTGTTGTAGTGATTTGATGTATTTACTCATAACAAGGGCTTAGTCATAGTCCCCTAAAATAAGAATATATGGTGATTTATACACTAAGCACCAGGGATTGTGTTGCCCTAGTGGCTTAAGCGTTTTACACTTTGCTAAACTCTACTGAGGTTCACTGCCACTGCAACAGCTAAAACCCCCAACTCAGCCCTGCTGCTCCTTATTAAAAAAAAATACGTGCCCCATCCACTGCTATTTTGAAAAGGGATGGCCAACATTTTTTTCACTGACTAATGCTTATTTTTACTTTTATTTCTTGCTTACACTTAATTTTTTGTATGACAGATCATTTTCACAAGACTGCTGTTGTATTGGTTGTTTTAAAAGTTTCCCTAGAGTATCATCATCAATACATCTATGTACCATCTCAGAATGAAGGGGGTGCAATTGTTGTCTTTATTATATATTTTAGTTAGCCAAAAGGTCAATGGGAGTGAGTGGAAGACATAAATAGTCCCAGCATCTCATTATTTGAGTGTTTGTTCTTTCTTGGTTCATCATGCAGCCAGGGAAATGGAATGAAATATCGGACCTGCTCAATAGTCAATCTATAAAGCCTGTGTTGTCAGCCTTTCACTTTAGAATCATTTATATATGTTCTAATCAATAACTAATCTCGGGTATAGTCAAATGAGATGAAATAAAGTGGTAAATGATGAGAAGGAGAAATGTGGACTGACACAAGTCTAATGTTTCCTGGATAAAACATTAGTATACCAGACTCTTAAATGAGAACCTTGAGGTTCAGCATTCTTTAATTTGCCCCTAATGCTTTTTTGATGTTAGTAATATCTATTAATAAGCTACTCCAAAGTATTTTTTAATAGCAGAGTGTTTTCTTTATGTTATATTTGGTTGATATGTCAACTGATACCTGCCCAAAGAGAAAGGATGAGAGGGAAAGAGAAAGACAGAAAGGCGGAGGCGGCCCGTGGAGGGAACACTGTTAATTCTTCCATATCTAAGCCTCTTTGTCTTCAAAGTCCAAGTCATTGAAGAGTAATCCTATCACTCTGCCTAATCTGAAGTTGGGAAGCCAGAGTCCGGCTTTCTCTAAAATGGCCTTTTTGGTTCCAAATAGGTATGGCTAACAGAGTCTAAAAGAGCTCTTCTCATTTGTTCTTAGCCCTCCCTTCATTGCTCATTCTCCTGTCCAGTCCACTAATAAAGAGCTATTAATGAATATTTTTCCCCCTTTCTTATTGGCCCCCAGCTGTTCTTCCTGTTGTCCTATTTCATGAAATCTGCATAGTATAATTGCCTGGCCATCAGTAAATGGACACTCTGGCAAAAAACAAACAGGAATTTCGGCCAAACATGCTGTCTCACTTCTCACAGTGGTGAGTCATCAGTAGCACTGTCCAGAGCAAGAATCAGAGGTAAGGAAAATTTGTAATGGATATTTGTGCATGGGCTGTTTGAATTGCTTAATTGTTTGTACTAAGCATTGTTTAATAATTAATATTCAGTAAGATTCTTTTTGCAGAGTATATTGAAGTACTGCATCATAGCCAAAAACATGATTTGGTAAGAGAGTTAAAATTCAAACTTTAATACAAAATACATATAATGTATATAAAGACACATTTCTTTCCCACCTCAGTGTGAAATTACAAAACACAAAACTTTTTCATGTTTTTTATTTTTAATTTATTTTTTACATTTTTTTCATGTTTTACAAAACATAAAACAACACAGCAACACATTTGACAATATCCTCCTACTCTTTCTTGCAAAAACATAGTAGATCCATCAAAGTGTAAGGGCATCTAATGTGCCCAGCCTGCTTCAAGGTGATCTTCTGTTTACTAGAAGACCTGAGGGTCATGCACTAAAATCGATTGGTTTTTGTATCTACTCATGATCCTCACCACCCTACGAAGAATATGAAAAATTGTTGTCACATGCAGAGTGTAATCAGTACTTGTCAGATATTCCTGGCAGCTTTCCTGGTAAGTTTTTGTCCTTGTATATATTTTATAGAGAGACGTCCTGCTCTTGGTTATTCTCCTGTGCTCCATTTTCTCTATTTGTTGATGATGACTTTTATGGTGTTCCAGGGTACATCTAATATTTTGGAAATTCTTTTATTTTTTTTATTTACCACTCTCCTAGTCAATAACGTTCAATAATACAGCAGTGGTTAAAACCAAGAAGACTTGAAGAAAACCTTACAGAAACAGCTGATCTTTATTTGGGGTTAATTAGAATTATTTTATGGATGACAGCTGTATGATTTGTGTTTAAACATGAGATTTCCCAATTAAGAGTGGGCATAAGTATGCAGCCAGGTTATTGTAATTTTTTATTTGTTGAAATTTGCTCTAAAATATTTCTGATTATTTTCACTTTTCTGTATTTATATATGTATTCACATTAAGAGAGGAAAAAGTTGACATGATTCATTTTGGGGTTTTTTTTCTAGGTGTGTGTAGACATTTTATTTACATTGCAATTACAACCAGTTTTAATTATAATTGAGAGATTAATAAACTAGATTAAGGGGGTTGTAGCCAGATACATCATAATGTAATACAGCATATTTTTGTGCCAAATCTAGAGCAGTTTGTCTTTTACCTTTTGTATTAACCATACTGGGTGCACAGCATTCTACATTCCTTATCTGCCTGATTTTCCACCCACTTGTAGTCTGACAAATCCCATCTGCTCCACTACCAATGACTACTAGTTTTCATTTAAATCCATAAGCCCTATATTGCTAAAATCTGGTTGGATATGTTAAGGATTAACTAGTTATTATAAGATTTTTCCTTGGTATTTAGCAACAAACTGATTCATTTAACTGGGACAACTATACAAAAGAAATCACAAATACAAAATACAAAACATCACAAATAACAAATTAAAACCCTGTTTTAAATTAGGTTTGCCCCTATCAGGTGTGTTTAGGTTACAGCATTTATTTAAATTAATACAGGTCCATGAAAGTTAGGGCTAAATAATGTTGCTCAACAGGTCTTGGTATTTTAATTTGGAGGCCCTCTAAAATTTCAAGGCTTGTTAGTAGTGTCTTTCCATGGCCATATTAGTCTATGCATCTCTTTTCTGATGATGTGGATTCTTTTGTTTCAGATGTTTATATCACGCATGACGAATGTAGACATTGCTAAAACCATACATACTTTTGTAAAGATGTAGCAGCAGACAATAGAATTATGAGTAAGATTTCTAATATGTAGTTTCATTTCATTTAATTAATTCCAAGATTTTTAATGGCCATTTGTAACTTCTACTGATCAGTGATTAAAAGTTTCATAAAACTTTACTTAATTCAAGTAAATTAAGTAAACTTACTTAATTTAAGTAAAGTTTTAAGCTAATATTTTTTTCTGTTTAAGAATCATTATGATTTGCTAATTCTAATTCTAATCCTAATTCTTTTCCAAATGTCCTAAAGCCTTCATTAAGACAGTTCTAACTGCTTACCATACATAATTCTCAAGAGTGGGCTTTATTCATAATGTGCTGGCTCTGTGATTATTCTTACTATGTAGACCAGTTTAATGCTCCTGTAATATAAATAATTGTATTTAAATAATTAAAAAATAATTTTCACCCTAAAGGAAGATGCGTCTAAAAAAATTTCATTGTTCTGTGGGCTATATTGTTGTAAGCAAAATCATTTTGAGGCTTTAGTCTACATGCACTACACATTGAAGATAATTTAGTGCCATTAAAACCAGATTTTTCCAGAAAGAATGTGTACAGAGAAAGACAGAAACATTGTAAAATATTTACTTTTCATTATTGCTCTCCCATAATTATATATTTTTGTTTCTGTGTAATTTTAGACAAAAAAAGAAACTTATATTTCACATTAATTTTGAATTAGGTTTCGGTATTGAAGCACTGTTTGTGTTGTCAGAGCAATGTAATTCTTCTTTATAAATGATATAGTCATATTCCTTTAACATACAAACATTTAATAACATCTCTGACATGTACCCAACTATAGCATCTCCTGAATATAAACACAACCCTATGTAATTTCTTTCATTTTTTTGCTGGGTAACTAAATGAAAAGCATGTACAATCATGTTGCAGTCAATTAGTAGAACAACAGAAGTGTAGTTAAACATAAATTCAGGTAAGAGTATCAGGTTGCACTGATGTTGGCCTACAGACCAAAACAAAGAACTACACTGAGCCTCTGACTTACCGTCCAATCTAGGCATTATACCAGTATTCAAAGGTCAAGGATCAATCTCTAAAATGTTTATGCACCATCCTGTGACATGAACTCCCAAACTATTTGGGACTGAGCCATGGATTTCAAAATAACTTCAAATGTGTATTTTTGTTGTCAAGACTTCAACTCCAAGGGAGTGCCAAGGGTGTGTTTATGAAACACTGTCTCTGATAGTCAAGATCAACTCCACTGCAGCTGCAGACAAGTAAGCAGTTATGACTCAATCTGTTTACCTTAAATGACTGACAATATGGGCAAAAATTTGATCATTAAAAGATCACAGATGACATTATTGCTTTTCTTTGGCAAGAATATAACTATTATAGTAATAATTTAGATGTTATACATATGATAATCTTAGGTTTGTGTAGAACAAGTATGGCTCATTTTTACTATAGAATATAGCAATTGTTTTCAGTTTCTTGGGATTGTTTTGGCAATGCTAACATATGAACTTTTTACATTCTTAGCTATGAAACAATATTGTAGATGTAAACTTGCATTTTTATTTATAAAACTTAATGTAGTTTGACAGGGGTGTAAAACTGTGATAACCTGGTATATTTAAAAAGACTGGCCCTAAATCAAGCCAGACTCACTCGCAGTATGTAAATCAGTGGTGAAGACTAAGCATGCAGTGAGAGACGGTGATTTTTGTTGCAGTGTGCAGATTAATATCTTAAGCATGTACCATTGTTCAGAGTTATGTCACCAGTAGCCATAATGATATCTTAAATTAATGAAGTGGTGAAAGCATTGAGGGAGAAGGCCTGTGATTTATAGGATGGCTTTTAGCTGATGCGCATATCCATCCCTGCTGATAAATCAGCCGATGGGAGCCAGGGCCAAATGAACTGAAAGGTGTGCATGAGTTTACAGTTCAATTAGCCAAACGCAAGGACACTAGTGCATTGTGCTTCTGCAGACCAAGTATTAGGATGGAAGCAAGAAATAAGTCAGAAAAATGGTTCACTGTACTGCCAACAGCCCATATGAATAATGGGTGTAAAAAGTTAAATGCTATATGTGGTGTCATTCATGATATCTTACAATGTATTTATTTTCAGGCAGTGTTGCATTTGATTATACTCAACATAGTCCATTAAAAGAACTGATAATCCAGAAGTTTGTCCTGCACTGTTTATTACTGCCAAGAGAGGGATGGGGGATCTGCTAATGCAAAATGACCTCCAGATGCCCTTAGCCTTTTCTGACTCTGCTAAGGAGATAAGCAGTGCTAAGGAGATAAGCAATGTTACTTCTTGGAGAAAACAATAATTAAATTCAGTCATACATGCCCTTCAAATGAACTGCCACTGATTTTTCCCCACTTATCTCGTAAGGGATATGGCATGCTCTCTAGATCACTTGATGCAACATCATATAATTTCACGCTTTGAACAATGAATCATCAGCAGCTTTAAATACCTGGATATGTCAAAGAAAATATGTATATTAGAAACTAACTTGATCTTTATTTGTCATTACAGCTAGTGTGCTTTAAGGTGGCATGGCATTACCATTTCTTTGTTATCACCTGATCTTTACATTGTTAACTGATTTAACAAGGATTCAAATGGTGCTTTTGGAGACCTCACTCACATGCAAATGCTAAATTGAAAGGTGTTGCTTCTGTGCCATGCTGCCTCTGGCTCTTCAAACTATTTGTTTCCTGGGGTAATCCTACTTTCACACAAAATGGAGCATGTCTACTGGAGGTGAAAATTCTACTGCTGTTAAGATCCAGTTTACCTATCGTATAATAGTATATATTTATTATCGTATAATAGTGTAATTTGCTGTGCCTTAGAACTTTAGTTGTCAGTTCTTTCTGTTATATGCTGTTTTTCTAATGGCAATTACATTTTTTCAGTCTACACATTTTTAATTACAAATATGGAATGCTTTCCTTTTGAAATGAGAGAAAGTTCACACTCCAGTGGGAATCAAGAAAAGGTCTGATTGCGGTGAGAGAGGAGTCATGACTCAATGCATCACATTGGCCAACTTCACTATTAGAATCCCCTCTCTGTTCTGTTTGGGTTTGGTTTCCTTTAGGGACTGAAAGAAACTGTTTGCATCAGATCTCATTCACACTATTGTTAGTTAAGAGGGTCTGCAATCAAAGTGTGGAGTGGTTGGGTCAGGAGCATCTGTGAGTGTGGCCTACTCCAGGGCAGGCGTGTGGCCCCCAAGGGACTTTAACACTTTTGGCTGCTTCAACATCACACTCAAAGAAGTCTTTGTATTCAAATAATAATTATAATAATCTGATTATTAGCACTTTGAATTCAAATTCTTAACACGAAAGATACTTTACATAAAAGATTAAAATTTAGACAAAGAATAAAACAATCCATGTTTATATAAAAGTGTATAGGGATAAGACAATTTGAAGATAAAAATACATACATACATACATACATACATACATATTGTGTTTATGCATATATAAATGGTAAATACAACAAAAACACTGATGCAAATTATCTTAATTTTAATTAATAATGGAACATATTATGTATATAGTATAGGTTACAGCTACATATACTTTTCTCACAGAGGGGGCAGAACTTCATTTGGGCAATGTATTCTCTATTTCTCACCTCCTGGTGAATTGAGCAACACTATCACAGCTTCATTAGCCCTCCCTCATCGTGTTTGTTTGGGGATGGAGAAAATAGGCTCCGTCTTTGGTGATAAAAATAGTGCATTCAGCCCCTGGTATGTCATTTGTTGTGTGAGCAGGTGTCAGTGGGAGCTGTGCATTTGTTCTAGAATCAGCCTCCAATTCTAGACTGTGTGCTGGTGGGAGAGGGAGGTGCAGAGGCCTTGATGGACAGGAGGTGTGATCAGTCAGGAGTAGATGGTGTTATACCAGAAATCCGGGTCTGCAGACTGGGATCATTATAGTGGGCTGTGGATGATGATATGGATGTCCTAACTCCAGCCCTGGCTTCTCTTTGTGTCCTTGCAGGAAAATATGGATCTTCACACGTTATCTGCAAAAGCACTCTTTGACTCCTTCGTTCTCGCGCTTACATGTTCTCTCTCCTTTTTCCTGCTATCTCCCACTCTACCCCCTCACCTTGTCTTCTCCTCTCCCACTCTCTGAGGTGCTGATCAATTCACAGCCTCCTTGGGAGGTGTGAGACTTGTCCCTGCACTTTGTGATTGGCCTAGACTTTGCAGGCCCTCTGAAGTGCTGTCTTGCTCTCTTTCTCCCTTTTTCTTTGCGCTCTTTCTTATCCAGGGCAAGGGTCCCTTCTTCTCACTTTTTTGCCAGTCTATGCTTCACAAACCACATATGCAGACAGGACCTAAGTCATATGATCTCACACTAATCCAACATGCTCTGCCTCACTACTGCTCCCTCTTTTTCAGTTCCTTTTTCTTTCTCATCTCTTGTGGCTGTGATCCCATTAGCACACCTGAAATAATACCTCAAGTGACAAATGTTTTGGCACATATAGCTGAGAGACAGAGTGGGGGAGCGAGAAATGCAGAAAAAGCTACACAATGGGGCTAGAGACTTAACTATTTTATACTCACTTTTAAGTTACAAAATCTGCAAGCCTTATTTAAAAGTCAAAGTCATTTAAAAGTAAAAAGGAAGAACTTGTTTATTTATTTCTGTTTATTTTTGTGATGTAATTAGCTACTCATAGAACAGTATTATGAGCAACGTGTTTTTATGTATTTACAGTTTATCTACATAATCACTCGTTTCCAAAGGTTTACAAATAAAACCACAAAGAATCAAAGAAAGATTTGAAAAGTCCAGCCGTATGTTTCGGTATGAGCCATTTTATCATGTATAAACGACATATTTAAAAATTGTTGTTTTTTTTTACACCCCCAATAGAGCTTATGACTTTACATATTAAAACCCAGTGTTTAATTACATGCAATTGCAAAAATAAAAAATAAAAGTTTGTCATTTTTTTATATAAATAGTGAGCATATCAAGAACAGAATTATTTTAAGCCGATGCCTTACCTAATGTACTAAAAAAATAAATATAGTGTACATAATTTCGGACATAATTAGACTTAATATGTCCAAAATATAAATAAATGTATTTTTTTTTTACTCAGTTTTACTGCACAGTATGTTATTCCATAATTATTCGCGTTGTATTGAGAATTCCACACGTCCCTTAAAATAGTGCTTTTAAAGATTTCTAAAGTGTTTACAAAAAAAAACTGCCATTCAAACAAACATTTCCGGTACAGCCAGTAGGAGGCGCGCATGATCCAGCTGAAGCTTCACAGCAACAGTTTGTCTTTAAGGACCTTGTTTACTTTCTTCCGAAATTCTATTAGCGCTCAGGCTTTTTGAAATATTTTGAATAAGTGACCTTTTAAGTTGACTTTCAACTGGTTACAGATTTCGCCACTAATATATTTATATTTTTTTATTCTTTCCAAAAAAGACAATATAGTCTATTTTCCTTTGTTCCGCGCAATTTCGTTATTCATAATCCACGATCGTTAAATAATGTGTCTAAATTGAGAAAGATCGTAATGTCTGTTTTGATGATTTAATCACTTGATTGTTTTGTGTTCTAGGTTTTATTCATTTCTCATGCATAATTTCCGATATTCAGTTGAACTCTTACCCTATAGATTAACAAACAAACAAAACAAATATTATTAGGCTGCTAATTTAATTGTATACTTTTCCTGTATGTTATTCGAATTTATATATTGCAGTTTATATGATATACATTCCAAATTTAATATTATTGGATGTAATTAATTTAATATTAGACTAACTCACATAACTCATCTATTAATTCACAAATGGTAGTGTTATTAAATGTGAAGTTAAAGTAAACTGTCTGAATTAGTTAATTCAGATACTAATGTACAGACATTTCAGTCATTTCGGGAATAGTTGCAAGTTCACTTTCTCCAAGAAGTATCCTGCACAACCAGATAACAGACGCGTAACACCTGCTCAGTAATGCGTATAATTCACGCGAAACACTCCCGGCCGATATTTTCACACACGTTTATGTTAGTAGTAGACTGTTAAGATTATTAAGAATAATACGCTGAATAATGTAAAAGCTTGATGACTGTAGTTAGTTTGCAAATAATGCCAATTGTTTAATAAAAAGAATAAAAAGACGGTTCCACATTAATTTTTTGCTAAATTTCAAGACAATTATTTATTTTCTCCATGAACCCGCCTTATACATTATCCTTATGTGTTTAAACACATTTTGGATACATTTAGCCGTGACTATTTATTATTTGGTACTTATTTGCATTTATATTTATTAGTGTATTAAAAGTTAGCATATATAGCAATAATGTTTGTAATGTACACTTGCAAATTAGCATGTAAAAACAATCAAACAACAACAAAATATTAGCCTCATTGAAGTTTACCTATTTATGACTTCCAAGCCTATATTCACATTTCTGGACTTTCAGTCTAAAAGTTTGTCTTAAACCAAATCGACTTATATGTTCTATTTACTTACTGATGCGCGTCACAGACCGCTGAGCCTCATTTAAAGGAAAGTTAAAGCGAAAGTCCTTGCCCACGTTGTGCTTCTTTTGAAGGCGCTAATTGAGGCAGCCTAATGACTTTATAATGCTATTGAGGTGGTGTGACAGCAGTTAAGCATTTGCCTAAGATATCGTCTTTAAATGTTCGAACTGACCATAGACAGTCCACCATGTGAAAATACAAGTAGCCTGTTTGCAACTAATGGTTCAGCACGAGAAAATACCGTGAAATTTGTGAAAAATAGTATAATAGCCGGACTCTCGGATCCAATTCGAAACTTCAGCGTCTCAATTTTAAAGCCTCATAAACAGGAATACCTAGACATACTAAATCATCTCACTCAACACATTAAACAGTTCGTAAAAGTAAATTTACTTACGTCCCGAACTGATGTAATCTATTGAGTGTCGTTCAGTTTAGCGGTCACAGGGATCCTCATTTCATACAGACACACACACACACACACAGAGAGAGAGAGAGAGAGAGAGAGAGAGAGAGAGAGCGTCGCGCTGTCTGCGGCTGCGTTCAAATGCGTTTTGTTTA
>JAOTRN010000041.1:7059306-7071792 GCA_028566695.1 Bagroides melapterus | reverse complement strand
TTGTAGGTGGTTAAAAACTGATAAGACTTTTGACTTGTGTGTGTGTGTGTGTGTGTGAGAGAGAGAGAGAGAGAGAGGTGGTACAAACCCGCACAAGATAAATTGGTGTATTTAACGATAAACATGTCAGTACACATTCACATAAACTACAGACAGGATATACTGTCACTTTGATGTTTACTATAATGTTACGGAAGCTTATGCAAAATAGCAATGCGAAATTGTAGACTTATCTAATGATCTCGTTTCTTTCTGAGCATTACAGCGTTTCAGTTTGGCAGAGTTGGTTTATATGGATCTTCTCTAGTTATTAATATTAGGTTTAAGTTATTATAGTATGCGATGTTACATTATAATGAATCATATGGGCGTTGGCAGTTTTGAATAGATGTGAATGAGATCATATCGTGGTGTCCAAATAAACCCACTGTTAAATAGCTTAGCACTTCTCCCAGTTAACCGTATCAGCGGATTGTGCTTTCGCGTGTCCAGAGGCAAGCACGCACACACACACACACACACACACACACACACACACACACACGCACGCACACACACAAACACACACGCACGCACGCACACACACACACACACACACACACACACACAAACACACACATACCACCCCCTTCTCCGCGAGCCACTTGCTGTAGCCCACTGCTTTGTGGAAGGCGCGACCTGTTATGGCCACCACTACTTCCGGGTTTCGGCAGTCTGGTCCAGATTCAGCGCGCTGCCGCGTTTTACACACACACACGCGCGCGCGCACATACACGCACACACACATTAGCTGTGCACGACCGGCGAAGGCGGCTCGCAGCATCGATCGTGGCTCCTTTAAGAAGAACTAAGCCAGAATCCTCACCCCACCTCCTCTACAGCTTATTTAGAAGCTTTTGCATAAAAAATCAACACGAGAGAAGCAAGCGAGCAAAAGAGACACACGAGAGCTTGATTTTTGCGCGCGTTTTTTACGAGCAGCGTTATCGCGAGGTGTGCTAACCGGTGGAAACGCGGCAGAAGATCATCATTCATTCGACACTTTGACAAGCTTGCCTCTGATTGACAGGCAGAGTGGCAAAAAGCCATGGGACTTGCTAGCTGGGTCTGAGGGGTGTATTTTCGTAAAAGGTCTGTGAAAGTAGATTCTTTCGTTTTTTTCGTCGCTGTCCGGCGGGGAAAAGCGGAGGACCCTGGTCGTGTTGGTCGTGTTTGGCCGAAATTGATGTGAGGGACTGCTTGAAAGAGGCATTGGGATTTTGTTTTTGGAAAAACAAATAAACAACAACAACCACAACAACAAAAAACTAAACAGGACAGAAGAAAAAACCCGCTTCCTTCGGAAAGTGCGTTCTCATTCCTACTTCAACCTGGCCTCTTAGGGAATATATTTAGCGCTGAACGAAGCTGAGGGAGCGTGGAGGGCGATGGCGCAGCGGGTACGTACAGCTGATTCCGCAAAAGTTTCTCCAACTTGGTAAACGCGGTTTGATCGTTGAAACGTGGCCGATGACAGTGGCGCTCCGCTCTGTCTCTCGTTTCTTTCAGGCAACTTACAGCTGTATGTTTTCTGCCGCTCTTCAGTAATCATTTCCACGCATGGATCTCACTTTATCTACTCGATTAAAACAAAAAGTATAGCTTCACGGTCCTTCAGTTGTTCATGAAAATAATCTTGACCTGTAACCTATTTCAATGAAAGTGAGGCAGGGAACTACGAGACCAGCTCAGTCTTCCCAGTGTGTTTATAAATTCACGACTCCAGTATGCCTTATTGGTAAGTCAGTAAGTTAGTAAGTCGATCCATTTACACAATTTAGTAAATGTAAAAAGATCAATCAATGAAGCAATTAATAATGAGCATTAACAATTCAAAAATAAAAATACTTAACCATTTGAATAGTTATGGACATTTGTCAACATAAGCTTGAAAATTCTATTTTAAAGCCTTATAACATTGTACCAACTCCCATATACGTCTGGAAATTTTGTAATCAGTTTGAAAGCAGAACTCGCACACTATTGAAGTATTAAACCTCTGACCTTTTGCTTTCAATGTGAATTTTAAGCCTGTTTACACCTTTACAGGTTTGTGCATGTGTTAATTCCTATTGTGAACACTTTCGCTGCTGTCGTCCTGTCAGCCTCTGTTATCACGATGAATAATTAACATTTGGCTTTCACATAAATTTTTTAAAAGAAACAGGGCGCATTTTAGGTTATTATTTCCCCCCAAAACATGTTACGTGTTCAAAACACATTCGTACGTACTTTTAAAACGCAATTACTTACAAAACAAAAAATTTTCTTAGTTTAACTGCACCATGCATAGTTTAAACTAAGCACTAGTCTATGTGTGTTTGTCATTTTAAAATATACAAGGTAGATTAGGCACAACTACACAGGCAATCTGAGACATGCTACTTACATTAATATAAATATAAATGTATGTATAAATCTGCTGTTATTTTATTTTTACTTACAACAGCAAATTCACACTTTCGCCCCACAGTCTGTATTAATTTTTATTAAATGATTTACACTACCGGTCCGTATTAATTTTAACAAACCCGAGTTAGAGTTAGACAGCGCGCACTGGCAAGACACTCAACTACATTTATTTACTTATTCTTAAAATGCAATGCAAAAAAAAAAGCAATTTCTTTTCATAAGTGATATTTTCGGTCTGTTTTCGAATATGTTTATTAATGATGTTTAAGATGGAGGAATACTGAGCGCACATCGCCCAGTGGCTAAATGTGTGTGTCGTGTGCAGTACGAAGACTTGCCCCACTACGGCATGGACGGCGTCGGGATCCCGAGCACAATGTACGGGGACCCGCACGGCGGCGGCCGGCCCATGCAGGCAGTGCACCTGAACCACGCGCCGCCACTGCACGCACACCAATACCCGCACACTGCGCACGCCAACGCCATGGCACCCGCAATGGGAGCGTCCGTCAACGACGCGCTCAAGAGAGACAAGGACGCCATTTACGGGTACGGCTTTACGGCCCCCAAAACACACACGCACACGTAAACACGCATTTCATTACCCGACCTGCCTATAGCACAAAAAGCACTTGCCATTCCATCATTATATTGCGCCGGAGGTTAAAAGGAGTTTGTGGAGTTTACTAAAGCAATATGAAAATCTCTTTTCACGTCTTTTTACACACGCTTTCCTTTTTGTTAGTCTTTTGTATAATACCTCCGTTGTATTGTAAAAGCTTATAGTTTATAATAGCAAATAACAGTTATAGAATATTATATAGTGTTTATGTTCAAATGCGCTTCTCCAAGTGTAATTTTTACAGTTAGGTCGACAAGTTGCAGCAATAATTTATTTTATACATGAGCCCCATGTTTTGTAGCATAAGTTAATTTATGCTCGGCGTTATTTAACTTATTATTATTATTATTATTATTATTATTATTATTATTATTATTATTATTATTAACAAAGATAATAATAATAATAATAATAATAATAATAATAATAATAATCATCATCATCATCATCATCATCATCATCAGCATCATTTTCATCATCATAATTGTAAAATATTATGAACTTTTGTTTGTTTTTGAGTGTTCAGTTGTCAAAAAGATTTTGAACCATGATATGTTCCCTAATTTATGATAAATGAAATAATAGCACGGCCTTACAGAGTAGCTTAGTGTAATTATTAGCGTATTATGTCTAAAATCAGCAGTCTTTTCGACGTCTCATTATAATTGCATGTATACTTATGGTATATATATACAATATTATATGTAATAGCAAAATTGGCTCTGCGCAAAATTAGTTAGCAAAGAGCAGCTGTAAATTTAAACTTGCAGTTATTAATTGTATCTTTTGTCTGTTGTTTGCAAGCTTTTCTTAATGACAATATGATTTTTATTTATTTAGGCACCCCCTTTTCCCACTGCTAGCACTGATATTTGAAAAGTGTGAGTTAGCGACGTGCACGCCTCGGGAGCCCGGTGTGGCTGGAGGAGACGTGTGTTCTTCGGAGTCCTTCAACGAAGACATCGCCGTGTTCGCAAAACAGGTTTGCAAAAAGTTAACTTTAATTGATTAGAACGGCTTGAATATTTGTTAATTATGTGATCTTTTCCAGTATGAACACACACAGTTTCTTAAACAAAGTTTTTGGATTATTTTATGTTTTTTATAACGTATACATTAATATTTCATTCCAGATCAGAGCAGAAAAGCCATTATTTTCGTCAAATCCTGAACTTGATAATTTGGTAAGTAGCAACAATTTCCCTATATAGTGTTAGCTCATCGTGTTGGACTAGTTGATTTTAGCTTTACGTTTTTTATTCCTATAATTTTTTTTTTTTACATATTCGCTATACATCTAAATACACTTGACATTTACTCTGTTGGACTGAAGTCATTCTCTTACAAATTGTGTTTTAAGTTGCAAAATAGCCTTTTCTATTCGTTGGCTTTAAGAGGCACACAACCTATAGCAACCATTCGTTTTCAACGAATTTCTGCCCTTTGCAATTTTTACAAATGTCAGAGTTCATTTGGGAGAAATTTCTTTATTTCTTTCTCTTTTTTAGATGATACAAGCCATACAAGTTTTACGTTTTCATCTCTTGGAGCTGGAGAAGGTAATGCGAAGCAGAAACTACAATACTTTATTTTATTCAATTATCATATACTTCACATGAAAGCACGTCACAATGAATGGGTCAAAACAAATACAAATGTTTATTTCTTTAAGTTCAGGGCAACTAAATGTGGACCCAGATATAATTATTTTAGTATTAGAAATGACCAAGCGAAATATCCGGTTAGTTATGCTACTTCTCCAAGTCGTAAGGATCTTGTCTTACAGCATCCTGCAGACGGATTAAATTGTTTGACAGGAAATTTTGAATGTTAGACTACATATGAAACAATTTATATTCAAGTGAGTTTTATGTGGTCCGATGCCTCATACCCATGTCTGTATTAACGAATATGCATATTTCCTTGTGATTGCACGCCTCAGTGGGCAGTGAGGTGGTGTTCAATGAACGGAGGCAGTAATGAAATAAGTAGTCGCAATTAAAGTCTTCACCTTAAACGCCACTCAAGTAGGTTATGTCCGTAATGACCACAGAAACGAGAGCAGATGAATTTAATACGGGTGTTGAGTATGGTGTGTAGCTCTTGTCACTGTCAATTGTGATGTGATATCTTTATTCTGACCGCTGGAATAAAGTTATTTGGAACTTTGGATTTGGTGGTTTAGCCAAAGGGGGTAATGTTTCTAATTTAACTTTTTCCTCTAGGTACACGAGCTGTGTGACAACTTTTGCCACCGGTATATCAGCTGTCTGAAGGGCAAGATGCCCATAGACCTGGTAATAGACGAACGAGAAGGAGGATCTAAGTCGGATAGCGAGGAAATCACGAGATCGTCGGGGCCGCTGGATCAGGTAGTGTGGCGCCGCTCTGCGTTTACTGGGGTCACTCTGCTTGCTCGCGCTTATTTGCATGCGATTAAGGCTTTTCGGATTGCGTCGGAATGAAGAGAGAACATTTGAATAATGTAGCCATTATCGCTTCATTAGGGTTTGATCCCGGATCCGACCTGAGGGGATTAACTTGTGAAAGCATTGCCACAAACTTGACCTGCTTCGTGTCGATTTTAATTTAGCCCTCTCCAGTGTCTGTTTTTTTTTTCTTTCTTTCATTTTAAAAAATCTTCTTCTTTTTTAACGACTTTAAATTCAGAGGTTCTGAATTTCATCTCAAAACCAAAGAGAGGGGGTAGTTTGTGATGGGAAAACTCTCCTGAGAGCTCTGGTGCGAGTACATAAAGAATAGGTGCCTAATAATTTGTGTCGCGGTTTAGCCTATGTTTCATTATAGAACATAGGCTGGAATATATGCTAGTAAATGTTATCTTAATACTCTGATACTATTTATTTACTAACTGATATACTAAGATAGAAAGTCATCATACTGGTTTGGACGTTTGCACGAAATTTATTGACATTTTACAAACTTTTACTATGACAGTAGGGCATTAACTAAAAATCTAACATACGGTATGTTCAGTTTTAATAAGATGTACGGGTCCAGCGAGAGCTACTATAGATAAGGAAAGATAAGTGCTCATGTTAAGGAGAAGAGACAGATTCGCCAACATAAAATGTAACGAGGCGGTTAGGCTTAATCATTTAAATCCATATGGTCGAGTGATCGGATAAGGCCCTGACCAGTTGTAGCTGTGCGATGAGTGAAAACTCTGGCGTGCTGCTCTATTCATTACCAAATGAAACGGCCTCTGGCCGCCATCTCACTTCTATTAATGTTAATGAACAGATTCACACACGGCCTTCATGAAAATTCAAGCCCAGATTAAATATTGTGTTTCAATGATTTTTTTGTATTTCTTTTTTTGTTACCCCAGAGGAGAGGAAACATTGGCAAGGATTTTCGAGCAGACAGGTTTCTTTTGAACAGATGACTTTTAGTGATAGAAATAGCTTAGGCCCATAAGAACACCCAAGGGTATCTAGGTATATAACTTGACAAGAGCAATTTATGCTGTGCTTGGGGGTACAAATTCAGATCTTTAATTGACTTTAGAATTATGGATGTGGCCTATATTTTCCTTGATGGTGGTTTTGAACTAAATATCGAGGCGAGGGTTGTGTTTACACTGCATTGTGAACATGTCAAAGCTGACATGATCAAGTTTTCAAGTACCAAACGTTTATTGGTGCTTGACAATGTTTGGAGATAAGTGTATACTCTGTGTATTGTTACAGTATATTCACTGCATAGGGCAAAACAGGCTACGTTATCGGATGTTGACATTGGCTAGTTCTATTAATAAGAGCTTTGAGATGGAACGTATTATTTAAATTTAATAACTCCTAAAAGTTCTGTGAAATTTTAAATGCATATTACGTGTGTTAAATTATTTACATGTGACTATGCAAACTTTAACTAGTGAGTTATTTTATTTTCAATTTATTTTATATCTTCACTTTGCAGTTGTTATGCAGTGACACCCTTAATTTGTGTTGCGTGTGCATTCCCTCGCCACATATGTATTTTTAATATATGCCCTCAGGCATATAGTTGAGTTGGACTAGAGAGAATGTTCTTCGTGCAAATTCTGCACAAGAGGGAGCAAGGGTGCTCGTTTATTCATAAACCAATTTATTCCGGCAAGAAGACTGATACAGAAGGCGTAGTATACACAGAATTGATGAGACTCTGCCTTTTTTTCCATCCTGTGCGCCCATGCATCGCGATAGTAATGTCTGAGCTCCAGGCCGCTGTTTTTTTGCACGGACGGTGAGCAGTGAAAGAAGAACGGTGCCTCCCAAAAACACAAAAGGAGCAGGAGGGTAAAAAGTCAGCAGATCTCGACTGTCGTGTGAATGTAGCCAAGCCAGTTTTGAAAGTTTGGACATTTTGACGTTCTGCGCTGGCTGATAAACGCAATGGTTTTTTGCCCCTCAGGTACTTGGCAGAGTCTCCTTGACCCTTTCCTTGTGCTACTCCTGTGCAATGACTAAACGGCAATGTTGATTTCACAGTCTTTGAGCTCATTTAAGTACATCCTGAAAAAAGTTACAGCTGTTTATGTCCGTATATTACAACTTTATTTGCATGAGATGCAGTCCAACCTTCTGTATAGAATTTCTGAATTTTAAGGAAGATCATGTGCTTTGAAAATTCATTCTACTATATAAGGGAACACCTGGAAACTTGGCAAAGCACAAGACAATGAATGAGCCTAATATAAACCTTGAGCCTATGAAGACTCTTATGCATATTATCTTGTGTTATATCATTAAACATTTTTGTCATGGAGACTATTAGTGACTCATTTACATCATGCCTTTTGTTTTATGCCTCATGCTCAATCTGGAAAGTTGATCAAATAGTGTGAGATTATTTGCATTTGCAGGATTTGCCTGGCATAAAGGCGTATGCGTGTGTTTTTTTTCCCCCCAATTGTGAGCTCTAGGCCATAAAATTTTACTGAATGTTGATCATTACATACATAGGCTAGATGCTTAGGATAGAGGCAGGATGCTTGTGTCATGTGAATTGTAATTGCTTCTTTTGTTGGTTGCTAAAACTGTGCAAAAGTTATTGTATCTAATGTATAATATCCATATGTATCTATATAATATCCATATGTTTCTAATTGAGTGAGTTACTTTGAATTCAAACTTTTGAGGTTGAGCTGATATGTTAACAAAAACTGAGCGAAAATAATCTCTTTAGAACAGCATTTGTCATCCATTAAGTCACAAATCTGTGGTTACATTTGTGTTGTCATATTCTGATCTTCGGTAAATTCTCTTCTTTTCTTACATTTGAGGAGTTCTTGATTTGGACTTTGAACAATGTTTGAAACACTACAGTAATTGTGAAAAATCAGAGGCATAAATTATTGGATAGAATTTCTCTCTCTTCCTCTGAACAAATATAGGTTGCTATAAACGATTTAGCAAGTGATAGATTGAGATGACTTTTTTTGCGCTTTTATTGGAATGTTGCATGATACTCTCAAATGATCTGTGTAGCAAAATAAACAGACACGATTTTAGGAGATGGTTAATATGGAGCATCTTACATAGCTTCAATAAAATTCAAACACAAATTTATTGAATTTATATATGTCTATTACAAGGTCAGTGTGCTGAGCCACCTTTTTATGCACTTCATGTACTTTTTTGTTAAATTTTCTAAATATAGAGGTGAAAACAGAATTTGCCCCAGGCAAGAGACTATGTTCCTAAAGTTGTTCTCAATGCAAGCATATCAGTCTTATACAAATAATATATTTGTAATTATAAGATGTTTCATTGAGATAATTTTCTAATACTACAACAGCTTTCATCTTTTTCATCAGTGTTGTTTTCTCCTTAGTTAGTATCTGTTGTTTGTGTTATGTTGTGACATTCTGCACTTTTTTCCATCTTTGCCCACATCTGCTCAGCTCCTTTTATAGACTTTGTTTCAAATAGTACAGTGATTGAGAATAACCATAGGAAGACATTATAGGTTTGGGTCACGTTATTGTTCACTCTTACTTCACTTTCTGTATGTCATCAAAAGCACATCCTATGTGTTTCAAATTAAGCCACATTATATATAAGAAGCAATGCTATTGTGATTAAGAGTGGCTTTCCTTGTTCTAAAAGTAGGTATTTCCCATAGGCCATGCAGATAAACCTTTCTCTCTCTAGAGACCGAAACCAACCAGATTTCTTCAGCAGTTATCAAATTTTCCTCCTTTTTCCATTGCTCCTTTTTTCTACCTTTTTGCAGTATGAGATTTGGAGATGGAGTAGGTGTAATGGGGAGGGGTTTGTCTAGCATTTTTCTCTCTTTTTTCCTTCTATTGCATACCATCATCAAAAATCCTTTCTTTTTCAAAAATCCTTAGATTTTTTAGTGTGCATGAGTTAGTACTGGGTCTGAGTTCTCACTCTTATCAACACATAACAGTAAATATGTAAACAAATAACCAAGCATAGAATAAAACATCCTTTTTGGCATCTGTGTCCATTCAGCTAAATTCATGTGTGAATCCCAAGATGCAGCAGCGACTCTCAGGGGAGTAGGAGTTAGTCAGTTTGCTCAAGTACCCTTGCAAATCTTGTTTGGTGCTATTTTGCAGGGGAATAAAAGCAAACTAAACAAAACAATGTGCAGTGACACTGGTGCTCTGAGGAAGCCCTTTAATGCATGAAAATGTAAACATATGTGTGAAAGTTTGTTTTCTCTGCAACTCTGTAATATCAAGTATATCAAACCAATATAATTATATGTTTAAGGAAAGTTATTATTATTATTATTATTATTATTATTATTATTATTATTATTATTATTATTATTATTATTATTTTTATTATCGTCGTTATTAATAACAAGAATAATAATAACGACGATAATAATAATAATAATAATAATAATAATAATAATAATAATAATAATAATAATAAATGGTTTGGGATTCAGCACTCTTTGCATGAGTGGTGGTGTAATGTGGGGTGCTCTGTGAGAAAGAACCAAACACAATACAAATGCAATGGACTGGAATGCCTCACTGATCATAGCAGAATCAGAATTTCCAGCAAGGAAAATCTGTTCATGGTGAATTAAATGGTGAAGGAAGAAAATGGTAATGAAAAAGAGAGAGAAGCATGCACAGATGACAAATGTTGCTCCCTGGGTTGCGGCGCTACATGTTTAAGAACTTTAGCTAAAGCTATGCAGAATAGAATGTGGAAAATTTAATTTACTAAACAATTAAGCATTGAATTAATCCGTCTTGCATGGGAGAGGACTGAGGGCGAAAAGGAGAGAGAAAGAAAGAGAAGAATGTAGGGGGAGGGGAAGGAAGAGAAAAACACTGAAGAAATTCCAGCCAAGTCATTAGAAGGACAGTGAACTATAGCAAATGTGTTGTTGTGTGCAGTGGGAGTGTATCTGCTGCATCCAGTGCACCCATAATCGGCCAACTACAGACACACACATACACACACGCACACACACACACACACACACACACACACACATCAGCTCCTCTGTCTGTGATGTTTTAATAGAATCCACCCTTTACCTCCAGCTCCTGTGTGTTCGTTCTGGATGGCTAGTTGGAAGGATGAACTGCTACTGTGCATTTGGCTAGTTTGTGATCTGGCCTTTTTCTATTAATTAGCTGTTAGATCTGCAGTAGCCAGGAGTGGCCAACCAGTTATAAATAGGCATGTACCCTGGAGATGTCACTTACCCTCAGCTAAGACCCTCCCCCGTTCCCAGGGGCCTCTGCACCCCACCTCCCACAAGCCTGTTCTTTTGTTCAATTACAGTTAATGCTATAGTTTGCCATTTTTCTCTTAATTATATTTTCATTTGGGATTTGTTGTATGTAAAACATGGTGTTTTACATTTGACAGCACACTGCACAATTCTTTTTCATAAATGCATAAGTTTCATTCATTTTTACTTTCTCTCTTTTTCCCTTTTCTTTTTTGAATCACTGGCATTGAAGCTGATTTAACAGATTTTGTCTCTGAGCATATGTTCTAAATTACCTATTACAGCATAAGCATGGTATGCTGCTGAATAGATTTTTTATTTTTTAAAAAACTTTGATCGTAATAGCATTTGCTTTTCACACTAAGTGACGTGTTTTGTTTTTTTTTAGATGGAGAAGAATTATGTATACAGGAAGTATTGTAGGAGTCATTGAAGAATATATGAAATGATCAGAGTTGGTCTTGTTGATTTTTTTTATCAGCTCTGTTACTGTGTTATTGGAAACATATTTTTTGGTCTGAATGTAACTATTTTTATACATTATTAGACAAAACACTTTACTGGAAACAACAGTATATTATATAGAACTTTGTTGTGATCAGAGGAAGATGAACTGTCCTGCTCTGTCCTAGGTTTTATTTTTGCACAGACATTACTTTTTTGCTGAGACACCCACTGATAAGAGGCAACATCTGTTGTGTGTTGTATAGACTGAGCAGACCCTGCATGGGGCTGAGGGCTCCCAGGCTGTAGTTCTCCATTGTTCAGGCTTTTTCTCTTTATCCTCATGTCTTTTCCATTTGCCACATGTGTCCACCCAACAGCTGACACCCCTAAGCCATTATATACATAAACGGAATTGTCAATAAGATTTCTCTGTCTTCTTTTTTCCTACTCTACCAGGAGAGTCAGGTTCTTATTTGATTTTGTTCAGCTTGAGGAGGCTTGTACAGAGACAGACACTTACTGAAGCCTTCTGCTTGATGTATAAGAGAACACTGCAGTTCTCATAGCCTTTATGTGTGGAGGTGAAAGCTTTAGGCCAATGAATCTCACATCTCTATCCACATCACCTCTTCAGAATGATGAATCTCATAACATTATTTGTCCTGTTTTTGACTGGTCTTAAATTGTTCAAACTGAGCAGATATTCACATTAATATAAGTTTAGTGATTTGTTTTTTGTGAATTGAGTATGAACTGTTGAGGGCCAAATAGTTTGTTGCAAGCTTATGGTTGCAGAAAATGAGCATCACAGTGAAGAGTACATGGCATGGGAGGCATTTGCTCCCTTGAAAAATAGCTATATGAAGAATATCTGATAGCACTGGCTGTTTTGTGGTGTGGGATTGTAGTGAGCTCTTATCTTTGCATTGTGTCCCTATGGTCTGATCTTTGAATGTGTGCTCTTTTGGCCTCTCTGTCTGTGCAGACCTCATGGAACAGAGACCATGATGACACAGCTTCAACACGTTCTGGGGGCACGCCAGGACCCTCAAGTGGTGGACACACATCACATAGTGGTGACAACAGTAGTGAACAAGGTAAACTCCCCCAAAATCCTTCAAGAATGTACTAATGTTTGTATGTATGCACAGGAACCCCAACAAACACTAAACTGGCTGGTTTAAAGTCATTTTACAACAGTCTTTACATGACAAATGAGTAGATTTCTT
>JAOTRN010000041.1:7034696-7049652 GCA_028566695.1 Bagroides melapterus | reverse complement strand
GGGGGGTGTTGGATGGGAGTGGGGCGATGGGGGTGGTCATCAACACTGAGAGAGAGAATGAGGTTAAGGGAGAGAGGAAAGAGGCGAGCAAAAACAGGGAGTGAGCCATCCAGGAGAGCTGGCTGACAAAAGCAGTGAGAGGGGGAGTGTTAACCTGAGTTATGTGGCAGGCAAGCAGGCAGGCAAGGAAAGCGTGAGTGTGTATGTGTCTGTGAGACCAGATCATAAAAAATTCTCTCCCTGGTTTGCCGTGGGGCATCCTCCTCAGCCTCTGGCCTGCTCCAGTCACCGGCCTGCTCCCTAATTGCCACACAGACTCCAGCTCACATGGGCAGATGAGATGACATTTTTCCCCTCACTGTCAGTGGAAGGCTGGCCTGTTCACCACCCCCATACACCCCTCCACTAGCTGCTAAGACACTGTCATAACCCATTAGCAGTTGGCCAAAGTTAGCCCATGGCATTTCCTCACAGCATCAGCGAAAAGGCGAATAAATCTGCCACTGGGGCCTGCTGCTGGTCTAATGAGGCTGTGAGCTTGTTTATGGATCGGCATCATTTTTATGATTATTTCCACCTTTTCGGACTTGCCACCATTCACATGCCTTTCCTTGGCCATGGAGGAAGAAGCTTAGGTTCCATGCGGCCAATGATGACATTTTGTGTGAAAATGTGGCTTACAGCCACCACCATATGGCTGGCTTCTGTTGATGTTGAGGAAAAAGGATTCAAAATTAGCCCCAGACCTTGCCAAGGTGCATCAGTATCAAATTGCTGTGAAAATGGAAATGCCAATAAAATCGACGGCTTCAGCTTCTTTCTTTTCCTCTTTTCTGCCTCGAAGGCACTGGTCCTTGGAGGTCAGGGTTAAGTAAAAATACTGGGGGGAAAGAGGTTAAACAATTCATAAAACAGGGAATAGTTAGAGGAATAGTGGCTCAAGAGAGCAGACACAACAGAGTTACTTCAGGGATCACACAATCTTTTTTCCTCTCACACCATACCTCTTCTTATTTCCCTTTTTTCTCTTTACTCTTACTTTCTTTCCTTCCATCTTTTCTTTCCATCTTCTGTCCTGATATCTAGCCTTTGCTTCTGTTTTGCCTAGTCGCATGGAACAAGCCAATGGTTTATTATTTTAAGCTCTGCTGAACATGAACTGGTCTTTACACCGATTTGAGAGCATTTGCTTCCAATGAAAATCTGGTCTTAGATTACAAACCAGCGGTGCCGCTTCCCCTCCCAGGCAGGAGCGAGGAAGTCTTATTTGCCTAAAAACAGTAGGGAGGACAAACTGCTGTTTAAGCCCAACTGTTTTTGGCATCAGTTAATGATGTAATCAAAGCTCACATTCTGTGTGTGTGATGTGACTGAGTTTGTGTCTGATAGAGTGTTATTTCGCTGTGGGGGTGTCCTGGGAGCTCTGATGTCTAAAGGGGGAAATTTGCTATTGTGT
This sequence comes from Bagroides melapterus, assembly GCA_028566695.1. Taxonomy (NCBI): domain Eukaryota; kingdom Metazoa; phylum Chordata; class Actinopteri; order Siluriformes; family Bagridae; genus Bagroides; species Bagroides melapterus. The sequence goes on along the minus strand of JAOTRN010000041.1, from coordinate 7,048,196 downwards.
AAAGCATCACTATTGTATTTGCATAAGTCTTTACTTAAGAAATTGCAGCCTGTTTTGGAGCATGCAGCAGGGCCAGACAGTTTATATGGAACATAGAAAGCCTCCACTCTCCTAATGGTGTATATAATTCAGATGCCTGCAAGGCATGCTTTCAGGAATTCTTTTGCCTGAGGTAATGGGGAGCAAAGGCCATTTTAGGCCCTTCATTATTGCACTGAAGCTGGAAAGAAAACTATCTACAGCCAGATTACCGCAGACATTTTCATTAATTATCAATGAGTGAGTTTCATGCAAGTGCTTAAAGGTGCTGGTAGGGAAAGAGTTAAGCCATGGTGTCTCAAAGGGTTTCAGAACAGCATGTTGGGAGCACTTCTCAAGTAATTAATAAATAACTAATTCTAACTCTGTGCTCACTTTAGTCTGCAGAGCTGAGGACAGTGCTCCAAGAGAGAGCTCAGCTGTTGAAATTCACAGCTCTCTGAGGTAGTCTACCTCACTCATGTTTCTTTTATGATTTATTATTTAAACATCTGAATCGGCTGCTTTTCCTCTTGAATAATGATAATAACAATTATAAAATGACAGAAATGGGAGGAGGTTTCTCTCTATAGTTCAGAAAGCACACAATAATTGGTTTTTGAATAAAACTGGGTGCTCACACACAAGCTGAATAGTCATCATATTCAGAGCAATGCTTTGCTCCAGCCTAAGTCCTCTCCTGTGTTTCCACCTGGGTCTGGCTGGTGTGTAACTCTCCTTAATGGAGCCTTATCAAGAACCCACAGGTTTCTGTTGGCACTCATGGGGCATTGTTATTAAAATTGGGTGCTTTGAAAAGCCACTGTCTGTGCAGGAGATTCATATTTCTGTGCCCTTCTTTTATGCTGCGGCGTAACTCCTCCACCTAAGGTAAAAAGAAAGCTCTGGGCAAATATTTCCCCAGTTCCACTGATAAAGACTAAATCTTTTTGTCAATGCAGATCCTTCTCAGACTCCAATGGCAATAAACAAATGCAATGGTACAAGTCCTTTGAGTGACTGTATTTACTCTTTTGCTCAGAGCTTGGAGTTTCTGTTTTGTGGGAGAAAGGGAAGTTATTTCTAAAGTATTAAAACTCAACACATTTAGTGCTGCTGCCTGTAAGCTGTACTAGTGAAATTGTTGCCATATTTTGCAGAGAGGTGTATATGACTGTCAGCTGATATAAGCAAGGTCTACTGACAATGCATGGAACATCTTTGTGTCTGTTTTCACAGGTGATGGACTGGACAACAGCGTGGCCTCCCCTAGTACGGGTGATGATGATGACCCTGACAAAGAGAAGAAGAGGAATAAAAAACGTGGCATCTTCCCCAAAGTAGCAACCAACATCATGCGAGCATGGCTCTTCCAGCACTTGACAGTGAGTAGAAAGTAGTGATCTGTTTATTGTTCTTTTCTGGCTTTTTCCTGCTTGATAAAAACTCAAATACAAACTGTTAAATTGCATCATGCCTGGATGTGTTTTAGAGCTAATGAGGAAAAACAGCTTCAAGTTAGAGATGTTTAAAGATTATTAAGAGAGTTCTTAATGTTGGAGCATGGGCACGTTCATAGAAGGTGTTGCTTTCAATGATGGATGTATTAGAGTGTGTGCAGGTAAAGTGGGTAAAGAGTGGTAATATTTAGCATGAAAATGTGTGTGTGTGTGTGTGTGTGTATGTGTGTGTGTGTGTGTGTGTGTGTGTGACACAAGTGGTTATTTGTCTGCGGGTATCCTAACCTCCAAGAGAATACTATCAGGCAAACACACTGATGCTGTTGACTTGTCCTCTCACTTTTGATGAACTTTAGCTCCTCCATTTTGTTCAGCACAAGTTACTCTGATCATGGCAAAGACATTGTTACTATATCCCCATATACCAATACCACTGACTTAACACATTGTTAAGTTATACACAGCACTCACAGGCCTGGTGGTGACTGTTGCACAGCCCCAAGTCTCAATTAAACACAGTAAAGTGGTTCCCTGTATGATTATAAATGCTAAACATATGACTTTATGATTTGTAGACTACACAACTATTATCACCACCAGTCATTGTTTTGAGGTGCTGAAAGGCCATGTGTTTCAAACCAAGTGGAGTCACTGTGAACCTATTTGATCATTTTCAAAGCCTGCCCATGTGGTCACCCTCCATTCTCACATCTGTGCCACAGAAAACTACCTCAGGGGCCCCTGAAACCTTCATCTGCTCCTGGCCCCCCTTTACCCTAACACACATACACACAGACACACACATGAAAACACAGAGTCACTCCTGCTAACCATCACCTTAAGGGGCCCCAGGAGAAAGGTGTGTGAAAAGAAAGACATTTGCTAGTTCACATACAGTGCATACACTTTCACTAGAGCGGTGAGAGGTGATTGATTTGAGCACACTGTCTGCTTTGACCTGGTTTACTGGTCATGTGGACAGCACTAGGTTATTGCTTTGTGTGTGTGTGTGTGTGTGTGTGAGAGAGAGAGAGAGAGAGAGAGCATGCTCTTTGGCGGACAGGCAGTGCAACTAAATGTGGAGCCGCTGGCGGGGAGGCTGAGCTTCTGCCAACAGCGGCCCCCTCAACCACAGGAGGCCTCCAGAGCACCCAGAAAAAAAAGAAAGAGTGGGAGAAAAAGAAAGAAAACACAATAAGTTGGAATATCATGCCTGCCAAAATTGTGATTTTGCAGAGACAGTGTGGGGTGGTGTTGGGGCATGCAGGAAGAAGAACCAACAATATACTGCTATATACTCTACACAGGCATAGCACATTATGTACCACACAGTTGCAAGATGAGAGTTAAAAATTTCTGTAGCAAGCTAAATGTGGACAGCGGTTCATTGACCAGGGTATATAGCAGTCCACTAGCCTTCTGTTAGTGCCTGATTCCTGGCCAGAGTGTTTAGCAGTATACTGTTGTTATTGACAGCTATTGGCAGTTTCACTATGAACAGATAAGAGGAGAGTCAAAGTAGAGCAGAGCGAGAACAAATACAATAATATAAGTGCAGGGGAGGAAACTCAGTATTTCATAGGATGTACACTCTTCAGTTTGTAAATGGGTCTGGTTCTTAGAGATATTGGCCAGTAGCAATTAACAGGCCTGTGAAACAATGTAGCCTTATGAAAGCCCTAATTTAATGTCTTAGATTTGGCAAAGAAACATGAGGAGGGATCCATCTATGTTACATGAGCCTACTAGCGCAACCATTGTACAAAACCGGAAGCATGAGGTGGGTGGTTAGACGAGATTACTCTGCCAGGCTGTAGAGTGATTGAATTGAATTGGAGTCAGAGAAATAGAAGGTGAACGAGAAAGTGCATAAATAATGGGGAGGGCTACAGAAAGCAGGCAAAAGTGTTTGCATATGTTCTTTGAGTATTTGGTTCAGTTTAAAAATGATCCATGTATCTATACTCAATTAGTAAGGCTTTACTAGTTGCTTCTGAGGGTAACTCTCCAGTGTAAACACATTCCAGTAAACTTTGCAGCGCAGAAAGAAAAAACAACTTATTTTCTGTTGTAGTTGTTCCTTCTCCAAACTTTATTTGCTGTTTATCGATTGTTTCAGAGGTCCTGGGGAGAATGGCAGAGGACTGTATTCTTTTTCTGTAACTCTTTCCTTTCCACCTCCTTCTGATTAAACTTGTTACCTATGTTACCTTTTCAGAATGTATGTTCTTTAATTGGCCCAAAATGTCCAGCAAATGGAAGCCTTTGGCTCAGCATGCCTCTGCAATGAAAAAGGCAATTTGCAAAAATATATATGTTATATAATTAGATAAAACTCAGGATTCAAATGGTTGCAACACAGACAAAGCTAAGCTCTGGTGTGGAATGGCAGTGTTCAGCTTGCACTTGTAGCTCAGTAATGTCAATGTAATGTCCCTCTTCCATAGTTTTTTTTTAATCACTTATTCATGTTAGAAAAATTACTGCAAGGCAACATTCTATACCTGCTACTACATCCAGGCCCTAAATGAGCACAATTATGAATATGCACAATTCTAGGAACAGCTGTAGTATCATTTTCTGAGCTGACATGTGCTGTCACCACTGTCAACAGTGCTGCAGTTTTTTTTGCCAGAACCAGGTATAAAAAGTGCAATAATTCATCTCTGCAGTGGTTCATTGGGCTCAAGGCTGGAACAGCAGGGGGATAGGGGCTATGCCCTCTTCAAGAAGTTTAAGGGTGAATTTGTTCCCCACAGTTAGAGGTTGAGAATGGGGGTGCAAAGCAGTGGGGTTTTGTGTCCTGCTATTGTGATAACGTTCTCATGTTCACTAGCCAAAATTACAGATGTTCAGCATATGACCTCTTTGAGAATAATATTTTTTTTTTTTTAAATGCTGGACTTCTTCATTTTTAGGTTGAACAACACTGGTTGAGAGTCATTTTTGCACAGAGTATTGGAGTATCAAATGATCAGTAAATTTTGATTTGCACTACAAGATTATGATCACATAATTCAAATTATTATTTTACACAGAATTTATGTAAAAAAAAAAGTATGTGCTATGATTTTTAATTAACTAGTGAGCAGAAAGCAATTCTCTGTCTTATCGTTATTTTTCAGACTTTCTCTATTCTCTGTCTAATCTTTATCCTCATCTCAGAAGCAATTCACACTATGCCCCTTGCCATGTGGAGTATTGTATGCTTGATGTTAAGAATCTACTCCATGCCTAAATTGTACTTATATTGCTATATTGCTGCAAATGTCCAAAAAATAAAGTTTGGGCCTGCCTGGTGGCCTCACCAAAAAACCCAAAACCAAACAAAAAGGTGTTCTGGCCATTTAAGTTCAGGGATCAACCAAGGCTCAGATGCCATTAGTCATTGATTGTTTATTGCTGGTGCCTGAGTTTGTCAGCAAGCTGGTCACCCATGGCAACCCTAGGCATGCTGTGTGGCCTCTAACCTGCAGGGAGTCCTTGCAGGAAGCTTTCTTCTCCTATCAGCTTCATCACTATGTCTGCACTAGACAGGCCTTGAGAGATTTAAATAATTAAAACTAAAAAACAACTGCAAAAATCTATGCCTGGGAATAGGCATGTATGTACTCTTTTATTATGCATTTTAATTTATTTATTTGATATGAATTTAATTTTCTATGTCTCTGATTAGTTCTTAATTTATTTTTTTAAATGTTTAAACAGTAATATGAGACAATCTTAGCAAATGCAATTTTTAAACTATTGCTTCATTCAGTTACACATTTATACTAATATTACACATTTTTCAGTTTTGCAGTTCTTTTGATATTTGTTCTGGTTGCGTGGCTTGTGTGATCAGATGGATAGATGAATCTCAAAAGCTAACTATATACACTTCCTTTCAATTATTACCTTATATTTATTTGGTGGTTCTGAGGCGACATCAGATAGCAACCCTGCTTCCTTACAAAGGCAACCACAAGTGTTCTAATTGTCTAGATATTTTCATCTCAGTCTCTACTACACTTTTTCCCTACATGTATGCATGTGTGTGAAGCGATGAGTTGAGGCTTGTTACTTGAAGTTAATGGCAAAGAAGAAGCTGTCAATTGGGGCAAGGGCTATCTATAGAACAAGGCTGCACCCCCACCCATCACCCACCTCCTACACCTTTTAATGAAAACATCATCAATTACTCCAGTGACAGGCCCCTGGGATGTGTGGCAGGCAACTCTTTGGACCCTGTCTTTGTGGGATGGACACACTAGCCATCCCCCATGTCCCCCGGAGAGGGAGAGAGCGAGAAAACCACATGTATACATCATTTGCAAGCCTTCTAGGCTGACAAGCTAAAGACACTGGTGTGTCTTTTGAAGAATGGGTTGAATTGGCAGACCCCGCATGGGCTGCCAGTGGCCGATGGATGCCTCCCTGTCACTGATGATGGTGGCTTTTCTCTGGCCATCTGTGCCATGATTGATGAGTGGGACACTGCCCAGCCTTTCTCTTCTGCAGTTTACCAAACATTGTCTGTGCTTAAACATTGAACATCATTATGCTGTTAATGAGAAACTGTAATACCTTCTGCCTCTTCCCTCATTAATTGCCCCTTTTTCTCTTCTTTCGACAGCATACTAGTTTTCACTTCTATCTCTGTCTATAACATCTTAATCCATACAGAATCTGAACCGTTGAAGATTTGCCTCCACAGTCATTCCAGTTCCACATTAGCATTACTCCAAGTCAAACTATTGTTTATTAAATTAAATATTATTAAATCACTGTTATATCATGTTATATAATGATATCAATGTCATATCATTTTTCATCAATTTTTCATACATCTGCTTCCATGTAGATCACATTTGATCCTACACTTTCAGATGGTTAACAGCTTTTGTTGGTGTCTGCAATTTTACATTGTTATCTGCTGGTCCTGACTTGGGTTTCATTATCAGAAGTGTGCAAAGAGTGGTCTTGCCAAATAGGGCAGCCAGTGGCTTTTGTCTTTGATTGCAGTAACCTCAATTGGCATCTTCCTATAGTAGCAAGCAGGTTAGGTTTGCCACACTGGCTTGCGTCCTGCTGGTAAGTTATGGTTTCCATGCTACCCTCAATAAAAGGCCTAGTCATCACAGTCTCTCAAAGGGTGGTTTTGGTGTATAGCTCCCTGCTACACTTTTGCTTCTCACTGGGGCCAGCATAGTACATCCTGCTGAGACAGCAAGTAGAAGTCCTGAGGCCTGCCATGTTCCATCTGGCTGTGTGCTGTGATTTTTAATGCAACATAAATGCAGCCAATACCCAGTATTTCATGTTGTCATTGTGTCTTAGGAGGTATTGGCAACCAAAGATTATGTGAGGTGACTAAGTCTATCAGAGCAGAGGAGTGCACCTGGATGAAAACATATAAACAGGATTAAAAAATGTTTAGTATCTTGAGTTAAATGAACAAAAAAATTACAGTGGCTACAGCTCCCACTCTCACCCCTAGAGTAAAATTTAACCAGAAACACTCCTTCCAGTGTGTGAGTCTGTGTCTGTGGATTATATGGCAGCAGATGAGCTAAATTAATTTATCAATTCAGTTCCTCATCTTTATAATATGAGACATGCATGTTACAGTATAAATTAGAAGTTTTATCCTGTTTATTCTAGCTTTTTCCAAGAGCTGGCAGATGATGAGGGTTGACTGTTCATGCCATTGCAATAAGAGATGTATGGCTGTATGGGCAGTGCATTCAGAGTAACCACTGATCCTTGTCATCCCTGTGGAGATTCGGCAGCAGCACAGCAATTCATCCATGCTTTGTCTCTGAGATAGAGTGTGTTGTACATGCTTCAAGCCAAATGCAATTCCATTACATCTAATCCCTATACCAGCTAACAGTAAGCATAAAATACTAGCAGGAAATATGTGTCTGTGTATGTGTGTGTGTTAGAAAGAATAGAATAAGATTTTTTTCACCAGGCTAATAGTGTAGTGTTTTGTAGTATTGCACGTGCCATGGCAGTGCTCACTTGTTTGTTACAACAGAATAATTCATTGATTTTTAAATGCTGTGCCATGATGGGGAAGGACTTTCGGTAGCAAATAGAAATAATTAGCAAGGAAAGACCTAGAGTGTAGATGGGAGAAAGGAAGAGTCAGTGAGTAAAAGAGAAAGAGGAGCAGTATAACTTGTAATGTTAACCATCACCCCACCATGTCCGTGTTTTTTCTATTTCTCCTTGGTTGGGATGGACATATGGGAGCAATTGTAAAATACCCGTACCTAGTTCTAAATCTTCTTCAACTGTGACCAGGTTTCCCCTACCCAGCAGCATCTCCCATGAACATTAATTAAAACAGTGAGGGCACAAGGGTAATTATGATAATAATAATAATACAGCATGAGTTATTAGAATTCAGGTTCTCACCTCCTCATTCAAAAATGCTTCCTTTTAGTATTATTTTCCAGTGCCATTAATTAAAAGATAATTTCCTTATCCTTCCTTCCTACAGGCACAAGAATGGTCAAGAGGCAATATAGTAACACGATTCTCTTCCCATTTAACACACTATGAGTTTCCATACCAAAGGTTCCTCCCCGATCTTGATTTTGGCTGAGAAACAGAGGATGAGAGCAGCTGCCCTCTAACCAACTGCCTTTATGGACACTGGTAGTTGTTTGCATTTCACTCTTGGGCCTCTTGATAATTTCCAACACAATTTGTTTTTTTGGAATACAAAGAGACAGACCTAGCTGGTGCAGCTTTTCATTCTAAAACAAAAATATTTAGTGAGTTATTCTTTCTCAGGAGAGTGTTTGGGTGCCAATGTGTGGCACTGGACTGCTGATGGTTATACCTACCTGATTTGACATCTCCTGCCGAGTACCATCCAGCTGCAGTTTGGCTTGTCACATGGCCTCCCTTGTTTGCTTTTCAATGTTCCCCCTACTCAAATGGGCTGTAATTACCAGCTTAAAGAGGTTTAGTGGTCCAGTAAACTATGTAATCACCCCCTCCCCCACATGCCTGAATTAACCCTGAGTCATCAGCTGCAGTCCAGCAAACTCTCAGTAAGCCTAAAGCAAAACTCTAGCCCTTTATTATTACCCTGTGACTGTGAAGCAGCAGATGTGTGGCAACATGTATCATCTTTAAACATGTTATATCTGGCTTTCTAGATTCATTGCTAGATTGTGTAAAGACAGTGAAGAACTGGTTCAGCACCCACTATTGTTTAAATCTTTCTCAGGTCAGTGATAGCTTTTGGCCACTAATACCTGTCTTTATCCACCAATATATCAGGTGCACAAAAATGTGAATCTGCAAATCTGATTCAACAAAAAACATAAGACCCATATGTACAGTGCAATTAAAGAAGTACAATCACAGTGTAAATATTTGAGCTGTACAAAAAATGCACAGCAAAAGCATACTACCAACAATAGGCGGTTCATACAGCAGAGAATACTCACTCTGTACCTTTATATACATTTATGCATATATTGTGAATGCCAGTGGCAGAATTCTTATAGCTACTGGCCATGCAAAATATACATGAGCGCTGCAATATGTAAAGCCATTCAAAGGCTTCCACTTTTGCCTCCAAATGAAGTGGTCCTCTACTTTCCTCATGCCCTAAAATGTTGTTAATCTCTGCCCACCAAATTTTGCATGCTATGCCATGGATCATTACTGCAGGTATGGATTTAATGATGTAACATCTCATCCAGCTACAGAAGCTTTAGTGGTTTACTTTGAATATGATCTGTAATTCAGTCTATTTCCCTGCTTTAATTGTAGACACATTTTTGCCAAGTACAGCCAAATCAAGTGGATTTGTTCCTAACCCATAGGCGCTGTAGCACACCCTCGCCCCTAAACCAACAAAAGCTGTTTTAAAAATGGAGCAACTAATTAGAGTGCTAAAGACACGTTTTTGACAAGTTTCCTTTTTTTTTTTCTTCTCCAGGACAGATTAAATGACAAAACAGCACTTCTATTGGGTGAAATTTCTCCAGCTTTTCCTGGTTATAGAGTAAGTCTTTCTACAAAAGAGGGGATGTGAATTATTCATGTGCTGGCTTTGTGTTCATTTAGTTGGTTGTGAACTTCGCATCACTGGCCTATGAAAGAGGTTCTTCAGATTTCCCAAACTCTATAAGCCAGTCAGGCAGTGGCCATCTGAAACCTTGGCCTTGAGTTGTTTTCCAAATGTGAGATATTCTTCTGCCACTCCCCCACAAAATTTGACCACACATATGCACAGACATACCTTTTTGTTATTTTGTTATTCATATTAGGATCTTAGGATGAGAGGGGGATTGCAAAAGCTTTGTGCTGTTATTTTCTTTTGCCTTACTTTCTCTCTCTATTGCTCTCTCCTTCTCCAACCTTCAAAGCCTGTTTTGTTGCTCCCTAACGAGGGCCGGTGCTGCAAATGTATGCCACCTACACAAAAAAGAATTTTCTGTGGCTTTTGTCACTGAGAGTAACTTCTTCAGAAATTGCATATCCTGTTTGAAATCGAAAAAGAGGATTCATGGATTCATTCAATGCTGTCTCCATGACTGAGGCAACAATAACCACTCAATTCTACCATGGAAATAGTGAGCATATATATGCAGATGTTGGAGGTAATCTGGGAGCTTGTGGGCCTGGCAAGCTCAACATTAACACTGCCTGAGCTGCTGGCAGAGGAACAGTAAAATTCGGCCCAAAATCTGTTTATTCAGGAGCCCATGGAGAGAGGTGGAAGACTATGCCTTTTCCAAGTGAGGGAGCACCTCTGAGATGGGTTGTTGATGTGCTACTCTAAGGACACCTCAGCCAAAAAGGCCCCTGGATGCAGCCCCAGGCATTCCTGAGGGGCAGCTCAGTTTCCATGGGGATTAGGTCCATCGAATGCATAGGTAAGACAGCAGAATAGATCCAACTGAAAAAGACCCATGCACCTGAAAAGAGTTCCCTAGAGATATTTTGGCTCTGTAGAAACTGCCTGATAGGAAAACAATAATGCAGTGCCTGCTATGCAGTTTTCTTGGCAGAGTGGACAGTTAATGTAGGTTATGATTAGATGCAGTTTCTGGGAAATCCCACTGGTAACAAGCTTAGTTTACTTAAGCATAGAGATATTAGCTTAGTTTCCTACAGCTGTGATTTAAGAATTGCACCTCTTGTCCTGTGTTCTGCTCTCTCTTGGGTATTATAAGCTACAATTTTGGCACAGACTCAATATTATAAAGTTCTGTAAATGTCATCTTGTACAGAAAGCCTCTTTAATCTGAATCCCATGATAAGATAAGAAATGTTGTTTTGAAAATAAAAGTGATATTAACACAAATGTGGATAATGAAGACCAATCAGAGTTGGGGGAGGAGCTGGATGGTTTGTGACTAATTGCAATTAACTGCATAGATAGGACACAAAAAGTGTTGTCCACCATCAGCTCTAGGGAGGATGTGTTCATTCCACCCAGCCCAACCAATGCCAAATGTTGACTAATGAAGAAATATCTCTAAGACTTAGGTTTGAGTTGGAGGAGAACAAGAGTTGAAGGAAAATTGCAAATATAAAAGCAAATACTGAAATGAATCTCTGCAATGAATTTCAGTAAATTGAAGGTTTGCATTTTGTGGTGTTATACTGTTGGAGCTGGTCCCAGACCCCCCTTCTTATTTAAGCACCCATAACTGCACTTGACCTTTTCCAGAAAAGCCATGAACCCGCTTACAGTACAAGTACTTTAAAATAGCACCAGCTCTCTTATTAGTATTTACCGCCTCTAAAATATGTCCATTGTACATGTATTTGTTCCTCCTGCAGTGCTACTCCCTATATTCTGCAGCCTAATCTGGAGTCATTTTGGGTAAGGGGATTTCTCCGTGGGTAAGGGACAGGCTGGGGGTGAGCAGGGAACAGGGGTTATATCTGTACTGTATGTAAAGCTGCAGTCTGCTGTTCACAGGGAGAAGAGGGTTTAGTCTTTTTCTCTTATCTCTCTGATAGAGCTTGGACTCTACACTTGGAGTTTGGAAGAGGCCACAGAGGAAACAGGGTTTGAGAGTTTTACTGGTGCTCTAATACACTCCTTCTCTCTCTGATAAGATTCATGATGGTACAAAAATGCACAGGGAGGACACAGCTCTCCTGGCATGCATGGCTGCAGACAGACTGGAAATTCTGATGAAAGGAGTAGTATATTTGGACAAGACATATCATTAAGATAGGTGGAGGAAAGGCGGGGAGGCAGCGTTCAATATTTTCCATCTGTTTTTCGGATGCTGTTTTTGCATTTTTGCAAAAAAAAAAAAAAAAAAAAGACATCAGCCAGGGTTGAGAAGATTACTCAAGCTAGCCTAGTGGATTCAAAATACCCAGCCTTTTTTGGGCTACAATAAAGAGTATACTCATACGAATAATGTCTCTATTAAAGCTATATTACAGCACAAAATGTGCTGATATAAATGAAATCATATTCACATATTCTTTAACATATATAGGGTAATGTTATTTATTAGAGTTTTGTATGTGATAAGGCATTTAATAAATGACAAGACAATGTACACTGTACAGATTTTTCATTCCAAATGAACGTCATCTTAACTGGGACTGTAACCTGTTTAGCTTATTTATTATTATTGCAGAAATGCTGCTATTGATGGCTCAAAGCTCCAGGTTCCCCAGTTTGATACTCATATTTTAGTATGGATGCTTTAGTTACTGTGCATAGTAGCATTGTATATCCATTTACTTGTGTATTATTTCTGCAGATGGTTCTCTGTAGGTTAACTAGCTATGCTAAACTGACTATGCTAAGGTGTAAAGGAGCATGTATGATTTTTAATCTCTTGTTTATGTAAAAAAAATCCAGATACAAATAAACAATATTTAAAATCTTTTTCCTGGGCTTATGGACCCATACTTCATGAATTTTTGGAAATATTCGAATATGCCGGTGGGCAGTGGACATGAAGTCGAATGTGTGGGTAGTGGGCAGTAGCAACTGTGAATGGAGAAGGAAATCTAATAGAGTAAAAAATGGTAAAGGAGATTCACTCTCTGTGAATCTCCTTTTTTTTTACTGAGGGCAGTAGTTTTTTTGGAGACACTGTAACAAAAAAGTAAAGTACTTGTTATTCTGTAGAGGAAGAAGTTAATGAAAGAAAATAGTACACTAGAGGTACTGTGTTAATGGTTATATTTTTATCAAAGTATCTCGCTACCTATGAATATGAAGGTTTTTATTGACAGTGTTGTCAGATTAAATGGCATAATGTTACACAAATGTGGAGGCATAAGCACTACCTAGGCAAGTACAATAAAGTTAAAATGTATACATAAAATTCACAAGCTATGAGCTCCTTATCACCCTATAGAGTTGGCGAACATGACATGTCAGAATTTCAGTTCAGCAGATATTATCTAGGGTTAGCATTGGTATTAACAGTCTGATGGCTGTAAGATATAGAGATATAGAGAGTAAGATATAAAGGCTCCCCAGAAGGCAGCGTGTCGTCTCTCAGTCTACAATCTGGTCCATCTAGAGCCATTTCTAGGGTAGGAGTGCGTGTGGGCCAGCCAGCTGTAGAACAGGCCACATTTGTGCTGTCTTGTTGCCTCTGGCGTGGCTTTTCCTTAGCTCAGTCACAAGGCCTGTGTTCCCATGGCTGTTCCACAGCCTACAATATGTTTCATGCAAATTTTTACCCACATTGTGATGCTCTCAATTTTTCAGCAAATCTCAGTTTATACTGTAATGCTGCATACAATGAAATAATGAGATTTCTGGCATACTGTTTTTTGTCAGAAAGTCAGAATATTAAGGTTCATGTGACTGTCTGCCAACACAGAGCTTAGGTTAGATAGAATTAACCAGGATATCTGCCTTAAATGTGGCTAGGATGTTGCAATGTTGCAATTATAAATATCTGCTTAAATTAGCCACAGTATGTTCCAATAACCTAAAATCAGATCACATGGAGAACACTGAGCAATATAAAAACAGCCCTCCCTTTCTCAGCACAGTAAACAAACATGCCTAAAA
>JAOTRN010000041.1:7017204-7034226 GCA_028566695.1 Bagroides melapterus | reverse complement strand
TATTTTTTTTTTTTCTGCCTTTGATTAAACAATTTGACACCTTCCTGTTTATATACATTTGATTCAGTTTGTAGTATTGTTTCACAAGGAACCCTGTAGTGTTCATTTTTGTACTAGTGGATCCAGGTTGGTTTGATGAGTCCACACCTTCTTCCCCAGTTTAAGAACTTAATATTGTTTAGTCCGTTTAGCTCAGGGCCTAGTAATGAGTTTAGAGAAACTGATCTAACAGTGAAGACTTCTGCCAATGACTGACAAATTTTCACAATAGCAGATTGTGAGAATGGACACTAACTACACTTCTACAAAGACACAGACTAGGGGTATTGTGCATATAAGTAAGGAATATAGTACATGTGAATTTAGATTCATAGATTCATTTTCAACTGACTCTATATCATAACTGTGCTGTGGACAACATTCTTTCCTGTTCACTCTTACTATTTTAAAGGCCCTACAGAGATTGTCTTATGTCTCTTGTCTAATGAGGTGGGGTGAGTTCCCTATTTTCTCTCAGATTTGGTCTGGTTAATTCCCACCCACAAGTAACTCTCTTTATTTAACGACATCTACCAAACTGCAGCTAATGCAGCATCATAGTGCAGCATACTCTTGGAGAAAAACTCTGTCTGCTATATTATACATGCTTGGGCTCACAAATGTCTGTGATTGGCAAATGTAGCTGTGACAGAGTGAGAATAGGCCATCCCTATGGCATGCATAGTAGTGGCATCACCGGGACATGACTGCTGTAAACTGTTATTCTAGGAGAAGACTGATTATAAAAGGACAACTTCAACTTCACTATACCAGGAGCCAGATCATTCCTGGTATATATACAGGTGTTGATAATGCTACTGAAACAGTTAGAAACTCTTTATTCCACGGGGACTGTTTGTTTAGAAATCTCTGTCATTTTCTTTGCTCATGGCAGCAAATCCAAAGGGAGGTGCACTGATATAAACTGGAGAGGGGTTGTACAGCATGGAACTCCTAATTAATGTTTCTGTTTCTACACTTCACTTAACTTTATAATTGGCTTGTCTTTTTCACTGCCATTAATTACCAAATTTCACATTCTTTTAATGGCTATGAGAAAGAGGCACCTTGCATCTTGCACTAATTAACAACAGCTTTGACACATTTTGCTCTCGATTTGTGAGCCGCGTTTCCCTCCTGCACTGCAGCAAACACATTAATTAATTGATTTATTTACACACTCTGCTTTGTATCTGTTTTTGCAGCACCCCTACCCCTCAGAAGAACAGAAAAAACAGCTGGCCCAAGATACTGGCCTTACCATACTACAAGTGAATAACTGGTAAGTAAATTGTGCTTCTTGTGTTTACATGCAAACAACAGCCTTGCCTCTGGCAGTGTCTAATTATTTGAATTAATACTCCATCCCAAAGCCTGATTTCCCTCCCCCTTACTAATTCTGTAACATCAATCCAGCCTATATAATATAGTCCTAGGATTTCTAAAGAGACAACACATCAGTGTTCTGAGTATGAACCTAATAGTAATTCCTCTGAGAAGTAAGCCTGGCATGTCTCCTAAAATCCTCTTCTAATACCTAGCTTGTACTACAGGCTTGCATGGGACACAGTTAACTAACTCCTTTGATTCCTAGTATTCCACTGCTGGAGCCCTTATAAATTTGGAGTGAGATTTCATCCTGAATTGCATTTCATTGGAGTTGGCCATCAGCAAGTACTTACAATTATTAGCCATGTTTAAAGAATTGCCCAAGAGAGGTGGGATACGCCACTGAAACCAAGTCACTTCTTGGCACTTATGATTGCAGTCTTGTAAAACCAATGCCACACATATATTTTCCAAAGGTTGCCAGTTCACAACATGAAAGTCCCACCCAGGCTGTGAAAGCTTTTATTACATATTCTATAAATCTAAGACATTAATATGCTCTAATCTGTTTTGTTAAATCAATTGGCCTGGATGTAGGCAAAGCCTGTGTTTAATATATCCTCTTTGGATGTGGACATCAGCCTAGACTGGAAATATGGGAGACATATTAAAGCCCATTATGGCAAATGTAATTTCTGACAACATAATCCGTGCCATTGTTCAATTTGGTGCCTTGGAGACAACAGCCTACTCACAATATATGCCTTCAGAGGATTCATTTTAACAAATCAAGTATTGGTGATGCACAGTCTAAACAACACAAGGGAATATTTTTGAGGTTATGAATTTCTGTGACCTTACAGGAACCCATGGGAAATTATTTTGGCCAGATTATACCCTGGAGCACATGTTCAAATGACTATGTTTCTCATTTAACTAGTTCTTATATTGCAGGTCTTATTGTGGAATTGTATCAGTACAAACAAGCAGTTTATGTATGTGTGTTATTGTGTCACATTTGTGCTAATAATTATGAGTTTATGGTAGTTAACGGCTAGGGTTTAATGTTAAACCCTGCATTATGAGATTTTTGTGTTCCACACGTATTCTACGCTGAGTGTTTGTGTGGTTTTAATGTGCTTATATGTGTCTAAGGGAACTGGGGAAACACAGAAAGTATCATAGGCAAAAGAGAGGGAGGGAGTGAGAAGGAAGGAGTGATAGATATACACACACTCCATGGGGTAGTATGCGGGAGCTGCAGCTCCATAGGCCTGTTGTGCTTGGTAGGAAGCTCACCATTGGGTGTCTCCATAGCAACCCCTGGTGATGTTACCTCCTGACCCACTGATTTTAAAGGCAACATCCTTTGCTGGGATTCTATTTATCAGGCAAGTCAAAACACAGGGCCAGCACAGCACTGAGCAGTCCAAGAGTGATGAAATTCATCAAACAGTGCAAGCAACAGCAGCCACTCTAGATTAAACTGACATTATCTCCCATTACAAACATGCACTTTAATTCACTTATTTTTCAGCATAGCTCATTTGAAAATATTTAGATTATTTTTGGTCACAATCGGTACATTCAGTACTATCTTCATATTTATATTCATTTGTGACTGTGTGGGGGTAAAGAAGAGAACAGCTATGCTGCATTAGATGTGTTAACACACATGTAGTTCTTCATTATTGATGAGGGCCCTGTGGATCAGCAGGCTTGGGATTAAATAAAAATGCTAAAGCAGGGGAGGGTGCACTCAGGAATCACCAAACATGACTTATATGGTATTTTCATACTGTATATTTAAATTTGAAAAGTTGCTCCCACAAAGGCACTCTAGATGTAAAAGTGCATGGGAAACTCGGAATAAAGAACATAGATCACACACATGGAAAAGATGTACTACTATTCACATCCATGCCCACTGTGTTATGCTCACATGAGCACTGAAACAGAAACACATGCGTGAGCACACAATGTTAAGCTGAAACAGGCAAGCAGTGGGTGGAGAATGTGGATTGACTGCAAGATCTATTTTTGGCCACTGTGCTCAGGTTGATTTACTGAGATACTGTGTTGTGTTACAGAAAGTACAGTGAAAAAACCTGTAGATCCACTACAATTACAAGAGAGAAAGGGAGAAAGAGAAAAAAGAAGTAGAGATAGAGGGAGAAAGACAATTAGTTTTAGTCTCTGATCTTTTAGTCAGAGCAAGTATGTGTTCTCAGAATGCTCCATAAAGAGCGCTGATGTGAAATCAATGGGTGGGTCATCGGGTTTCGCATGTCCAGTCCTCCCTTCCTGGCGGAATTTAATAATGCCCTTAAAGATGGTGTTTAAACCTCAGGGATGGATTGTTTTGTCAATAAGACGGCTTTTATGAAAGTCTTAAAAGCATGGCGAGAAGTGTGGCGGCGCTACTTTAGAGAAATAGCGTCCTGGGATCCGGTTTCTAAGCCTGAGAGAGTGAGAGAGAGGGAGAGAGACAGACAGAGAGAGAGAGAGAGAGAGAGAGAGACAGAGAGACAGAGAGAGAGAGAGACAGACATGATTGGCATGCTTCACCTTGCTAACAGCCAGGTCTGTTCATGATAAAAAGTAGTTGAAACTTGTTCACAGTAAGCTATAGCTGATTGCTCCATTCTCAGAATGTTTATTCTTTGGCAGTCCTCTTTAGCCTTGGAGAGAAAACATGACCTCTGACCTAGTGTGCATCTCTAATGATTGTTTGCCTCCTTAGTGGTTGTTTATGTTGCTTCAAGTTTTTGGGCGATTCTAAATTAGCTGTTTTAACATGTTAGACACTGATTGCATGCTCATTGAATGTGTGTGACCCATAGGAGTATTTCTAGGGCTATAAATGAGGTGTGTGTATATGTGTGTGTGTGTGCGGTGCGTATTTGGGGTGGGGATGGGGTTGTATGAGTTGTGTACTATGGGTATGCCCTAAAGCAGCTTTCACGGCTCAACCTGAGATCACCCTGCTGAACCATATTTACCCCTTCTCACAACATAAACACACTCCCAGACACTCCTGCCTTGCCCTATGAACTGCATGAAATTCAAGCAACATAAATTAATGAGGCTCTGTATTTGTATTGTTTGTCCTTCTCTGTATTGGGCTCAGTCAGTTCTTGAGTGTTTGCTAACAGTTTTGCCATACTGGAATTTCTGCACTTGCTCAGACCTGATCTCTATCTGCATTATGTCAACAACAGACAAGTTGGAGTGGTTCTCTGTATATGAGATAGGGTGTTTCAGTGGACATGTATGAAAGCATCTGAGAGTGCTTATTTGTGTATACAGTATGGTACTGGGGGTGGGTGTTGAGGTTGTGTGTGCAGTGTTGCTGTTACTGTGTTTGTGAGCTTGGGGGTGTACTGTATGTGGCAGTTCTGTGAATTTGTGTGTGTGTGTGAGTGTGAGTGTGCAATGGTTCAACTGTCCCTCCTCATCTTAAAAGTGGCTGCCCTAGTGAGATCTAGGCACAGTCTACATTTTCAATCAAGTCTCTATAATAATAATAAATGTACATAAATGAGTTCTAGCAGTTTACATTTATTATCTGGATGCTAGCTTACAGACTGGTCACTTGAGTGTATTGCCAGGGTGAGTATGTGAGATGGCTATGCCAGTGCTAAAGGACTTGATGGAAAACCATGAGGTGAGAGACATAAAACAATATACCATCCACCCAGATCTTATCTCTCACACATTTTGTAATGAGCTATGTGCTACCACACATTGGTGCCAGCATATATTGCAACTCTATGTTTCTTTATTGTTCAGAAAGAGAGGATATGCTCCATGTACCAACTGCTGACTCAGGGGTCTCCAAAGCCAGAGATGAAGAAATGAAGCACAGAATCTTAACTTAAATATGTGAAGTCAGATGAGATACTCTCCCTCTCTCTCTAGGCTGGGGTGTGGGAGCAAACAGTTGCCAAAAATGCTGCCAAAAATGACCTAATTTTTCCCAGCTCCAAGGGAGTGCAAGATTCCCCCCCCTCTCT
This sequence comes from Bagroides melapterus, assembly GCA_028566695.1. Taxonomy (NCBI): domain Eukaryota; kingdom Metazoa; phylum Chordata; class Actinopteri; order Siluriformes; family Bagridae; genus Bagroides; species Bagroides melapterus. The sequence continues at coordinate 7,028,842 of JAOTRN010000041.1, read as the reverse complement.
CTGTCTCTCTCTCTTTCTACCTATCTAAATAGCAACCATGCAACAGCTTTTTTAATAGCTCAGCACACTAATAGCAAGCTTCATACAGTATATCCCAATAAGTGAGCATGTTACTGAAAGGAAAGCTAAGCATTCTTGACTACACCCCTCAGCCACACTATCAGTTTGCCTATGTGTCTCTCACCTTCTCTTTCTCTTTTTCCATCTCCCTGACCAGCCATGTGTTTATAAAGCGAATCCCAGGGGCCCTTGTCAGCAGCCCCTATGCCATAAAAGCCAACTTCACAGCTGCTAATGGAAAGGTTTTAACTCTGTTTGGTGAGAGGAGTTGGGCCAATGCAGGAGGAGAATGGAGGGAACAGAGGGGGTAGTTGGTGAAGTAATAGCAACCTAGCCACATGGGCGCTGGAGGATTAGGGTGACATCTTTCCTGTAAGCCCCTTCTACTTCACTGTTTTCTTTGGACAGGAGAGACCTTCTGGAGAGGTCATCCTTGTATTGTTTGTAGGAAATATGTTTAAATTAGACAGTGTTCCCTACGGTGTAGTTGAGCTGGGCTCTCCATTCAGAATCTTGCTATCATGGGCAATTAATTGGCAAGAATTATTTAATCCATGGTGTATGGTATGTGCAGTCAAAACAGGGATATGAAATATGAATGTCACTGGTCTTGCTGTTCTTTAGTTTAACAGCAGTTATTTGATAAATCTAAAGAAACTAAGTTCAGTTTATTTTCTCACATTAGGAAAATGGTAGGCAGATACCTTACTGAAGGGACAAAGTTCAATTCAAGGCACAATGCAGAACAAAAAAGTGACTTAGATACTGTTAGCTTTAGTAATGGGAGATGCATGTGCTGTAACATGGTTGCTGTGAAGGACTATTTAAGGTGTGTCTTGTATGTTTGTAGCCTGATAAAATTAATTAATTAAAACAGGCATGTGTTTCAATTTACATAGTTGTATTCATGTGCTGAGAAGACAAGAACAGGTAAGAGTATGCAAAAGAGGAAGAGAAAGAGAGAGAATTGAGTGTCAGAAGTGCAAATGAAATCTGTACAGCAAACAGCTGGATGGGTTTATTTAAAGCCATCCAAAGTGACTGACCCCTGTTTGACACACAGGGGGAGGAGCAGATGCAGAATTATATGACTTTGAGCAGCAGATAAGAATCAAAGGCGCAATGCACTTTTAACATGTAACTGAAGATTATTGTAATCTGCTAGCATGTGACTGAAGATTAATGTAACTTATTATTAAGTAAATGAGACTAAGATAAAAAAAAAAAAGTTAGATTCATTGGAGAAGTCTGAGACTGGGGAGGTGTTGTTGGTGTGAATCCTGGACAAACAAGTAGAATACACTGTTGATGAACATCAACCGCCATTGAATTTATAATCATTTCCATCCTTGATGATATTTACATTCCATATGCAAACTGTATGCACTCTCATTTGTTTCAATGTACAGTTTTAACTGTGATAACAGATGTATGGAGTCACCATGCCTCTTCTCCAGCATAACCAATGTGTGCTTGTGTGGAATTTTAATATACATGTAAATGTAGCTGAATGGGTTGAAATATGACTTCATGAGTGAATTTGGTTGTCTGTGGCTATGCACACACTACCACCATTCTCAGGTTAGATTTGGAGTGGGATAGAAGAGTAGGCTGAAGAAGCCTTGCTGAGGAAAATGGCCTACTTCATATGCATTTAGATAGACACGCTGTGATATAACCTTTTGTATCTCCAATCTGGCTCTTTCCCCTAATTGGTCACACAACAAAGGCAGCTGATGAAAAAACAATTTCTTGCTTTTAATTGGCCATTTCATGTGCCGATTGGGCTACACCTGGGCATTTGTAATGAGAATGGAATATTATAAGGGCACCTGCAGACAATGCAGCAATCAGCTGCAAAATGGTATGTAGCAAACACACTTTTGGAGAAGTGGGACCAGAGGTGAGGGGGAAAAGGTCTTTTGTGCCTCATTTGACTTATAAGAGGCTTTTATTTGGTCATTTTTCTGAGCTCTGTGTTTTCTCATTGGCCTCTACTCTTTTCACCCAACTTCAGAGGTACCACTGGTGGTGTTTTGGTACAAAATAGGCCCCCATTGTCTGTGGCTGGGTTGAATAGCTGCTTTCATTGTGTGTGGATGGAAGTTGAAACACAACTTTTGCACAACTTTTTACTTATAATCATGGGGAAGCTGGTTTTAGCCAAGGCCCACTGCACTGGCTTTCTCTCTCTTACTTTTAGCACCCTTTTTCACCAACTTCTTAAACTGCTTGGTTTACAAGGTAAAGCATGACCTTTCATTCATTTTCCTCGCAATTCTTGCAGCTCCCTCATCCCTCCCTACTTATTGTCACCCTCAATCTCTCTCTCTCTCTCTCTCTCTCTCTCCCCCTCCCTTCATCCCTCCCTGCCTTGTATTGTGTAGCATTTGTCCTTTGTTCCAGTGCATCTGGTACTAGATGTGGTGAGGTCTGGGAGAGGAAGTTTAAGGTCCTTTAGCAAAAGGTGTCAAGAAAATGAATAACATAAGTCAAGTTGTTTGCTCAGTTTGAAAATAAAGAGTGCAAGAAAAAATAGAGTGTGGGAAAGACAGGAAGAGCATGAAGGGCAGCGCACAGAAGATAGCCAAGCGTGACCTGCATCTGACCCTGAAGCCAGGGATGGAGGCAAAGAAGAGAAAGCAATAAATGGAATGCCTAGGCCAAGACTCCCCTTGCTCCCCACACTGTTGGTGATAAAACTCCAGACGTTCCCTCATTTGATGGTGTATTGCCATGTAGCTACATTCCTTTCCTGCTCTCTTTTTCATAAGCTGTAAGGTGATGTTTGATCTGGTATAGTGATACTGACAATATCTGTAATAATATGACAACTCATTAGTCATGGACACTAGCACAGGATTTTAAAAAACTTTTAGATGTTTTCTAATTGAGGGATATTAGCAGATGAGCACATGAATTTCCCTTTGTCTGTAAATTCTATTTTGCTCTTTATTCTCTCTTTTTTCTCTGTACTTTTCACTCTCAAGAGTGGACTAGCTATTGTTTCCTTTAAAGTCTACTAATTCCCCATCAGAGGATGAAATGGAAGTATCCAACTGTGGCAACAGCAGGGGGACATAAATCAAGTCTGAATCCTTGAGCTTGCACTCCCATAGGTCGCTGAGGTCACAGGGTCAGCAGAAGAGTTTTAGGCTGTGTACAGCACGTGCGTGTGTGTGTGTGTGTGTGAGAGAGAGAGAGAGAGAGAGAGAGAGAGCATTTAAAATTCAACACTCCAAATATCCTTAAAGAAACCAACTTGTATTTTAATTTTCCATAATGACTATACTTTGACATTTATGCACACTGTCAAAAATATTTTACCAGGATATTTTCCTAGCATTCCTGTATATTTACTCCTCTGGCACTCAAGTGAGTTAAAAATCTATGGCCTGAACAAATGAACCAGTTCTACTATAAGGTTAAACTTAGAAACAGAAATGGGGACTAAAACACCATGATGTGTCTCTCAAGTATGCAGAAAGAAAGAGCAAAGTGCCATTTGTTGGCTTAGCTGTATTTGCTTGAGGTGGTGTATGTTGAAGTCATGCAAGTTTGTACAAGCTCTTAAGCTTTGTGAGTTCAGTATACATATCTATGTTCACGGTGATTTCACTGTGACACTCCCTTCCTTCCCACTTGAGGTCTTAAGGGAAAAGGAAAATAATCCCTCCTTCGTTACCTCTGTGATTAGCTGCCTGGGCAGGTCTGGTCTGTTTTAGGCTGGGCCTCTGACTTTGTGTTTGTGGACATCATGGATGCAAACTCCATTTACTGATCCTACTGCATACTTTACACTGTAGCTTCTGCAAGAAAAACTAACCATGAGGTCTTTTATTCTTTTTGTCTTTATCAGGTTCATTAATGCACGAAGGAGAATAGTCCAGCCAATGATCGACCAGTCCAACCGAGCAGGCAAGTACCTTAAAAGTGCAAAAAAGCATACTGGCAAAAGTCCTCATCTATCAATGCACCAAGAAGTTTGCCTCTTGGTAAATACACCACCTCTGACCTGAACCACAGGTCATGACTGATCGCAAAAGTCCATTCAACTAACCCAAAGCACTAATCTCAGAGCCCTTGTACTAGTCTAAATAAAGTAGCAAAATAAATGCAGATAAATTTAATGAACCAAAACTGTAACTGTGGCTTAGGTCTAAAATACCATTGCTCTTGTCCCGAAACTGTCAAACAGAAATAAATCTAATCTAAACAAGTGAAACTAATGAATTTTCTATTGTGTGTGAATTTGCTTGGCCTCCCATCTTTGCTAATGTAGTTTCCCTGGTGAATGGCTTATTGTGGGTGGCTTTAAATTTTATGAGCTCTAATGGGGATCAGAGAGCAAGTTTGCATTAGGGGACTCAAGAAAGTTCAAAGCGATTTTCTGAAGTTGAGGTTGTTGTTTTACATAAAAAAGACTCCCCTCTCCCATTTCTCTCCAAACAGCATATACCCATCATAGCTCACTGGTTAAAAGGTACTAAACGTCATCTGTCCTAATTTTACTATTTAAGTCTGATTGGATATGCATATATGATGCATAATCATATAAGTGAGGAAGCAAAATTGAGCTAAGAACCTTTAACCTGTGTTTCTGTTAGCAGATGATGTATTCTCAGCAATAGAAACTTAATTAAAAGCACTAATTAACCACTGTCCTGTGCCTTTCCCCATTCTCCCACAGTAAGTCAGGGAGCCCCCTACAACCCAGATGGTCAGCCTATGGGAGGCTTTGTGATGGACGGCCAGCAGCACATGGGAATCAGACCACCTGGTAAGACCTTGGCGTATCTTGCTCTCGCCTGCCATTTCACACCTTCCAACTAATTCTGATTCTCTTGCTTTAGTACAGCCACTTTTTAAACTCCACACTGTAGCACATGTATAACCCATTACTTGCACTCTGACAATCTTCTCCTATTGTTTTCTCTTCTTCTAGGGCCTATGAGTGGGATGGGCATGAATATGGGCATGGAGGGACAGTGGCACTATATGTAACCATCTAGTTAACCAATCGCAAAGTGGGGGAAGTAAGTACAAAACATGGCCTTAATCACTATTCCTCTTTTTTTAAATTTTTATTGGTGTTTCGTGTATGATTTTATCAAAAGGGAGAAAAACATCAGTAACAATTTTTATTATTAATGATACAAATTTTTCTCTAAATACCTTGTTGCAATTAGAAGACTAGGTGTGGTATAATTGTGGGATTTCTTGTCTAACACTCCTGCATATTTTCTTAGACACATGATTAAATGGTGCATAGACTCATAAAGTTCAGAGGGAAAATTTGGTGTCTTAGGGTAAAAGGGTAAGTGCAAGAATGTAGTAGATGGAGGAAAACACTTTTAGGGAATGGGGAGTTGAGGATTGGGGGATTGAGTTTGAGTTTTTGGATGAAAGGGTAGTACTGGGTGCTAGCGGGATGTTACCATAGCAACAGACTGATTGGCAAAATGTACGCAGGCAGCAACAGCGAAGCAAGAGAAACATGTACACCCCAGCGTGCCATAAATCTGTCTCTGTGTGGCTAATGTTTGAGTAGCCTTACGAGTAACCTACACCCTGTGCCCCTTGGTCAAAACACATACCCACCCATTTCAAAATTAAGAATTTAGATTTTTTAAAGGTGTTTCCATCAATCCTGACCTGGTCTACCATTTTCCTGTCTGGCTGACCTAATAGGATTACTTATGGCAAAGGGAGAGGAAGTGAAGGAGTGCAAAATGGAGGTGTGCTCAGCAGGGTATGCAGCTTATCCTGGCCTAATTGACTATATCCAAATTAAATATGCCATCACAAGCACTGTGACAAATGGATTTGACTTATTCAGTATGCAAAAATAGAGACCATTAATGCAGCCATGCACAGAATGCTTCTGTTGTCAAAAAAAAATCCTGCTTCTTAGACTGTACTGTTCCGAACCCAGAGAAACATTATGATAATGCAACCCTTGCTATTTAAAGCCTCCCATCCATCTTGGCTTGTTATCAGTGTGTGTATGTGTGTGTGTGTGTGTGTGTGTGTGTGTGTGTGTGTGTGTGTGTGTGTGTGTGTGTGAGTGAGTGAGTGAGTGAGTGAGTGAGAGACAGACAGACAGACAGACAGTATATGTGTCTAAACAGGGAGAGTGTATCCTCATATCCAAATTCTGGCATTTCAGCAGCTGCCATAGTTCCCAGCAGACTAGCAAGCAACCTGCTTTAAACAGCCTCAATTTGCTTGCTGAGTTCTGTAATTGGGCCATGTGTAGAATCTCAGATGAGATAGGTTAAAGGGAGAGAAGGTAAGTGAGTGAGAGAGACAGAGAGACAGAGAGAGAGAAACCAGAGCGTGACAGAAATATGTCGCTGTGGTTGAGAATGGCTGGTCTTTATGGCTTTATCACTGAAATTTCCCAGCTTATCTAATTTAAATATTGTTACTTTAGTTTCTAGGTCAATTAAATATAAGTGATGTTTTATACTTCATGACCAATTAAATTAATAGGTTATTACAGGGAAAAAAATGTTATCTTATTTGATTAAGAGACGAAGGGTTCATTATATTTTATAAGCAATTTTCATTAGTTGGGGATTTTTCCTTAAGGCAAGATTAAGCAGTTATTTGCCAGGGAGTCCCAAGACCTGAAATTAAGGTGTTCCTAGCAGTCACATTGCAACATTACTTAAAACCAAAGCCAATTAACCCATCTTAGTGAGGGCATTATTCTTTCCACCCATGTCAACTATAGAGCTTATGGGTCTTGGAAACAATGCATCTGTCAGTTTAGATCCTGTGTGCTCAAGCAGAAGAAGGGCGCTTTGATCGCAAAGCACATGGCTCTTTTCCCCCAGAAACCTATTTTTGTCACACTTAACAACGTAATTACTGACAAATATTATTTTCCTAAATATTTTTCTTTCAAAACTCTGTCTCCAAAAATTGGAAATTATATTTTCAAGTGATCAGTAAAATTGTTCATTTTCATTTTTACATTTTCAAGCCTAAATTCTCCTGGTATGCTTTGGTGAGCTTCTCTGGAAAAATTGACTCTGCGAGAAATCCTTTTGTCTGCAATTTCCTTACTCCCAATTATTACGTTTGTTAACCTTCCACAAGCTCAAAATCCCCTGACACCTTTCAATAGTCTGAACTTTCATTAAAAAACATGGTCTTTGGTTTGTTTTTTTTGGCACTGGAATGGTCACAAAATCTTTTGTTTAGTCAGCTTTGTTGTAGTCCAGAAAATGCAACAGCAAGCCACTTAATGTATTGAATGCCTTAAAAAATGACATTTTTGAACTGCATTCTATAATCTTTCTTTGTAGACTGTGAGTCTGGGAGTGTTACATAAACATATAGAATTTATGGCAAACATGAGGTCATTCAAAAGCTGTTCAGTGAGCAGCACTGGATAATGAAATGATCAGCAAGCTCCTGTGGGTTTTGCAGAGCTGCTATGGGGCCAGTGGCCTTTTATGCTAGTGGCACACTTGTGCATATCCATGTAAATCATCTCAAGTGACTCCCATTGTCAATTTCACTTTTCCTCTTTAATTTGAGCACAGTGATGCTATTTCTCAAAGGGAGGTTCAGCCTGAACTACAGACCTTTTCTTATTATGTTTGAAGAGAGATAAATGGAGGTGGTGTAGATCATAAATCCATGGCATATTTCAGTTCATTTGTCAGTGCTATGAACGCTTCAGAAAACAAAACACATAGGTTTCAGTGAAGCTAACTGTATCTGATAAAGTGAAACCTGATGAACCTGTTTGGTTTTTTTGTATTATTTTCTAAGCCCACATTCTTGATAGTCTCAGGAATTCTTAAACTAATTCTAGATAATAATATAGTAATGTGCCATACTATTTATAATGCTTTCTCTGATACAGATACAATTAATCATTTCTGGCCCATGTATTCTTCTTTAACAGTAGATCTAACAGTAGAGCCTTTTAGTTCTAGTACTGTGCTTTGTCCAGTGAGCTAGTCCCTAGAGACTTATGTCTGAAAATAATATTTTCCACAACACTTATGATGACCCATTATATAATAATGAGTTCATTACAGAAATACCAAACTGTATAGTGTAATCTTATTGTTAGAGCAACTTATTATAGTTTTTATTGTTATATAGCTACTTTGCTAAAATTATGTAAACTTTGTCATTTATTTGAAGACAATATGTTTGCTGTAAATGTGTAAATATGATGATGTGGCTAGTGTAACATTTGAAACTGAGTTTTGCTAAGCAGTTCTTTTCTGCTTCCCACTCAGGATTGCAGGTCATGCCAGGGGACTACCTGCCTCACAGCAGTCCAACAGCCATAGGCATGAGCCAGCCTGTTTATGGCAGCCCACAGCTCCCCCACCAGCTGTGGCCAGGGCCTCTGATGTGTTCCTACATTCCTGGACATCCCCAGCGCTCAGCGATGTTGATGCATGGAGGACCAGCCCACCCTGCCATGCCCATGTCAGCCTCCAGCCCCTCTGTGTTTCCCCCTGGAGACCTCCCTATGGGCAGACAAGTCTTGGACACGAATGCCCAGTAGTTACAAAAAGTTGCTACAGACATGGATCCTCAAAAACAGCTGTGATCAGGAAAGGGATCTGCGATTGGTTTGCTTATTGGGTTTACCGAGCAAATATTTCTTGCTGGTTTGCAGCAGAGTTCATTCTTAGGTGTAGACTGGACATGAGAAAGATGCCAGCATCTGCAAACCATGGGACACCTGCCCTTTTGCAAAGAATTGAACTAAGATAAAGAAAAAATCTAAAATTATTGCTATATCAGCTCCTAAACAAGAGGGAGGAGAGGGTTCTGTATACTGTTGTAAAATTACATTTGGACTTGTGCAAGAACTGGGAATTAAGTATTGTAAATGCAATGGTAATGTTTTGCAAATTATGTTGTTTCTAATAGATTTTTTTTAAAAAAAGGATGTGAACTTTTTTCTTTCCACACTATGTGTGTTCCATCTCCATAGACTTTTGACCTCCTCCTTAAATCACCTGCATTCAAAAAAATAAGTATGTGAATAAATCAATAATTGGTTGCATTGTTTATTTACCAGGCGCTTTTCTTCTGCTGAGAGAGTGTGACTTTACTTAAACAGAGACAGAGTGAAAAAATCTCCAAGGTCCCTTGCTTTAAAGCATAATCAAAATTACTGACAATGCACAGAAACAAACTAAATAATGTTGTTGGAATTCTCCAATGTTTCAAACCTAATCTATATCTACCACATCTGTAACAATGCACGATTGACACAGTCAATAATTTTGACATATTTTCTAGTGCTAAAAAAAGATTTATTATTATTAACTGGAAATTTATTTATAGTAGAAGTATTGATCTTATGGATATGGATTGGATATCATAAACAGTACAGAAAAATTAGCAAAACAGTAAAAAGCAATTCTGAATATTTATACATTTGTAATATCTATGTGCAATCAAACGACTGAGACACTTCTGTTCCTTGACCAAAAGTCACTGCAATGGTAAACACAAATTCTTGTGGCAACTTGCAATAATTTAAGCTAAATTTACAAACACTTTTCACTTAATATATAGTATAAATGTTTGACAGTCCCAACAAATGTCCTAGATTTCCATTATAATTGTATTTAGAGATTACCCTGGAACCCTGGAAAATTCCTTTGAATTTACTGTGAGTGTGTGTGTGTGTGTGTCTGTGTGTGTGTGTGTGTGTGCGCGCGCGTGTGTGTATGCATGTGTGTCAGTGAAGTTTAATTAGTTATAGAATCACTTGTTTGGGATAGCAGTTTTCAATTGCTTGCCCCATGTTTGGAGTACCGCATTGTGTAAATTGTAAATGAATAAATTTTTCTGTACAAAGACTTGGGGAAAGCAGGTAACATGGTATACATGTGTTTTTTTTTTTTTTGTCTTTCAGGAAAGACAAAAATATGTCTGAGAAAACAGTATCACCTATTTTGCTAAAATGGGCCAAATCTAACATATATTCAACAGTTTTTCAGGTTGCAAGCTAGGATATGGACTTCGTCTGGTGCAGTCAATATAGCAGTCAAAAGACAATTATGACCATATGTGCTATTATTAGCATATATGCATGATGCATTTAGCTAGGTGTTAGTATTTAACCTCCTTTAATATCTAACTAGTTTTTGTTTCTGCAGTTGTCAACAATTGTCCACCAAGTTAACATGATTTTTTTATCGCACACCTGGCATTTTGTGACCAAATTACAAGGTTAGTTAATACAGGATTTTTTTTTTGTCTATTTTCAAGTGATGTACATCAGAATTCTTACCAGCAGATTTCTATATTTTGAGAAACTGATCTTAAATGGCGGATCTGTGCCTCGACGTCCACTGGATAATAGATAAAAAGGGGGTCAGTGGACGAGTGGATAACCATAGAGTGGTTAAAAAAACATAAAGGAGGAATTATCCCCCGTTTACCATTAAGATTCATTTAGATAAATTTGCCACAAATACTTAAATAGGAAGATTAGTTCCCCCCCTCACGCATTACTGCACACGATGAAAGCATCTGCAACAGCAACTCACACTCGGCATTAGCACGACGGCATGTATATATATATATATATATACGTAAATACATACGTAAATGTAAATTTTCTTATATATGTGTATATATATATATATATATATATATATATATATACACATATATACGTATATGTGTATATATATATATATATACATATACGTAATACATTACGCGTAATACATTACGTACAATACATTACTTTTGTCTCTCAGCTACACTTAACAATGGCTGTTGAGTTTTTACTGCTTTTTCTGAATTTGATTGTTTTGTGTTTTAATCGTTAGAAACTCTTTGTGCAGAATCCAATGGGCGTTTTTAATTACAGCAGCTCAGAGCTACTCTGCTCCGAATTCCTGAGCTGTTCGCAATTCCCGCTCGGAGACGAGAGAAATAACTCCCATGTTTGACTGCCCTCTTTAGGGGAGCTGAAGAACTGTCCTTTAGGTGGAGACGCACAGCCCGTTTAATGCACCGAAAGCGCTTGCTAATCTACACACGAAATTTAATAATAATAGAATTAGAATTTGATTAATAAAAATGCATTTAAAAATACCTTAAAGTAAAAGAGTGTATTAATTTTAACCAAAATATTCGATATTTACCCATAATAGTCGATTATCTTGTGACTTTATCATACATATATAATACATACGTATAAAAAAAATGGATGAGTTTGTACACTAAAAGGTTAAACTTACCTGTGGTCTCAACTTTTAGTGAACTCAGCCCTTGTGAGACCCTTTTATATTCCAAAAACGAAGCAAACGAAGCCCCAAACAGACTTTCTAAGCGAACCAGGTTGTTGCTCAATGTCCAAAATTATTAGGTTATTACTGCCACTGCTATTACTAATACTAGAAGTAATGTACTACTACTAACTTAAAGGATGGTAAATAATACTCCGTAATTTAGCAATAATACTAACAGGAACAACAGAAGCATCAAAAACAATTATTATTATTATTATTATTATTATTATTATTATTATTATTATCATCGATAATAATACTAATAATACTAATGATGA
>JAOTRN010000041.1:6984882-6995682 GCA_028566695.1 Bagroides melapterus | reverse complement strand
AAATCATTCCATAAATTAAAATGTGGCTTTTTTTAAGCTACCCCCCCCCCCCCCCCCCTCTGTCTCATGCACACTTTTATTTTGCAATATTTATTTTGAATTAGTAAAAATATTGCCTTGTTCATAATCTTTATACCTTTATCTTTATCTTTTAGCTCATATTAAATGTCTAGTATAGCTAAAACATAATGGATGAATTTGTCAAAAACTCTTGAAAAGAATAAAAAATAAGATTCTGGGTATATAAGACAGGTCTACTCACCTTGACTGAAAATCACTGAATATTAACTGATTAATGTGCTGGCATTTCAAATTGGAAAATGGTACTGGCTGCCACCATTTCTTAATATGAATGAACAATGCAACAGAATGAAATGAGAGAACACAATTTCTCCCACCAACAGATTTTTTTTTCTTTTATAAAGGCATGATTTCAAAGTATTGGTCCTGGGTTCATATTCAAATGTAAATATTAAACAAGGAAAATCAGAGCCTCATGCCAAGGCCTTTTGTTCAGAAGCACTGAGAAAGCAGTCACCCTGAAACAATGGGCAAAATTAGCATGCAGCATCCCTGGAGTGCTATGTCGCCTTGCAGTGACAAATGCTCCCCTCCTGCTGTGAGGGTCAGTGCAGAAGATCCTTCTCACATTCTGCCTTGATGGAACATAGCATGGAACATGGCTATGAAAATAGAATATCTCATAGAACATGTACCTTTATACTAATTTTCTATTACTGGCACAGTGTAATCTAGGAAGATGAGTGAAAAGCAGAATGTATTAGTTTATAATATTATTTACAATTAAAGTATTTGCAAAATGTATTGGAGAAACAGCTTTGGAAGAATTTGGTTATTTATTTATTTGTACATGTGTATAATTAATAATAAGGAAAGCCAGTAGAACTTTGTTGAAATAAAACACTATTTTTATATAGGTAACTATATAACGTAATTATATTAATTCAATTCAGTTTTATTTATAAAGCACTTTTGACAATAAACAATGTCATAAAGTGTTTATTTATTTTGATTTTAAGATTTTATTTAATTTAAATTAGCAGCCAATTTAGAAATTATAGACCAGGATGCAGGCTCATGGTGATGAATCCTTCTCACACAATGGCCTGTCAAAATTCCAGAGTCAGAGACACTCTTCTGTCTGTCCTTTGGGTACAAGGAGCCCCATTAGCATGAAAAGCAGTCATCCTGGAAGAGTAAGTTAAAGGATAGCAGGACAAGGCAGAGTGCATGATTAATCGGAGGACTACCTGCCATGTCAATGAGAGAGGAACTTTCACTTTCTGGACAGGTTATGTAGATATAAGACAGCTTATGCAATGCTGTATGGTGTAAATATATGATTGTTTTCACTTGTGCTTAGATATTATGTTGTGCTCAGCACTCTTTAAAAGCACCACTGTTTAATTGTTCTGTTCTTTCTGTTCATAATGTTAACGAGGTTACCTTTGTACTAGATAGTTTTTTTACTTGAGTAGCCCATGTGCCACTACTGGCTAATTGATGATCTGAATTTGAATAATTCTGTGCTGTAAGAAATTACAGATTGTATGCACCCAGATTCCACACCAAGATACACGTCACAAAAGGCTCATTCTGAAGAAGGCTCAAGTATCATAAGGTAATACATTTAGAACTCTAAATGAATAACCTTGATTAATTGTCAGTATGAAAGCGGCAGCAAACAAATGGTACATGACCATGATTAACATTTAAAGACATCTGGCTAGATGACAATGTGTGACCCAGCCATTTGGGAGACTCTCAGTTCTTACATGCAATACATATTTAAAGCGAAACCGCATTTCAACTACAAAGACGGAAAAACATTATAAAATGATTGAGCAGGATTTCTCCTGTGTTCTTGACTCAGATGAACCAAAAGTACTTTATGTATTTTGTCAATGCTACACTGGAATAAACTTTTTTATCATTTTATTTTCTTACACTGCCTATAATTTTTATTGAATACTTTCTGGAACTATACCGAATAAACTGCGCTGCTTAAACAATAAAACTGTAAATTTAAACATGAATTCAATTATGACCACTTATTGGGAAATAAGTGCATATGTAGCATTGCTTGCTGGCAATTAGGAACTCTCTCCCAATAAGCCTCACATAAAACTTCAGTGTGAATTAAAAAGTCTCATTTACATAACAACAATTATACAGTACTGTAAGTTTATTGTTACTCTTTGAAACAATAGTTATGCAATTCCCAAAACATCTTGGAAATACATGTGGTATACATTTTCCAGAAGACTTAAGCTCTCTCTTTTATAATAATAATAATAATAATAATAATAATAATAATAATAATAATAATAATAATAATAATAATAATAAAAACAATAATAATAATAATAATAATAATAATAATAATAAAAAAAGGAAAAATAGATTGCTAATGATAAAAGCTCATGCTTACCTACACATAAATCAACGATGTGTGTGTGTGTGTGTGTGTGTGTGTGTTTTGCTGAGGGGGGTAGGGGGACTTAATGGTCTCCACATGAAAAATGAGGAGTGAAAAAAAAGCACTGACCACCACTGTATAAAAGAAATTAGTGTGTCAATATGAGATTATGGCAGAGGGATGAGTGAAAAACTACAGACTGTTAAATGAGCCTGCTACCATGACCTCTCACTTCACACAGCTGTGAGCACACAGACAGTTCAAAACAAATATGGTATAGGAGGCTTTTCTTTTCTTTTCTTTTCTTGTTTTTCTTTTCTTTTCTTTTCTTTTCTTTTCCTTTCACACACACATCTGTGGAGTCTCTTATTTATGGGTCATAGTATGTGTAGTAAATTAGACATAAATGTAGAAAATGTGAAATATGATACAAAGGGAAAAGGTCACAGAAATTGCCTTCATCATATAGATTAGAGTAATCATGGTTTGTTATTTTGTGATGGGCAGGGCTGCTCTGGCAGTGAAAATTTGTCCATGGCTGTCTTGATGTGCTAAGACATATTCCAAAATCCCCATTTAATTCTCAACTATTATCAACATTTCACTGAATTAAATTCACAAGGGCATGAAAGGTTAGAGCCTTGTACTTTTCTGTCATTTTCTGGCTAGTTTAGCCATGCCTCCTACCCAGAATAGAGCTACATGCTTCTTGCCAGCTCTACAGATTCCTAATTGAAGTCCAGAGGAAGCCTAACTGACAGGGTCCTTGTACTCTTTGCTTGGAATAGGAGCCCTTTTGGCATCAGGTCACCCTGCTCACATTGGCTCAATATAAAAGAATGTGTGAGACACACTATAAATAAACACACATGCATGCACGCACACACACACACACACACACACACACACACACACACACACACACACACACACACACACACACACACACACACAAAACTAAACAAGGATTAATACACTGCAAGAACCAATCCTTTACTCTAATTTTTTTTTTTTGACAATGCTGAACTGATCTAATGAGCAGTGCTATAAGGCTGCCATACACCTTGTTCATATTTGACTATTAGGAGGTATGCTAGATTTCATATCCTTTTTATGATTTCAAAGAAAATACAAAGTAGAAGAAAATGTAAGGGAGCATGATGGATTTCAGAGGAATTAAAAAAAAAAAAAAAGAAATTGAGTGGCTTAAGTGGAGATAATCTTCTGAAAAGAAACAAACAAGAAAAAGTGGGATTTACTTACTTTACTTAAATAATTAGTGGTGGCATTGCCATTGTAATACTGGCACATGGAGAAGTGTGTACAGGTTGAGCAGGTGAAGACAGTCGTGACAGGACAAGGCAATGTCACTGTATCGAAAATTCTACACTTCTATAGACCCATTGTGGCATGCCAAACAACGCAATTACCCATTCATTTATTCCGGCAGAAAGTGTGCAAGATATCTTAAAAATGCACAGCTAAAATGCAGATTTAAGGTGTTTTGTGCACTTTTTTCTGTGAAGCTTTCACAGTCTAAGCTATATTAAAAAAGTGACTGCTAATGATTTATGGTTGTGAGGTGTGTGAAGAAAGGGTGCTGGATGAAGGGTGTGTGCACTTTCTCCTTCTGTGCTGTGAAGCAGGCTGCTAAAAAAGGAAGATGGTGTGTCCTCACCGCTGACACAACAAGCAGCGGGTCTGTCTGCAGTTAACGCATGGCAGATTCACTTGCCCACACCAGCCTACACATGCTGCACAAACACACATACACACGGTATATAAAATAGAACAGACTTCTGTTAATTCTGTGAATTCTGTACATTTTCAGGTACTCTTAGAGCAGTCTTGCTAGACTATGAGAATCTCTAAACATATATCTGTGATTCTCACAGTGGGGTCCAGAGGTCAGTTCACAATTTTATTATAATTGTACATAATTTATGTTTTTGGTTTGCTTGTTTGTATTAAACCTCCTTAAAAAATAAATGATGGTATGTATGTGATTAACATAAGAAAAGTTGGATTATGTTAATAAACATGCTAAAATACTATTAAAATAACAAGGATTTTCTATTTTTCAAATAAATTTATTTTTCTAGCTATTTAATAATACCTATATCATAAAAATGTAAACAATAAATACTGATAAATGAAAAATAATATCATGAGATATTTGTTTTGACCACCCTTTTATTATGAAACCATATCTATTCTCCATATCAACTCATCATCTAGTCACTTACTTTCATAAGAAAATTGGCTCATGAGTTATTTCAAACATCTTGAACAAATATATATACAAACAACAAAATGCATAGATGAATTTATCACTTTATCATTTATATACAGTATTGTATATAATTACAGTATATACACCTGATTATGGTGTTGGTGGTGTGAATGAAATGAACATTAATTAGTAGAGACCAAGCAATTAGGCTGTGTATGCTGATAAAGTTGGGCTGTGTGTGCTGATAGAGTAGACCCCCTGCTGCTCCACATAAGCCCTCAGACTGACAAATCATCCTCAAGGAGATGACTCTGAATTCCATAATGGTGATATTATGCAAAACAACACTCATTAATTACTGAGACAGAACACACGAGAACAAAAAATTATTCACCCTAATATTTTGTAGTCCTTATAAAATGTAGTCCTTATAATCACTCAAAGCTCATTCATATGCTACAAATGTGCTGTCATTAAATGTTCTCCACTTGAAATATAACATTACTATTAACAACTACTAATACAGAGTGAGTTATCATCCCTTAAATATACTATATACTTGACAGAGCTATGGCCCACAGTAAGCCACATAAACAAGAAAATTCATTAGATGTATCTGACATTTGGAGCTACACCAAGAAATTAAAATACACAGCAAATAAAAAAATAAAAACAGAAAATACAGCAAGAAACACACCTAGTACTAGTTGACCAAGCATGATACATATGTTTATATCTCTTCACATGTTCTCTTCAGTTCAATTCAATTCAAATTTATTTGTATAGATCTTTTAGACATGGTATTTTTGGACATACAAAAATACATAACAATCAAAAATACAAACATTTTACATGTGAATTTAATTTTCTTTGGAGAAACTGGAATGGAAGTATAAGTTTCAGCAAAGGGCTTTTGGGCAGGATATGTGGCTGAAACTACTGTTGCATGTTATAAAGGCAGTGCTTTTTTTATTCTGTATTTTTTTTCAGTGCGGTTATATTTGTTCAACACATCTGCTGATTTTAGATTATTTGCTGTGGTTGATAAGGATTATAATATAAAAAATATTTTGGATTAAGTGGACAAATGTGCATAATACATTTTGCGAGATGGAGGAAAATATAAGTGTAAAAATTCTTAAATTACAAAAGCAAATTTACTTGTTTTCCTTATTTTAATTATAACATATATCACCAAAGACATAGGTATGCTTGTAGATAGGTACATATGGGAGCTCATGACAAGGAAGTAACTTTTTTTCACACGTTGTGTTTATTTCCTCACCTGACAGAGCAATGCTTCGTCTGTGCTATCAAAATACAGCTATTGTAATTAAAAAGGTGCCATGACTGAGCGCTCTCTTGGCTGAGACACTAAATTGATTGGGGGTGGTTTCATACCCACCACCTTTTCAGGCCCTTGCCTTTGCGAAATATTAATACACACCCCAAGCACAGCTCCAACCATATGTCACTTCCAATGTGAAAGGTTCATCATCTTGGAAACCCATTCATAAGCACCAAGTCCAGCACATTAAGTATCTAGAGCATGCTAAAAATTATGTATAAGATAGTAAATAAACATATCTTGTTTGTATAACTACAAACAGTGACAGGATTTGTGCTAGACACTGTCTATATCATAGTAATTAATCAGAATAAAAATGTACCAATCAGGCAAAACATTATGATTACCTCCCTAATGTTGTGTTGGTCCCCCTTTTGCTGCCAAAACAGCCAAGACCTTCGAGATATGGACCCCATTAGACCCCTGAAGGTGTGCTGTGGTATCTGGGACCAAGATGTTAGCAGTAGATCCTTTAAGTTCTGTAAGTTGTGAGTTGGGGCCTCCATGGATCTGACTTGTTCGTTCAGCACATCCCACAGATGCTTTATTGGATTTAGATCTGTGGAATTTGGGGGCTAACCAACACCTCAAATGTGTTGTTGTGTTCCTCAAACTATACCTAATCCATTTTTGTTTTGTGGTAGGGCACATTATCCTGCTTAAAGAGGCCACAGGGAATCAGGGAACACTGTTTCAATGAAAGAGTGTACATGGTTTGCAACAATGCCTATGTAGGTGGTATGTGTCAAAGTAACATCCAAATGGATGACAAGACCCAAGGTGTCCCAGCAGAACATTGCCCAAAGAATCACACTGCCTTGAATGGGTTATCTTCTTCCCATAGTGCAGCCTGGTGCCATGTGTTCCCCAGGTGTGTGGCACACACATCTGGCCATCCACATGATGTAAAAGAAATCATGATTGTTCAGACCAGGTCACCTTCTTCCACTGCCCTATGGTCCTGTTCTGATTCTCATGAGCCCATTGTTGGTGCTTTTGGCGGTGGACACAGGTTCAGCATGAGCACCCTGACTTGTCTGTGACTAACTGGCCTCACACCCAACAAACTGCAGTGCACTGTGTATACTGACACCTTCAGAACTAGAATTAAAGTCTTCTGAAATTTGAGCTATAACAGCTTGTCTGTCGGATCAGACCAAATCTAACCACCAGCGACGGAACTGCAGAGAGACCTGATGTGGGTGTCCAGAGGAGGAACAGGTTGAGTCCTGCCCCAGCTGGCCTCCCCTCGAAACTCCAGTGTATTCCAGCCCCCCCGTTCAGCTCGGGCTGCTGGAAACGATGTAATAAATGTGAGCTCTGGGTCCACCCATGGCGCATCCAGGCCACACACTGCCATGATGGCAGAAACACAGTTTTTTTAAAGCTTCACAAAAAGAGATTTCCTCCTCAATGGACACACACCACACGTGTACAATATGGCAGCTACAGCCAGTCTATGCCTCCACATCTCAACATCGATGCTTGCCAATCCCTCACCGGTGTTACGGGATGGATCCTGAGCACTGTAGAGACAGGCTGTACACTTCAGTTCAGGCAAAGGCCACCTGCTTTCAGCGGCATATCAGAGACTTCGGTAAACACTGATGGCCAAGCAGCCCTCAGAGCCGAAGTCCAGTCACTGTTAGAAAAGGGGGCGGTGGAGGTGGTTCCTCCCGGCCTCAGCAAAGTGGGCTGGTACAGCCATTATTTTCTAGTGCCAAAAAAGGATGGAGGACTCCGGCCCTTTTATATCTGAGGCTATTGAACTGCTCGCTCATGCACAGGCCATTCAAGATGCTCACGTTGCATCTTGTCTCTTTTTTGTCACAGATTTTGTCGCAAATTTTGTTGCAGATTCGTCCGGGGACTGGTTCATATCGGTGGATCTGAAAGATGCATACTTTCATATCCTGATTGCATCCTGACACAGACCTTTTTTGAGATTTGCATTCGAAGGTGTGGCATACCAATACAAGGTTCTACCCTTCGGATTAATGAGTCATGTTCCTGGGGGTGACATTGTACTCTCTGCAGATGAAAGCAGGGCTGTCACTGGAATGCATCAATGCTATCCAGACACGTGGCTTATTTCAAAGAGGGCGACAAGGTGCCCCTGTGAAAGTTTCAGAGGCTACTAGGCCTTATTGCGGCGGCCTCACAGGTCATGTCCCCAGGCCTGCTCCAAATGCGTCCTCTACAGTTGTGGTTACCCAGGAAAGTTCCTAGACACCTCAAGCTCGTAGTGACACACCCCTGTGTCAGAGCTATAGGACCTTGGAGACACCCTGATACGTTCCACCAGGGAACAGATCTCGGGACTGTCACAAGAAGGAAGGTCGTGACCACAGATGCATCCAATATGCAGTGGCAGACCTGCCTTTGGTGCCTGGTCCAAGCTGGAGTGACAGGAGCATATCAACTACCTGGAACTCCAGGCAGTGATGCTAGCCCTCCCCACCCACTTATTAATGGACACCACATTCTGGTCCACTCGGACAGCATGACAGTGGTGGCCCTGATAAATTGCCAGGGTGGCACCAAGTCCCGCCATCTATTTCAAGCTCCCTCTCTTACGCCTTTCCCCTCTGTCTTTGCTGCCACGATATACCACCCGCGACCAGAACTGTGGAGACTTCATGTTTGGCCTCTGGATGGAACCACACAGACCTCCCTCCTGAGGTCTTGAACACTATTTCAGAGGCAAGAGCACCTGCCACCAGGCGGCTCTATGCTCGGAAATGGTTCATTTTTCAGAGCTGGTGCGGGCCTAAGGATGTAGACCCTCTCAGCTGTGATGTAGCTCCAGTGCTGATTTTCCTTCAGGAGCTGTTGCAGAAGGGCAGAGCCCCTTCTACTCTTAAGGTGTATGTGGCAGCGATCGCAGCAAACCATGTTCCGATTGTGGGCCAGTCTCTAGGGAGACATCCCTTAATAATTAGGTTCCTGAGAGGGGTCAGGGGGCTGAAACCCTTGAGGCCTCGATCAGTTCCCCCTTAGGACCTAGCCTTGGTCCTGCAGGGATTTAAAAGGTCTGCATTTGAGCCTTTGGCGTCAGCTAGGCTCACAGCTCTTTCACTTAAGGTTACCTTACTGCTGGCCTTGGCTCCAGTAAAGAGAGTGGGCAATCTACAAGCCTTGTCAGTGGACCCTGCATGTTTGGAATTTGAACCTAATGACAGCAAAGTAGTCCTTAGGCCAAGAAAGGGCTATGTGCTGAAAGTGCTGTCCATGCATTTTAGGCTTCAGGTGGTGTCCCTCTTGGGTCTGCCTTCAGAAGAAGGACAGCAGCCCCCAAACCCCCTCTGCCCCATCCGGGCTTTGAGGGTGTATTTGGATTGCTCAGAGCCATTCCACTGCTCTGAGCAGCTGCTTATTGGTTTTGGTGGCCAGGCCAAAGGGCTCCCGGTCACAAAACAAAGAATCTCAAAATGCATAGTAGACGCAGTGGTCCTGGTCTATAGGTCAATGGACACTCCGTGCCCCCTGGGAGTGAGGCCCACTCCACTTGGAGCATATTCTCCTCGTGGGTGTGGTCTAGCGGCGTCTCCATCTTTGATATATGTGAGGTGGTGGGGTGATCCTCCCTGTCCACTTTTGTGAGATTCTATAACCTGGATGTTCCAAACCTTCAGACCTCCCTTCTGTCGGTCCAAGGGGTCAAATAAGCTCCAGCTTACTGAGCCTTTGGTCATCTGACATCCAGAGTAGGACTCTGCCTGCCCCAGGGCTTGCAGCATGGCGTTGCACATATATGCGTCAATATCTGACACAATGCGAGAGCACATCTCGAAAGGGAATGTAACGGTTACTCACATAACCCTGATTCCCTGAGATGATGGGAACAAGCATTGCGTTGTAAGCCATGCCTCATGAAACTCGCTTCAGTCGAAAAGCTGGTGAAGTACAGTGTTTCAGCGGGGCTTATATAGGCAGAAAACCCTGCCCAACATGGCGGGCTAAAATGCCAGTTGTCCGCTTACTCCCGCAGATGTTACCAATCAGGCTTCAGTGTTTCACAGAAGGTGGGAAGGATTCCCATAGTGTCAATATCTGACCCAATGGTCGTTCCCATCATCTCAGTGAACCAGGATAATGTGAGTAACCGTTACGTTAGTATGAGGCCTTTTAGGTCATAATACATACTTTCTCACACACATTCTGTAATAACCTTAAACACATAGAACTATACTCACACACACACATGCGCGCACACACACACTGACTCACTACTATACCCTCCTTTATCTGCACAATCATACTCTCACACACACTATCATAACCTAGCATGCATATAATTCTCACAAACATACACTATCATACCCTCACATGCATATAAATATAATCTCATATACACACACTCGTACCCTCACATGCATATAACTATAATCTCACACACTCACAATCATACTCTTACACACAGCATCATACCCTCACACATATAAAACTATACTCACATACACACATTATCATACTCTCACACACATAGTATCATACATGCATATAACTCTCGAACAGTAACGAACAGAATGGCAGTGAATGTAAGACCGAATGACTGGATGTATAAATGAACATAGTTATATGTGTGTTTTATTGCAAAGGAAATAGAACAAAATTCTCAATTCATGGATGGCTTATGTTGATGGACTTTATGGCTTCGACCAGCCTTCCCAATCAAGAAGTGAACATGGTAGACAGCAGCTTACAGTTTTTGCCCGTTGCTTGAACACATTTTGCAAAATTTGGCTCATCATGACAAAACTCTACACACAAGCAAAT
>JAOTRN010000041.1:6957725-6970037 GCA_028566695.1 Bagroides melapterus | reverse complement strand
GGCAATAAACCTTTTTCTTATTATGTTTTTTTTAATTGGGTTTTATAAAAGCGGTCCGAATTTATCAGCCCCACCAATCAGTTTTTTGGCAAACCTTTTTTTTTTTTTTTTTTTTTTTTTTTTCAAAATACAATTATTAATGACTTTACTTTCCATTTACAATAAAATAATAAAAAAATCTATCAAATCAAAATCGACAATATAATTTAAAATATTAAAATATACTCAAAATATTCCAGAACAACACTCAGTCCTTTGAAGAAAGATTACGAATCAAGTGTCCCAATATATTAGTCCACTAAACACATCAGAAGCGCTCCCGCATGAAGCGTATCTCAGTACAGAATATAGATTTTGAAATAGCAAACCTCTCATCCACTCAATCACGTAGCAGTGGTCCCACGAAGAGCAAAGTAACAGCCACGGCGCTATTTTTTATTATTTTTTTTTCACTGAAGAGTGAAGCAGCGGTCATGGCACCAGTTGTAGCGGTGTGATACCTGCGTTGTGTTGTGTAATAAATTCAGTATTCTGAAATTCTTGCCATCGCGCCCTCATTTATTGGATCTGAGTAACACAAACAAATAAATATGAGGGCTCATGCAGCATTAACAACAGCGTGCAGTGGCAACACCCAACACGTGCACTGAGACATCTCATGCAAACTGGGCAATATACTTTCACAAACATAACAATAAAACATATACCTGAGTAACACAAACAAACAAATATGAGGGAGCGTGCAGCAGTAACTACAACGTGCGGCGGCAACACATGACGCGCGTGCCGTGAAAAGAAAGTTTTAGACATTTCCAAAAAAAGCTTAATGAAAAATAATCAACAAAGCATCTACGTGTACATCACATGGGGTCTTTTGATCACAATCGTACAGGTATATCATGTGAATCCATCTGTTACATGAAATAAGCCCTTAATTGAATCACTGCAAAAACTTGCATGACCTACCACTGAGACATCTCATGCAGACTGGGAAGCAGCAAAGTGCGCCAAACCCAACTCTGAAGAACAAACTTTATCGTTGACATGATTGTCAAAATTGCAAAATGTTTTTAATTTTGTTCACTAAAAATGTTGAAAGACACAGGAGAGAAAGACACAGAGAGAATAGACCTGTATTACTTTCATATTTTCAGGTACTTCTTCCTGTATTGTTTTATTGAGAAGTATTTATAATGACTGTTTTCAGTAGCAGTTTACATAAAAATACATAAAGTTACAGTTTAAATATCATTGTTTTGACTTATTATGACATATCATGATGTAAAATACATTTACTTACCTTATGGATGCCTTACTCACGGTTCGACACTGTCTGTTTTCAGCTGTGTTACAAATTTTCTTGAATAGTTATGTTGAACAAATAATCAGTTTTATTTTATCTAAAGTGACTTAAAAATAACAGTTGCATTGCGTCAGTCTCTGACGCTCTGGGAATCCCTTCCCTATTTCCCTGAATCACTGAAGCCTTATTGGTAACGTCTGCGGTAGTAAGCGGACAAATGGTGCTTCAGCCCGCCATGTTAGGCGGGGCTCTCTGCCTATATAAGCCCCGCTGAAACGCTGTACTTCACCATTCTTCTCTTCAGCGTGAACTACTTGCTGCCCTGAAGAACAAAAGAAGCCGTCACCACCATAGAAGAAGCCTTTGCAGCGAAGAGACAGCGGCTAAGCTAAGCCGGGCTAGGCTAAGCTACACGACGTCTTCCCTGCGGCTATCCGGCGTGTGCTTCGATTACAAAAAGAGCAAACTAAGCGGTGTTGAGATAACGTTGCTAAGATCCTGCAGATTGCACGGTATCGTGGCCGGCTGCTATTCACTGTATTCACTATCCAGCACATGATCTGATTGCAGAAATTACGACGGCCTACGCCCCTTGATGGCAGCGAGTGGCTTAATGCCGTTTGGCGGCAGTGATGACAGCGAGGATTCTGTGTCTCCCGCCACCTCGGAGTGCGATGATTGGGCGGCTACTGAAGATTTCTTAGAGCACCCATCAATAGTGGGAGAGGCATCTGTGCTGTCACAACCCATGGACACGGACATGGTGCGTGTGCTCACTAGAGCAGTAGAGAAGCTTGGGCTCGGGTGGTCGATTCTGGATGAGCCACCTCCGAGCGGACTCAATGAGTGGTTGTCACAGCGCTTGTGTGAAGCCCCGTTCTTCCCAGAGGTCCACGATGAGTTGACTAAGGCGTGGCACGTGCCATATTCAGCGTGCATCCATTCTCCCATAGCGCTCTCTTCTGTGAATAGAGCAGAGGAGAAGGGATACATAAAAATTCCACCATTGGATGTAGCTGTCATGGCGCACTTATGTCCGCCCTCAGCTGTAGCCTTTAAAATAACTCATCCGTTGAGGCAGTGTAGAACTGCCTCAAGGCTCACGGCACGCTCATACACAGCCAATGGCCAGGCAGCGTCTGCTCTTCACACGATGGCGGTGCTGCAGGTGTATCAAGCTAAACTGTTGCAAGATGGGGTAAGTCTGGCTCCAAGTCAGTACCCTTCAAAGAGTTCAGCAGTGCCACTCATTTGGCACAGATAAATGACACAGACCGAGTCATCCTCCTTGACTTGCCCATTTCTCCGTCCGGTCTGTTCGGACCTGCGGTGGATGGGTTTGCCAAACGTCTCCTGCCCGCTCAGAAGTCTTCGTGAGCCACGCATCACTGTTTGCTTAGGAGGTCAACATCGGGAACGCGTCCAAGGCAGCCAGTGCCTCAACAGCAAAAACTGGCATCCAAATCCGTGCGCAGTAAAGACAAGCCATGCGCTTCAGTTCAGGCGAAAGCTGTGTGCTTTCAGCGGCATATCAGAGGATTCGGTAGGTGCTGACGGCCGGGCGGCCCTCGGATCCGAAGTCCGGTTGCTGTCAGAGAGAGTGACAGCGGAGGTGGTGCCTCCCAGCCTCAACGAAGTGCGCTGGTACCTCCATTACTTTCTGGTGCCAAAGATGGACGGCGGCTTCTAGCCTGTTCTAGGTCTGAATTTGTTGAACCACTCGGTCATGAGCAGGCCGTTCAGAATGCTCAAGTTGAGACACGTCCGGTCTCAAATCCGGCCAGGGGACTGGTTCATATCAGTGAATCTGAAGGATGAGCATACTCTCAGATCCCAATGGCTCCCATTCACAAACCTTTTTTGAGGTTAGCATTCGGAGGTGTAGCATGCCAATATAGGGTTCTAACCTTTGGATTATCTCCAGCTCCTCGCACATTCACAGAATGTGTCGATGCGGCTCTCTCTTTCTTGGGACAGAAGGAGATCTGCATACTGAGCTACCTAGACAACTGGTCGCTGCTAGCCCAGTCGAAAAGGATAGCTGTGCACTCACAAGGAGCTATTAATGGGTCACCTGCAGTGCCAGGTCAGAGAAGTTGTTTGCAGGGTGTTGTTGGTCACTCCTGTATGGCTGACCAAGCCCTTGTTCCCCGGGCTGGTTCAGGTGCTGTTTGTGCAACTGATTTTCCACCCGCGGCCAGTACTATGGAGGCTTCATGTTTGGCCCCTGAACGGGACCATATGGATCTCCTTCCTGAGGTCTTAAACACTATTTCAGAGGCAAGAGCACCTGCTACCAGGTGGCTCTATGCTCAGAAATGGTCCATTTTTCAGAGCTGTTGTAGGGCCAAGGGTATAGTCCCTCACAGCTGTGATATAGCTCCTGTGCTTATTTTCCTTCAGGAGTTGTTACAGAAGGGAAGAACTCATTCTACTCTTAAAGTTTACGTGGCGGCAATCGCAGCAAACTATGCACCGAATGCGGGCCAATCTCTAGGGAGGCATGCCCTGATAGTTAGGTTTCTGAGGGGTGCCAGAAGGCTAAACCCCTCGAGGCCTCAGTCGGTTCCCCCTTGGGACCTAGCCTTGGTCCTGCAGGGACTTAAAAAGCCTCCATTTGAGCCTTTGGAGTCAGCCAGTCTCCGGGTTTTTTCACTTAAGGTCACCTTACTGTTACTCAATAAAGAGAGTGGGCGATTTACAAGCCTTTTCTGTGGACTCAGCGTGCTTAGAGTTTGGACCTAATGACAGCAAAGTGGTCCTTAGGCCAAGAAAGGGTTATGTGCCCAAGGTGCTGTCCACGCCTTTTAGGCTTCAGGTGGTGTCGTTCTTGGCTCTGCCTCCGGAGGAAGGGCAGCAGCCCCTGAACCTACTCAGCCCCGTATGGGCTTTGAGAGTGTATTTGGAGCATTCTGAACCGTTCCGACACTCTAAGCAGCTTTTCATTGGTTTTGGTGGCCGGGCCAAAGGTCTCCCGATCACAAAACAACAAATCTCTAAGTGGATAGTTGATGCGGTGGTTCTGGCCTATAGGTCAATGAACACTCCGTGCCCCTTGGGAGTGAAGGTGCACTCGATGCGGAGTATAGCTTCCTCATGGGCGTGGTCTAGCGGTGTCTCCATCGCTGACATTTGTGGGGCAGCGGGATGGTCCTCCCCGTCCACATTTGTTAGATTCTATAACCTGGATGTTCAAAACCTTCAGACCTCCGTTCTGTCAGCCCAGATGACCAAGTAGGCTCCAGCTTCCTGAGCTTTGCTCGTCCTGCATCCAGTGTATGGCTCTGCCTGCCCCTGCGCATGCAGCATGATGTTCCCATGCGAGAGCACAATGCGAGAGCACATCTCGAAAGGGAACGTAACGGTTACTCACGTAACCCTGGTTCCCTGAGGCGATGGGAACGAGCATTGCGTCGTTGGCCATGCTTCAGCGCCCCTGACGACCGCTGTTCGTGCTTCAGTCGAAGAGCTGGTGAAGTACAGCGTTTCAGCGGGGCTTATATAGGCAGAGAGCCCCGCCTAACATCACGGGCTGAAACGCCATTTGTTCGCTTACTACCGCGGACGTTACCAATAAGGCTTCAGTGATTCAGGGAAGTAGGGAAAGGATTCCCATAGCGTCAGAGACTGAAGCAATGCTCATTCCCATCATCTCAGGGAACCAGGGTTACATGAGTAACCGTTATGTTTCCTTGTGTTGTTCATTACTGTTAAACAACAGAAGATGCAACAACTTGTTAGTCTGCACTTGTCTGACAATTTTGTTTTAGAAGATTAAGTGCATATTTTCTAAAGAAAATGTTGGAGAAATATTGAAGTTTTCTGTTCAAAAGAAAAAATTTTTTGAAAAACAAAAAAGTTTTGTATGGTGTATATTGACTGGTAGGATGTTAAATGTGTAGGAACAATTTAAGTAATTTAATTCAATAATTACAAATCAATATTATAATTTATGTTAATTCTTACTTCATTAAACATGTTTAATGGAAATGAGCTACATGGATAACCTACATCTTTATTTGAAACAAGAAATTGTTATATTGTGTGTATTTTTTTTGTAGATTTTACAAATAGTTTGTTGAATAAGTTGAATTTACTTAAAAAGGGTTATACAAAAATGGTGCATACAGTTTATGTAAA
This sequence comes from Bagroides melapterus, assembly GCA_028566695.1. NCBI lineage: Eukaryota > Metazoa > Chordata > Actinopteri > Siluriformes > Bagridae > Bagroides > Bagroides melapterus. The sequence continues at coordinate 6,964,594 of JAOTRN010000041.1, read as the reverse complement.
CCCAGCACATTTTTTATTTATTTATTTATTTATTTATTTATTTATTTATTTTATACAGTGCATGTAGATCTATCACCACCAAGTTCACCAGAGTTCACCACCAAGCGATGAGACTCCAGCATCAGAATGGATCATGAAGGTCTGGAAAGAAGTGGTGGTTACACTGGGAACTCATGAGTGGCACGTGTAGCTTGACACACACACACACACACAGACAGAGAGAGAGAGAGAGCTTTATAGCTCAATAAGAGAATTATTGGTATGCTTGTAATCATGTGATGGTTAAAGATAAAGTAAATTATGTGCAAAGGCAGACAGGGAGAGAGCAGAACTAGCTATGACAGCATAACTAAAAACAAGAGCCAGAAGGTCACACAGACCTGTGAGTGTGGCGAGGCAACAGCATCCAAACATCCCAGTTCACCGAACACTCTATGCCCATGAACCCTCCAGGTCTGCTCCTTACCTAATAGAAACTATTCATAAAAAGCTAGACTAAACAAATGTGTTTTCATCCTTGACTTGAACATTGATAGTGCCTGAAGGCTGTTCTATAACTGTGGGGCTTTTGTAAGAAAAAGCTCTGCCCCTGCTTTAGGGGCTAACCTTTAGTAATCTTTAATCTTATTAAGCTGGCGTGTCTCATCTGACTTAGCTGAAACATATACTGTAGCTGTGTATCATCAGCATCACACTGAAAACTAATCATATTATATAAGGAGAAAAGTGGGTCTAAAACAGGTGTTCTTGTGGAACATCAAACATATCCTTAGTTTCTTTAGAGTAGTAACCATTTAGTTCTACAAACTGATATGATCAGAATAGCAGAGTCAATAGTTTAAAAAGCTGCACTAAGATCAAGTAACACTATCAAGGAGACACAACCCTGATCAGTAACAGGTCATTTGCCATTACTCAGGCCTAAATCCTGAGTAATACTTTTCATGAATGTTATTCATATGTAGGTACACACATAACTTCTATTCTACGCCTTTTTCTAGGATATTGGCCTATAATTGGAACTGACAGTGGCCAATGTCAGTTTTTTAAAAAAGGTTTGATGACTGCTAGTTTAAAATAAATTTAGGCACATAGCCAGTGCTAAGGAAAGAATTTATTATTTGTAGAAGGGGTTCAGAAGCTTCTGGTATTATCTGTTTAGAGAAACATGTAATTAAGGGATCCAGGTTGATAATATATGCAGGTGACATTAAATAATTTACATTTACATTTAGATCATTTGGCAAATGCCCTTATCCAGAGTGACGTACAAAAGTGCTTTTAAGTCTGTCTTTGAATACATTAATTCAGGTTCAGCAGGTTACAAAACTAAAGATACCAAGAGCCTAAAACACTGTTTAGGCTCTTGGTAAACACTGTTCAGGCTCTTGGACACATACAAACAGGGGAGAAAGTGCTAGCTCAGGTGTTTTATGAAGAGTTGGGTCTTCAACCGTCGTTTGAAGGCAGCCAGTGACTCAGCCTTTTGGATCTCTAGAGGAAATTAATTCCACCACTTGGATGCCAGAACAGAAAAGAACCTGGTTGTATGCCTACCGCTTATCCTGAGAGATGGTGGAACAGTCGAGCAGTGCTGGTAGATCTGAGGGTGCGAGGTGCAGTGCGAGGAGTGATGAGGGCTTTGAGGTAAGAGGGAGCTGGTCCATTGTTGGCTTTGTAAGCAAGCACCAGTGTTTTGAATCGGATGCATGCAGCTACCGGGAGCCAGTGGAGGGAGCACAGCAGCGGGGTGGTGTGCAAAAATGTAGGCAGATTGAACACAAGTCGTGCAGCTGCATTTTGGATCATTTGCAGAGGACGAATTGTGTTCATAGGTAGTTGGTTGGATTATTGTAACGCTTCACTGTCTGGATGCTTTACTGAACTAGGTGCATAAATAAGCTTCAGTTAGTTCAGAACGCAGCAGCAAGAGTCCTCACTAGAACGAGGAGATACAAACACATCACCCCTGTCCTATCCACACTGCATTGGCTCCCAGTGAAATTTTGCATCGATTTTAAAATACTACACCTGACCTATAAAGTGTTAAATGGTCTCACGCCGCAGAACCTGAGTGAACTGCTAAAGTCTTACATTCCACCACGCCTACTTCGCTCAAAGGATGCAGGCTGTCTGTCAGTACCGTGCATTATAAAAACTACAGCAGGGGGTAGAGCTTTTTCTTACAAATCCCCAAAGTTATGGAACAGCCTTCCAATTAATGTACGAGAATCAGACACAGTCTCAGTGTTTAAGTCGAGGCTGAAAACCTATTTATTTAGCCAAGTATCTGTAGTTTTGCCTTAATTAAAGAAGTAGATCTGGGGGACTCATGGATGTTGAGGATTATGGTGATCTGGTATGTTTAGATGCTGTATTCCTCACTCTAACTGATCACTCAGGTTTGTTGACGGTGAGCGTGAATGTTTGCTTTACATATCAAGGAGCTCTCATGTCTGTGTTTCCCTTTGGGTCTCCTTTTAGTTAAGCTGTTATAGTTAGTCTTGCTGGAGTCCCTGCCTGCACTCTACACTACATGTACATTAACTCTACATACTGTGTCTATTACTATACCTAACTGGTCTCTCCTCTCTGTCTTCTACCTCCCTCCCTCCCTCCCTACCCCTCTCTCTCTCTCTGTCTCTCTGTCAAGCTACACATGCCACTCCTGAGCTGCCAGTGACCTCTCCACTCTGGACCTGTCTGACCCTTCCTGTTGACCTGCTTCCGGTTGATGATTGATGAAATGGGACACTTCCACACTGCCATGAAGACACTCCAGCTGTTTCTGAGGACTTGCAACTACAGTTCCTACACACGCAATGTGACTGTTTAATTCCGTGAGAGATAGGCAGACAGTTGGTTATATGCAGTGCATTCAAGAATTTTTGAATGAAAAGAGAGGAGTGATACCGGTCTATAGTTACTGAGGTCAGATGGATCCAGAGCAGGTTTCTTCAGGGTGGGAATAACCCTTGCTCTCTTGAAGGTAGTTGACCAGATGTGACCAGTTGACCATTGATGATTGTGTCGATGAAGGGCAGAAGGGCAAAATGGTCTGAAGCATAGTGGAAGGGAGAAGATTGAGTGGGCAGGTGGTAGGATTACAGGACTGGATGAGCTGTAAAATCTCTTCCACTGCTACAGTTGTGAAATGCAAGAATGAAGGAGTAGGGGAATCCTGGTTGTGAAGTGTAGGTGCAGTCGGGGCAGAAGTGAAGGTTTGGCAGATTCTCTTAATCTTCTCCTGCTAGAAAGAAGCAAAGTCTTCCGCAGTCAAGGAGGATGGAGCAGGTGGAGCCAGGGGGGTTGAGTAGAGAGGAGAAGATGTGGAGCTTTAGAGGGTCTTGTGCAGAAGCCTCAAGCTTTAGCCTGTAGAAGAAGCAGAAGTCACATCCGAGGAGAACTTGGCCAGGAGTCTACGGTAAGAGGCAAGATCAGTGTCAAGTTGTGACTTCTTCCACTTTCTCTCTGCTGATCTTAGAACTCTTCCATTACTGTGCAGCACATCTGAAAGCCAAGGAGCAGAACGAGACTTTTTGGGTTTAGTGGACAGAGGGCAGAGAAGGTCCATGGTTGAGGAAAGAGAGGAAAAGAAAGTGTCAGTGGCTGAGTCCTAGGGTAGTGAGAAGAAGGAGTCAGGATCTGAAAGAGTGCCTGAAACTATAGAGGAAGGGGAGAAAGAGTGGTGGTTACGGCGGACAATTGAAGGATGTTGAAGTCTGGATTTAGGTAGGATATTGAGAGTGATAGTGAAAGATACCAGGTGATGGTCAGAGATGTGAAGTGGGGTAGCAGTCATATTGGTAGCTTCACTGACGGGTGAAGACCAGGTCCAGGACATTTCCTCCCTTGTGTGTGGGGAGGCTGCTGTTGAATGTCAGGGAGTCTAGAAGAGTCAGGAGGGAAGAAGATTGGAGCTTGTCAGAGGGGAGGTTGAATCCCCTCATCATCAGAAATCAGAAATCAGTCTATCATTGGGGAGTAAGTTCTGATTAGAAACAGTAATATTGTCTACATCATTATCTATCAAATGTCATCATTATCTAGTAGCACTAAGAAAAGGCTTTCCTTCCTTGCTAATTGAAATACTATTTTGATGCCATTTAGTTTATCCTCTTTAATTATTTTGATTTTAAGTGGCGCTAACAATGTCTAAGAAACACTAACTCTAAGTAGTCAGTTGCCTGAACAAGTTCTCTGGGGTCAGATGGTGTTCCAATCATGGATGATAATTCTGGAACACTTGGTAAATCTCTCTGCAGTAGCAGACATAAATGTATGTTTAACACAGTGACATGGCAGATTGCAAATATCATATCCGAGGCACATTTTAAAAGAAATGAGATAATGGTCTGAGATAACTTTTATTGTGAAAGTGTGACTATATATTCTATATTTAACTGAAAGGTTAGAATTAGTGGATTCTATTACATTCTGATTAACCCCTACTGAAAGATGAACAGAACTGCTTTTCTCAGAGGATCTTCTAACTTATCAAAATGAATATTAAAGTCTCCCACAATTAATTAAGAAACAATTGTTGAGAAATTGTTACGAAATGACATATTTGTGTGGCACGTAGCTTATCATCATGATATCTGGCAAGAGATCTTATATTTAATAGTCCTAGTTTCAGATCAAAGGTGCTGGCTTTGCATTCACTAAGATCTAATTTTATACTAATAAGGTTACCAAAACCTCAGTGTAAAGTAAAATTGTATTTCAGTAAAATTGCAGAGTGTGTATACATTTTTGTTTATCTCAGGAACAGACACAGTCACTATGTCTTTTATATATCACATTTTTTCTTTTCACAGAAGCAAGAGTCAGCAGTGCTTTCCCTAGTGGCCCAACAATACATACTCATATGTTTATGCATTCTTCATTACATCCTATTCCTATTCATGTGATTGTAGCTCAACTTGGTCAGTAACAAAAAAGTAATTTTATTCTGTGATATTTTCGAATAAAATGTGGGGCTTAGTTTTGCCTTTTGGGGATATTCAATTAAATCCACAATTTATGTATTTGAAATAAAATTTCAACAAACAAACTTAGTCACATAATCATTTGTTCATTAAAAACACTAACAAATAGAGAACAGTAGGAGATAATAATGGATTTGCTGTAAATGGCATTTATTTGAAAATATTTTTCACATTCATTGGAACAGCTATTCATAAAAAGTTACTTAAAAAGGCATCAGCTCATGCCAGAATACATTTAAGTGACTGCACAATCACTGTGTGTTGATGATATTGTTTTATTTTAGTGAAGGATATTAATCTGTGATTTAGTGCATACCCCTTTTTGTTCCCCTATATTTTCCCAAAATTTGAATAAGAGATGGATAGAAGCAAAATGGACATGTTCCTATACATGTCCTAAAAAAGACCTTTCCCATGCCATGACAGACAATAAGCTTTCTGTGCCTATCCAAGACTTTGAGAGAGACACTTTGTTTGCAGTGGCACAGACAGACAATAGATGACCACCAGCTTGCAGTGCAGAGGGTGAGTCACCAGCCAAGCATGCCAGACTTATCTATGACCATATACCGTACTGTATACACAAATAAATTAGGCTGTTTAGACACAGGATGTGGAGGGTTCAAATAGCATGAGTGCTGTTTCTGTTGTATTGACTGTCAAGCAGGGATACACTACTTTATAACATTGTCATTTAATTAGCAGAGGGTCACACTAAAGGCTAAATTTTAAATTGTTCTGGAATAGACTTTTTTTCTTTGCTATGTGGTGTGGACTATAGGAAAATAGACCAAAGTGACACTCAGTACAGAGAACAACAGGAGCACTGATCTTTCTGAGGACTGTGGTGAGAATAGTGACCCAAAGAGGCTTGCTGATTGGTAGCGGTATATTCATGAAAATAGAGCTGTAATCCACACTCCTTTTATAAACACAGCTTTACTGGTAATTACCCTGTTTGCCTGCACTCCATTATTTATACAAATATTTAATAATTTAGATTATTTAGAAAAAAGCGTACATAGATGGATCCAGCATATGTTGAACCATATGATTGATCAACCTGACTCAATTTCTCATATTCATTCGATTTGTAGATGCATCAGCTGATACAGACATGTCTCAATTATGCTCTATATAGTAGCTCTGAATATAAAAGAAGGATGAGTGAGCATCTGCCTATGGAAAAAAAAACAATAAATAATTAAATAAACAAAGAAGGAAAAAATACATAAACAAACAAGTAGCATCTTTGGCAGAGTTGTTAATATATGTTGTTAATATTATGTGGATGTTTCTAAAACTGTGTGCTTAACCCTTATGCCTTTAAGTGCGAAAGGAAGTTTTCTATTTTTACCAAATTTGAAACATTCCTAAAATAAGTGCTGTGTAGTTACAGTGCCGTGCAGTCTGGTATGTTACTTATGTGCTCTCAAAACTTAAATACTTGGTACCACAAAAATGTCATTTATGTTAGGCTTTCTTAATTCTTATTTACCATACTCTGGTGTTTGTTCCAAATACACTTACCTGTGGTATTCTTTCTAAAATGGGAATCAAATATTTTTCGGAAAGCTTTTCCCAACACTGCTGCAGACATTCCCAGATATTTGTTACACTTCTTTTTCAACAACTCTGCATGATGTCATCAGTCCATAAGACCTTCTAGTCTTCAGTAGTCCACTAGCAGTGCTTAAAGATCAATAAATACTTACACTTTACCAACTGCCTCTCTGAACAAGAACAAAGCAAAGATAAAGAAGAAAAGCTGTAAAAAAAAAAAAAAAAAAAAAAAAAAAGGCACCCGATAAAAAAAAAAAATTGTAATATTATATAAGCGGGGGTAAATAAAAATATTTTTTATAAAAAAAAAATGTT
>JAOTRN010000041.1:6943693-6957715 GCA_028566695.1 Bagroides melapterus | reverse complement strand
ACTATACGTTTTTAAAAATAAATAAAAAATAAAAATTTACAAACTGACTAACTTAAAAAAAAAAAACCAAATATAAATAATAAAATATTTAAAAAAAAAAAAAAAAAAAAAAAAAAAAAAAGGCAACCGATAAATAAAAAAGAATGGAATATGATTACAGAGGGGTGAAATGAAAATAGTTATTCTACTAAAAAACTGTTTTTTGTATATTATACATTGGAATTCAACCGTGTACCCAAAAGTAGAGGTTTTGAAGAATAAAAAATCTGTAAGAAAGCAAGCACTGGATGTTATGAACTCTTCTCTCCCATCCACACATCTAACATTTCATAACTGTCTTTGATTGTGTACAGCTGCTTTGTGACAATGACCATTGTAAAAAGCGCTATACAAATAAAATTGAATTGAATTGAATTGAATCTCATTCCTGCTCTCTTCTTTGCTTATTTTAACTTGTAGGGAAAATTTTGGGTCTCCTTAGTTACTTATGAACATACATATTATAAATGAGAGGCTGTAGTTTAAGTAGTGGTGAAGCATTCAGGGCCAGGGAACTGCAGTGATTTAAGGACCTGACATTTATGGCCCACAGACCTAATATTCAGAATGACTGTCTTTGTACAAGCTGTATTTTACTATAAACCATGTGGAGGTTATCTTGAGCCCAGTCAGAACAGGTGCCATTTATTTATCATTCTCATTTATTTATTTATTATTTTATCAATCTTATCTTAATCTTATACATTGTGCTATGGTTTATCTTGTAGTTCTATATTTTAAGATTAAGTGTAGAATACAGATGTCTGTTAAAACATGTTAACACAAGTTAAAACATACACACAATAACCTTGAGCCCAGCCTCAATTGATGTAAGATAGTGTCCCTGCATGCATCCCACTTCCTGAAATTTATCGTATCTATTTTCGCTGTCCCAATCCAGCATCCAATAGATGTTCTGGCCAGAAAACATCTCATGTTTCTTTTTGATTGGAGCAGAATACAAACCCTCAGATCTATGGCACCATTTACTGGACATGCAAAAATCAATGCAGAATGCAGGAAAAAAGTCTGCATTTAGCCTTGCTCTCAAACTCAAATCTTATTCCAAATTGAGAGGGATCCTCTCATTTTCATTTTGAGTTTTTGTCATTGGTATGCTGTCATTGGTGCGCTGAACTAAAGGGGCCTTGCTACACCAACTTTGGAACAGGGACATGCCAATACAATGGCTTTTTCAGGACAGGCCCAGTCTCTGGAACTGCATTAGGTCACATTGTAACTTAATTCTGGTAGCTCAGTAAGAGAATAATTGAATCGTGCCTCTATGAGATGGATCTCTGAGAGTAGGCTGCTGCAATCAACTCTAGCCACTATCTGGTTTAACTCAGAGGAGATTAGGGGCTAACAATGCTACTGTAGTGCTATGGAGACTGATTGATCCTGTGTCCCTCAGGGCATAATGGAGCACACCAGGAGCTATTGGCCTAGATTTTTCCAGTATCACATCTCAAAACACCAGAACTGCATTGATACGTCCTTCATATTATGCTCTGTCAGTTGTGATGTCACTTAATGGCTTTGTATTTTAATCTTCTGGCATCGGCTTTACCCCATATGAACAGAGAAAAAACTTGCTTATTGTAAATGAGCAAATTGTGTAAATTATAAATGGGACAGTGGTTGGGGGAGTTTCATTCTTGGTAGGGGTGAAAGGAAGCTTTAACCTTGTACTACTTTTGTCATCAGTATGGGCCATCAATCGTGGGCTCTCCCAAAGAAGAGTGCCTCTGACTTCCTTCCTATCCCTTAAATGAGTTGCATGTGATCTTAACTCTCTAACTTGACAAATGACCTATATGCTAGAAGAGAAGATAAAAAACATATACTTTGACATATTACCACTTTCAAACAACTTTGATCAACTTTGAGTGTTGATCATTGCAGCATTTCTGACTGAGGTGTTTCTATAATCAATTAGCACTAAGACACTTCAGTGTTTGCAGTGAAAAGGCATGCTCAGGAGGGATTGTGTAAAGGTTGCATTGATATTTCAGGTGTGTGCATTCGATCACTTAGGTATTATAGCATTTTGATTGGCCATTGTGCTAATGAATGGAGGTTGAGATCAGTTTTTATGCCTGCAAGTGCTTCTTGGATTTTACTACATCTCTGAACCAGAGAGATGAGCACTGTGATGTTCAGGCAATCACTCGCAGAGTGACTTTTTACTGCCCATTCCAACATATAAACCACATCAATCTTTACTCTCACTGGAAGATGGCTGCACCAATATCACTGCCTTACTAAAATTTGGGTCTCAGCTAGCACATAAATACAAATCACACACACTCACAATTCATACACATACATATGTATACCCACATACACAAAATCAGTATACAAATAAGTGAATTTATTCTTTTTATATAAACAAAACAAACTAATTAAATTTACATTTGAGGTGTATCAAGAAATACATACTAAGAATTGCATACAAATATGCTAGACATACAGTCTTATTTTAGGTATATTCAGACAGCAAAGCATATGGATTATTTATTATATTTTGATTAATTATTTCAAATGGCTGTTGGGTTGACCTGTATCATTGACATTTGTTTACATGGGTGCATTAAAACAAGCAATAGCAAACTGGGCTTAGAATATGCAAATAAAAGTGGTTTCTGATTATATATTCGGTGAGTCAGTGACAAATTGAGGGAAAGAGTTTTCATAAATCAAATGTTATGTTCTACTGCCTAAAGTGGAATTATCTGGCAAGACATGATTTAAGAGTCTGTTCAGGCTACAACTGAACTACTCTACTATTCTAACCCCTGGGAAAGTACCTAATCTGAATACACTTCCACATTCTGTTTCACAGAAGGGGAACACAATGAATAGATTGATTTGTTTATTTGTTTGTTTGTTTGTTAACAAGTATGAAGAGTACTTTATTACACTGTAAGGTATGATGAAAAACATGTATTCACATTTATAATAGTATGTGATGATTTAAAGGGTACCAGCCACTTTCTGCCTCAAAGGCTAAATCTCATGTATAACACATGCATTAGTATTAGTTTTTAGTAATTTCCCATGACTGTCTGTTTCAGCATCATTCAGACATGACATTCTCAACCAATACTCAGGCTTCATGCCTCCAACAATAAAAACAACAACAGTCACTCATATACATATGCAAGACAGTGTTGTATATTTAGAGGTAGGTCTGCTTTCTGACATCTGCATGAAATGTACATGGATGATAGTCTGCATGATACAGTAAGGCAATGATCATGCCCATTGAAGGAAAGAATTTTCCCACCACACCGAATGATTTTAGGATTTTCTCCCATAAATTATCCCTTCCCAGAATCTCCATGTTTACCATGTAATTAAAAACCACAAGACAGAGCCTGTGACCATGCCAGACTCAATGATAATTAGGACAACTACCATTAGGGCCTGTTAATAAGTAACTTCACTTTAGCCTCTGTTTTTATCATTATACAACATATGCACATAACCACACTTGGGAATACACACACAAAATAATTAAGCATACATAATAAAAAAGGGAGGTCAATATAGAGTGAGATCAAGAAAAATTGGCATTTTACATTTACAGCATTTGACAAATGCTTTTAACCAGACCCATGACCAGACACCCTTCCAGAATGGCCTTTGGTGCTTAATTAGCTCTGGCTAATTTGAGTCACAAAAAATCTACATAAAATGTACACTAATCTATATACATGGCAACACTGACAACAATAATCTCTCTGTGGCATGCAGCGTATATGATGCAACTAGGAGAACCGTGGTTGGTAGAATCTAATTCTGCATTTGTTCTGCATATATTCACCAACATCAGTTCAGCCACAATACCAGCAACATCTAATATGTCAGATATGACTTATTCTCCCATTTTGCATTGATACCCTATGATTAATGACAATAAAGGCATTTGTGGTATTATGCAAAAGACCAAATGAATTTATTAATGTTAATTTATTATGACCAAATGAATGTATTAATGCAGCCATCAAAGAAAGACTAGGCCAAGAGAAAAAGTGGTGTTTGGTAGTCTGCAATTTACCAAGTTGGACAAACAAACCAAAAATTACATACACTAACAGAGAAATTTGCCCACCCCCCAGTTCACTGGTCATCATCTCACAAAAACCACAACAAAAGAGAAAGGCGCTGCTGAAATGACCTTGGCTGTGACATCACAGGCTGGCTGAAAGAAATGAAGCCATTAGAGTGAGGCAGCAGCAAATCATAAATCAAACCATTTCCAATAAGCTGCCTTAATGGTCATCCATCATAGAGGCATGCATGGCGAAGCAAAGGCAAGGCAAGGCCCCCTGCCTGTGTCAAGCAAGGAGCCCCGTCAGGCCCAAGTTGGCCACAGACGTAAGCAGTAATAATCCCAAACTGATGCCACAGCCTGTAGCACATTTAAAAATGCAGCATGCATTTTGATTGTCAGAGGTGATATTTGCCAAGCATGAGGAAATGGATTTCAATTATTATTATTATTAACATACATGCAATGGCAGTTGAATGAATTTCAAAAGCTAAGGGCAACAGAGAAAATATCTTAATTGTTTCACTTGTGACAAAGAATATTACATTACTGAGTTTGTGGTTGAGATGGAACTTTCAGACTACATATAACATTTGGACATTATCCATGTATGCATTAACTTAGTCTGATTACATGGTTTATAATACAATAGTAATAAAAATACTGTGTGATTATAATTAATGCTTCTGAAAACGGGTTTAATTGGTTCATTTGTCTTCTGTGATATATTACAGACTATGACATATCTTTAAAATGTTAGGTCAAAGAATATGCTGGAATCCTATTATTTTTGAAGGATTTCATTATTAGGGGTCCAAGCATGCAGTGATAGAGCTCTGTTGTAATTGTCGAGGTTTTTCTTATTAGGAGCCAAGCACGTACTTGGTGGTGGCGGTGGAGGTTGTGGAGTGGTGTGTGTGGGTGTACTGTTGTAATTGTTGTTACAGTAATATCTGGAAACTCATTATCTTTGTAAGGATTCTCTTCTTCTACTTCTACTTCTTTGGGGACCAGTCTGTAGGGCATGGACAGTAGGTAGTACTCCCCCTAGTACTAGTAGGTAGTGCACTTTCTCTTTCATAGTGCTCATTTCTCCCCCTTTTTTACTTGTCCCTGATATTACATTACACATGTTAGAGAAATACCATTCAGGTTTAGATCCTTACCATTTAGTTGTACTACTCACAGAAACCAGTGCTCATCAGGTGCCCATCAGTGCTGCCCCCCACATTCCAAGAGAGGAAATCTGCCACATCTGCCTTTGGGCCACCTGAAACTTAAATGGATGAACTGCTAGTTAACAATGAGTGATCCACACAAAGGTATCCATCATGCAGTGAAGCCCCTGGGCATGATCCAAACATAGGAGCTGCCCAGTTAATGGCCACATACACTTTACTGTATTTATACTCTACACTATATCTTTTGCAAAGTATGCATGCAGCTAACTTAAAATAACTGTAATAATAATAATACTAATAATAATAATAATATAAAACATTTCCGGCCCTGGGTCATTACTCCCAAAGTGGGAATTATTGTTAGTTTAAGCTATGTACCAAGCCATGTTTAGCTGTTTGCTTTCATATGTATGTTCTATTACTAGTCCCTACCAGTTTTGCCTCGGGATTTGGACTTGTCTGCTGTTCTGATTGTCTGCTTGGTTTTTTTTATTTTTGTGCCTGTTCTACTGTTGATTGATACTGTTTTGAATGTATTGATTCAACATCTGCCTCAGGAGTATCATTACAGTTTTTTACTTTGCATGACATTTTGTGTTTGAAAGGAAACATTACCATAAAAGTGAGGCAAATGGTGTGCAAATGTTGGACCAGGAGTGGGGTCCAGGTCCAGGTTATAGAACCTAATAAAAGAGTGCGGTGAGTGTTATGTGTCACGGCATGTATTTTCAGTTGTTTCTGTTACAGCATGTTTGGCAGGGGGTTGCAATTATGTTTATGGCCATTTGCCCAATCTCGACAGCTGAAGAGAGGAGTCATATCGTGCGGATGATGCCCCAAAAGAGCATCCCAAAGAAATCCGCAACAATAAAAGTGTGAGCGTGGTGGGGGAGTTTGATTGTTCGAAATTCTGTGGAGTATTTTGTCCTGGTACTCCTAACTCAGGGTCATAACAGTGAGGATGAGCTCACTGCAGAACAAATGTCCTGGCGGGGAGTTTGATTGTTCGTAGTTCTGTGGAGTATTTTGTCCTGGTACTTCTTTGCTGTCCATATAACACATTGTCCTTACAGCTCTGTTTGTAAATGTTGTATTATTCTGCAGTCAGGAATGGAACAAGTAAGAAGGGCCGCGCTCATACATTTTGCAACACATAGCCCTATCTAGACACTTTAGCTAAGGGTCAGGTGCCACAAATGTCCGGGGGGTATATACTAAGCAGTGGATGAGTATACTGCTAGTGGAGTGAGCCCTAATACCTAAAGGTGAAGCAAAACCACACAGTTCATAGGCCTATGTGATAGCCTCAACTACCCCGTGTGCAAGGCACCACTTAGAGAATGGATTGCTTTAGTTACAGACTCCAAAGCAGACAAAGAAAAAGAGGACTTACGAGACAGGCTGTGAGCAGTGGATGTAAGCACTAAGTGCCAAAGCTGGGCACAGCAGATGCAGCCTCTCCTGTTCTGCCTGCTTGTGAGGTGGAGTGCAGAAGGTCTGCAGAATGACTGGATGGTTCCAGCACTTGAGGGTGGAGATAACATTCCCTGGGCTTCACCCCTGCCTCAACAGGAAGTCAACTTCCAGATTTATGTGGCCCAGAATATAAATTGCTCACAGCATGAACACAGAACACCCTGATGATTGATGGAGGAAACCACCATAGTGTTGTTGTTATGGATTAACACAAGGCAGCCCCTTAGCTGTAGGAGAAAATATTTTAGCACCAGAAATATGGTCCTCATCTCCAGTTAATTTATATGCCATGTGTAATAAATTACAGATTGTTTGCACCCAGATTCCACCCCAAGATACACATCATAAAGAGTTCATTCCCAAAAAGGCTTAATGAATTGGATGCAGCCCCCTGTCCTTCTTGGGTATTAAGAAGTACCAACTGTAAAGGTTTTACATGGATGAAGCGCTAGTTAACTAGCACTTCATTGAGAGCCTTGGTGGCCTGGTGTCTGCTGAAAACACTTTGAAAGGGGGATGACTAGATTTCCAAACTGCCAAATGGTTTGAAAGAGGCCTTAGCCTCTTGCTGTCCCCACATTGTCTCTTGCCTTGACAAAGAGAATTGGCAGGGGCTAGCCCAGGAGGTAAAGGAAGTTGTGGGAGCAACTAATGCAGCTGATTGAGCAGGCTGTCTGCTAATGTGACATGGAGGTCAAGGTCTGTGGCTCAACAAGGTCTGTGGAGTTCTGATAGCACCTCAGGACTGATCACCTCACACAGTCAAGCTATTTTAGGTCAGCCTAGTATGCTTACAAAACTGCAAAAATGTGCATTGTATTCCCTGAAAAGGGAACTAATATATAATACACATTATTTATGAGTGTCCAAAATACTATTCAAACCCTATATTTACACAAACTCCTAGGGAATTTGTAAGTGAGCTTACAATGTTGAGTTTACGGCCACAAACAAATAATAAAAAGCACAAACATTAATTAAATGTACATTCATAATTAATACAATATCTTAACTCACCGCTCTGGCTGTTCCTGTCTCGTGCCATGTGTTTTTGTTGTTGTTTTGTTTTGATCATGTGTCTGCCCCGCCCTTGTCTTGTTCCTCTCCTTCCTTGCACACCTGTTCCCAATGTGTCTTGTTTAAGTTCGCCATGCTGCGTCATCAGCGTGGTTTCTTCATTGTATTACCCTGTCTGGTTTCTGGCCTGTCTGCTGTGTGGTTTGAATTTTTGTTCAATAAATCGTGCTGGATGTTATCCCCACGTTTGGGTCTGCTTTGCTGTACCGGAACCCTGACAGAGGAGGAGCTTCTTCCCTCAGGGCATCCAAGCCCTCAATCAGAACAACACCAAGAACCTGGACTCCATAGACTCTCTTACTCACACACAACAACAACTACCTCAGATTGACCTTTGCACCTTTGCACTGTACACTTTGGATTTGCACAATCACTTTGGGACCCTTCTAGCACTGGTCACTTTATACTTTACATCTATTCTACATTTACATTACATTTACTTTACCTATGCACAATGTTCATGAATAGTCTCCCAGATTTATTATCCACTGTCTGACCCCACAGAACTTAATCAAGTGATAGACTTTCATTATATCCTAGATAATGTAGGGCTAGTTAGTTGAAAATAATTAGCGAGAAAAAAAAACGCTATGAAATAATGACCTCAATTGACCACTCTTGCACCTAAAACAAGCAGACCACTAGGAAATTAGAACATAAATGGCATTAAAATAATTGGTAGTATGTCAATTAGCATGCAAGCTTCTATGTGCTACTTTGTATATGCTGACTGTTTTTCTGATTCATGAGCTTTAGGATTATATACTTTGTGTTTTCTTTAAATAAACAAATGGATTCTACACCTGCTACCACAGAATACTTCGCCTACAATAAGTTCAAGTTCTCTCAGTTCCAAGCCATTATCATGAATCAGGGTGAGGCACTAGCATCTTAGCAGGAACAACCTGACTTGTTCCAGTCTACCAATTCACACCTGTTGCAGACTTTTCATCATTGAACCTGCTAAAATGGTGATTAATTTGTTATAGCATTAACTTGTCATAGGTGTATGTTAGCTGTCTGGTAAAGAGCTCTGGTTATTGGAGACTCGATCTTAAGACAGTGTCCTTCCTACTCGGGAAGGGGCTGCTCTCGTTTCTTGCAGCATAGCACATAGTTTATGAACAATCCAGAGCCAGGGCCAGGGAGCAGACAAGCAGGGTAGTCCGACCATCTACTAGCTGAAGTAGGTTGTCACCAATATTGACAATATTGATATTGACAATATTGAGACTATGAATGATTCCAAAGCTAAACAAAAAACACTCAGAATATTTGTTTTAGTGACCTTATTGTATATACAATTAGATCATAGTGAATGCACAGCCAGCACCTTTGATCTGAAGCTAGAACAGGTAATATAATATCTCTCATCTAAAGCACTTATTTTTAATTCAATATTTACTGATTATTTCAGTTAGCATCAAAGGAAAGCCTACATAGCTACAAAAAACTCATTTACACACACACTGCATCTGCAAAGCCAACAGCATTGTGAATGACCCCACACACCCCTCACACACACACCCTTCACCCTCCTGCCATCCGGAATAAGGTACCAAAGCATTCAGGCCCTCACGAAAATACTACTGTATGTAACAGTTTTTTTCACATGCCATCAGACTTCACACTGACTAAACTGAACTGAACCAAACACACACACACTAACCTGTGTGGATTGTGCTAATCTGCACCAAATACACACTCATCCAATATACATCCATGTCTACAACACCACCCATATCAGACTGTTATCATGCTATTTTGCACACTGTTTCTGCTATCTTTGCACATGCTGTATTGCACACTCAGTCAATTGCTGTTTTGCACAACTCATTTCAATACTTCAATTCAATACTCAAACTTCTGCTTTTACAATAATTGTTAATTAATTAATTTACTGTAGAATATACACACTGGTTGGTGCTGTTTTTGTGTATTGTGTATTATTTGTGATTTGTATTATTTTTGTATTGTTTGCATTGTCATTTGTCTTACACTGTTGCACTAAGTTGCACAGATATACTTTATGTGGCTAGGACAACTTATTTTAAGTCCTTAGCTCTGTGTTGTTCTACGTAGCTCTGCTTTTGTTCTATGTAACACCATGGACACTATGTTCTGCATCAGCTTTATATGGTTGAAATGACAATAAAAGCTTCTTGACTCTACTTGATTGTTCTGTAATAGCTGTGAACATGAATGAGATGTAGTAGTGGGTGGGACTGTGGAAAAAAAACAGAAGCAGACACAAAAGATCCCATCCCACTAGCAACATAGATATAAAACACCTCCCGTAAAAATGTTTAAAGTTGAGCAGATTACTATTCATAGACATGACTGACCACTCACATTTCACAGTTTCAGCATTAAGCTACATTTTAATAGTATGTTCATCTTTGGTTGCTTTAGTATTAATGATATTAATTATTGATTAATTTATTAATGAAAAATTATTGAGATCAAGCGTCTGCACACAATGCTTGGCCTATACAAATATTTCACTTCACTTTGGTGTGTGTGTCTGTGTGTGTAACATTAGTTCACTGGACACTGTTTTGTTCATGGTGGCTAATCCATAATCACTCTATGTCTAATGTCTAATCCTTTGCTATTCTCCCACTGTTTTCTCTAGCCCAGGTTGCCAAGGCACAAGCCACTTGTCTCCTGTTATCTACGTCCCCTCTGGGGTGCTCCACTCCCTCTCTGAGCTGTTATATGGGCCATATGTTGTTATTGTTGTAGCTTTTGTTATTGTTGTTCCTGGCATCAAATGTCTGCATAATTTGACATGAAGATTCAAGACATAGTCTTGGCTGCCATCCATGACATGTGCCAGTTGTGGGCCAGTTCTTCAATTGAGGGGACTGACATAGACACTGCATGGATTGGGCAGTAACCCAAACACACACGCATTCACGCACACACACACACACACACACACACACACACGCACATGCATACGAACACACACAGTATCTGAGTTTACCCAGCCAGCAAAATCAGATTGGGCCACAATTAACATGAGAAATGGGGAGTTTACAGGTTTGGGATACTATTTTGTATTTACCACATTACAGAAAAATCAGTGCCTAAACTGGCAAGGGGGACAGGTGGTGGTGTAAAAATAAATATTTTTTTAAATCTCAAGTAAATAATTAAATAGGCTAGTAAGGTGATGTGATAAATAGGTTTTCTGTTGCACTTCCCTCCTTTTTGATGCATAGTCTTACTCAAGCATCAACATGTTATAGTAAGGAACCAATTTATTTGGTAAGCATAGTTTGTTATTGGGGCCATACCAAACCCCATTTCTAACCACACATCCTGCTTTTTTCCATGCTGCTCTTTCTTCTGCTGTGCTCCCACACCTGAAGCTGTGGGAGTAGATATTTTCAAAATATACAAGGTTTCTTTACATACAGAGGTTTTTGTGTGGTTGCCTTTGCTGCCTCATCTGCTTTTGCATTGTCCTGTGAAATTGATCATTTTCTCTGTATGTCCTGCACATTCACATATGGCAATAGATTTTGTTAATAGGAATGCATCCAGGAGATCAGAAATTAGCCCACTGTACATGATTGATTTATCTAAGAAGTAAGGAAACTTCTATGTTTCCACAACGTGCCAAAATATTACTCTGAAAACATATCTGCTCTCAGTAGAAATGGTGACATTTTTGCCTGATGACAATTTGAATTCTTCTCTTGTGCTGCTTGTGCAGAGAGGTGTCCTGCTAGTGATTCAGCTTTCATTTTTTTTGTATTGTGTGAGTACTGCATATCTTAGACAGCTACAGCCTGTTTTTTGATTTCTGAAGGATGATCCATCTACAAACAGTTCTGGATTCTGCGATGTCATCTCTTGCAAAACGGACCTGCAAATTTCATTTACAACTATTACCCAATTGTGCTCTTCTCCAACAACTTATGTGAGGGTTTAGTATAGTACAGCATTCCAAATTTGACATTTGACACTTTGAAATTTTACCTCTCTGTTGAACATGACTGTTTTCTGTTCAAAAGAGATGAAATGGTACTGCATGTTGAACTTTAGGGTAATTCACTATATTCTGTAACGTCATTAGAAGCATTGACTGCTATTGTATGCTTTTTCATCTGCTTCAGTGTTACAGCTTTTAAATACACTGACACTGGATCCAGTTTAGTTAAAAAATAGTCAACTGGTCTACTTAATTTCCATTATGATCTTGCCGTAATACTAATGACATACGTTTTTATTTAATTTTTTATTTATTTTATATACTATTTGTGTGAATGGTTTGTTTGGATCTGGTATATGTTTTTGGAAAGGTTTTGTGTAGCTGCAACTCAGTTTTTTTCGATGCTTCAGAGATTCCATCCGCCTCTTTTTTACAAATTGCACTTGTCAAGATTCATTAAAAATGGTTGGATATTCACAATATTGAACCAATAAACAATGATTTTCCATTAATAAAAAACACAAACCAAATTTGGGGATACTGCCTTTAAGACCTGTAATCAAATTTGGGGGTTATTTGCACTGGTGCACAATTCATAATTAGACCCACATCATGTTTGCCCAGAGTTCCTTAGGATTTGCACTTAAACAGGGATAATCCACAGAAATGTGGTAACTGCCACATTGTTTTAAGGTACATCTGTGTTTGCCTGTGATGTTATCTCAATTGTTCTGTCAGCAAACGCTATCCAACTCAAAGATATTACTTTTTATTTTCTCACTATAAAGCACTGTGAAACCTGAACTGGGTTTTCAATCATCAGTTTTCACACATTTCAATGTCTACTTATGTCCACATAAGTCTTCCCACTTCTTTTTTTAACATTTGATAGAGAGATATGTGGATGTGAATTCTCCATAGTAAATGGATGGGTCTTCCTTGGTTTTATGCACGGATTCTAGAAAGACTCACTACAGTACATCTGTGATAATCCCAATGCAAATTCATAATTTAACAAATACAATTAAAAATTAAACAATAACACTCTGTATAACAATCTGTTGTTTTTTTTGCATTTCACAAATAACTCTTGTTCATAATGTGCATCTGGTCCCATATGTATGTGAGCTGTGCAGTGTAGATCATGTGTCCATGTACTGTGTGCATGTAGGGTTAGTAATAGCACTACCCTTATCTAGGAGCACTTGATATACTGAATACACAGCAGAGGTGCTGAGCTTCCACTCATAGACATACAGAAGAGGTCTGGGGTTACGCTTAACACCCTGAAATTCAACTGGTTGATTTGGACACACTTTCAATCCATTTGGAGTGCTAATAAGGCCTATTCCCCATTTACAAATTGAATCCCTGCCCATCAGATTAACTGCACAACATTCAAACAGCAGAAATGAAAATCTTGATGACCGTTGGTCATTTTCAACACACCTTAAGGTGCAACAAATTTTTCCCTCACAAACACTGACGGAGAAGATCCTAGTTTTAGAGGAGTGCATCCAGACTTTAGAGAGGGTTAGCGAGCGCAAGGGTAGTATTACCGTAGGCGAAGTTAACCAGCCCCCGACTCCGGCATTAGAGCCCTCACAGTGGGGCAAATGGGTGACAATTCGGCGGCATACTCGCTCAGCCGAAGCTAAGGCTAAGGCTAGCCCACCGGACCACGCCACTGCAATTCACGTTTTGCCCTCCTCAGCGAAGCACCCGCTGAGAAACCTGAAGGTACTCTGGTTATCGGAGACTCTATCGTGAGACATGTGAAGTTAGCTAGGCCTTTAGGGGCACCAGCGGCAGTTGTTAGGTGTATTCCAGGAACCAGAGCACCGGACATAGCAGGTAATCTTAGGGCTGTAGGCCAGCATAGGTTCTCTAAGATAGTTGTACATGCTGAGTCAGAAACTGGCAAGCGTAACTTTGTAGAGGTGTTTAAATTAGCGAAGGCGATGTCCAATGTTGTAATTTGCTTTGGCCCTATCCCAATGAGACGTGGTGACATAGCTTACAGCAGGTTATGGTCGCTAAACCGCTGGATGTTGTGAACTTATTCCAGTGAAGACCAGGAGACTTGGATTTCCTCGAGCAGTAGTCCTTATTGTAGAAACACGTTGAACACGAGTCTTCAAGTAAGTCTTCATCAAGTCTAACTTAAAGTTGTAATGCAGTGTAATTATACATATTTGAGGGGGCAGTCCCTTCAGATTGAAACAAAACACTCAGGTGACAATCAAAGC
>JAOTRN010000041.1:6924955-6935170 GCA_028566695.1 Bagroides melapterus | reverse complement strand
GTGTAAGCCCGGCTTAAATCGACTGACTCTGCCGTCACTTATTATACAGAAAAGAGTAATATATCATTTGAAACTAATGGCTCTGTTTTTATTTCTGTACAAGCACAATAAAAAACTATATGCTTTTATAAAATAAAGAAAGGCTAGGTTAGATACCTGCAGATGCTTCCTTAGGTTCGACATTGAAGCCTTTGAATCAGAAGCCTGTGCCTTTGATAAGGCACAGATCCAGAGTGTCATATTTCATGTGAACCAGGCACTAATGTGTTCCTCGAAACTCAGTGCCAAATGAGTGTAAAAGACTAAAATGGCATGCGTTTCTAATGGCTATTCCCTTGGGTATCCAATTTTAGATTTGTATGGCATGAACCATACACTGCAGACATATAGGTTCAAGATGCCAATACTCAAACTTACTGTGTTTCTAATTTGAACTGATGCTTGATTTGTCATGATATATGATAGATTTTGAGTACCCTGCTGTACTTTACATCAAGATTCTGACAGAAGTTTCTCAGGTTCACTTTTGGGGCAAAGCTTACTAATATTGAGTTCTTCCCTTCAGTCTAGTCTCATCACCACTCACGTTCAAAAAGTGTAGGGATGCAGTTCTGGCTCCTCTGCAACTCACAAGCAGTTCTGGATGTATTACGTTATCTCGATGACTGTCTCATCCTAGCTTATGAGGTGGTATCTTGGCATCAAGATGTTGTGCTTGCCCACATTAGGTGTTTGGAGCTCACTTTGAACCTTGAGAAGAGTGTGCTTTCTCCTACCCTGAGAACTACCTTCCCTTGGGGAGTATGTAATTTGGCCACAATGTAGGCACAGTTTTCTCCTGCATGTTTATATTTGATGCTAGTCTTGATCTGTTTTGGACTCAGGAACTGCTGGATATCATGGCATCTGCAGCCAATGTTATTCCTTTGGGTCTGCTGCCAGTGTTTTTTTATTAGCATTAAAACACCACAACAAGCAATCATGTATTGGTCCTTGCATGATGTTTTTGCTGTGGAAGACTGGACCTGTCCACATCCATTCATTAGACTTTACAGGTTGGACTTGGATACAACTCCAGGATAGCATGTCATTCAGGGTTGGTCTGATCCTGTCTGCACCCAGCAATTGGCTGTGCCAGTGCCACACAGCTTTGTTGGGTAGATATTGTTCCTCACTTCCTCACTGTGGGAGAATTGGAATTGATGATCTGGTACTGTCAAACCGTGATGCAAAGGATTCTCTAATTTCTGCCTACCTCCCAAAACCATGCTGAATAAGTGTGTGAAGCATCTCATCCAATTTTTTAATTTTACATTAAACCCAGCACCCTGGCAGATTTTCAGACAGGTTTTGGGTATCCCAGGCCTTGGATATCCAAGGAAGAAGCAAGGCACATAGGAAGGTCCAAGGAGCTGGGAGGAAGGAACAAGGCAAGGCCCAAGGGGAGAGCAAGAACACTCAAAACACAAAATAAATAAAAATAATCACAAAAACACAAAATAAATAAAAAACAAAATGGTCATCACAATACACAGACCAGGGACAGCCCCAAACTCTGACAAAGGTGAGCGGTGAAAACAACAACTGAGGACCTAAAATACTAACACAGGGTGTATAAATAGGGAGGCTAACCAAGGGAAACTGAAAACAGGTGAAGAATAAAGGTGGGAACAAGACAATGAAACAGGTGGGGCAAAGAACACATGACACAGACCTGTCAGAAGTACCTCTGGTGGTCAAGAAGGGAAGCAGCCAAGCTGAGTAAATCAACCTGGGTAATCCAACACTGGTCTTAATTTATAGGGATAGTTTAATTCCACACAAAGCATATCACAAAAGATATGGTGATTTTCTCTTAAGTGAATATCTGTCAGGATCATGGGACTTTGGGAGCTATCCGGTTTTCCTGTCTCGTGTCATGCTTGTTTATGTTGTGTTTTCTGTTCACATGTCTGCCCTGCCCTTCCCTTGGTCCATCACCTCTTCACACATCTGTTCCTTATGTGTTTAATCATTTGTCTTTTATTTAAGCCTGCCCCATGGTTTTTGCCCTGCGGAATCCTCGTCTTTATTTTGTCTCTCTCCGGCATCCTGTTTGTTAAGTTTCAGTTTGTTTTTCTACCCAGTGTTTTTCCTTGTGTGTTTCGGTCGTGTTTTATGTTTGATAAATCGTGGTTGACACTATCCCCGCGTGTGGGTCTACTGTTTCATTTCATGATTATATAATGTTTGTATCCTACACTGAGATTATGGTCATTTGAGCTTTAATCAGCTAGATACAGACCAAGGAAACCTAAAAACCTGGTGCACTTTTAGTATTTATATGCACATTTTTTCTGGTCACTACTTTTTCCAAAAGGTGGAATAAAATTATAGGTACTATTTAAAACATTTTACTCAATTAAAAATTGTAGTATAAAAGCAAAACTCTGCTTGAGTAAAAGTAAAAAATTATCTATATTTAAACACAATTATTCTTAAGTAAACAAACAAGTCATGACAACTCTGATTGATTTTTAGTGTTTACTGATAGGTGTAAGTATATTTTTTCTTGTTACATTAGACCTGCTCAGACATAGAGATATTGGGACTCATGCTCATGCTGCTACAAAAAGAAAAGTAAGAGAAACCCATAGCACATCTATACAAGCGGTGAGAAGGGATGGGAAAAGAGGAGAATCTCTTGCCAAACACAGTGGCTATCCACCAAAAGTATACTGCTACTGCTTTGGGGAACTACGTAAACTTAGTTTGTATAGTTTGTGTGTGCCCCTGCCTGTTTGCCAAATGGATAAATCTACTGCACTATCACCATATGTAAGTATCTAAATCTAATGAATTAACTAAGTATGTTGTTACTAAGTAAATTGATCGACCTTTAGACATCAAAATTCTATTCCACTTGCTCAGTAAACAAATCCAAAAACCTTAGCATTACAGGCAGCTTTGGTATACGTTTTGACTTGTTTGACAGGATTCAGCACAACACTTTGGAGAGACAAATGGGAACCTGTTTCAACTGAAAGTTAGGTGCATGGTGAAATGCATTTTTGATGTCCATTAAATGCTGAATAGGTGCAATTGGGAGGGGTGAAGGGGCATAGTTGTAAAGGCATCTCTAATGCCAGGTTTGACTAGCCTAGGTTGCTGAGTTGGTTGCAGGGATGATTTTTTCTTGAGTATTTTCTCATAGTAATGCCTATGTGGACTGATCAAATACTTGTTGACATATTCTTTACACACATAAATGGATGAGAGCCCAAATCTGAGGGAGTGGTTATAAGAAAGCTTACAAAACTTACAATTGGTTACGTTGGAAAAGTATTGTGGAATGTGGAAAGATATTTATTAACCTTGGTTAGAAATAGGTGCTTTGAAACTTCAGACAGCACTGAGATGACCATCACCTCAAAAAGTACAAAATGGAGAATATATTTCATGTTTGTTGTACAGAGGAAATTTCACCTGGATAGGGGTAACACATAACTGTATAGTTCCAGGGGCAGTTTATTTGGCTGCATGAGATTTTTTGTGTTTAATGTTAAGAGGTCCAGGGACAAAGAAAGAACCACAAATGAAGCAAGAGATGGACCTATGGCCAGTAAAGTGTCTGCTGTTCAGTTCAGCATCTACAACAGACCAGTCCAGTTTTAAATAGAAATGCTAGACGTGCATGCCCACCTTAGCTGATAAGGACTTGTGGTCATAAAAAAAGAAAGTAACTGTAGTTGAAAACCAGGTCTGAGATAATGGCTAAAAAATTTATCTAGCTCAGATTTCTGCTTCAAGAAGACATCACAGATGGTGCTTCTTTATATGTCCAAAGTCACCTTTAATTTTGCAAGGCTAAAAGTCTTGGGTCGACAGAAATATCCATGGAATCTGACATAACTCCATGGTGGTACGGGAGGAGAGCTGAGGGAGGCACTAGAGTGACCAAGAAGGTGAATGCAAGGTGATTTGTTTGGCCTATTGATGGAGTCCTTGGGCTCCACTGTGACCTAGAGGTTAATGTGAGGTCTTTTGCTAATTAAATGGTGTGGGCATTGTGTACTTCTAGTTATCATTAGCTGGGGTGGTCCTGGACAGCTAAGGAATAAATGAAGCTGGCATGAGGTCAGAAGTTTTGAGAAGGAAGGTGAACAAATCTTTGTGAGATAAATTGGTTGGAAGAGTGATGATATAGTTAAACAAATTTTACAAAATCCTAAATACTGACCAGTTGTGTATTGAAGCATGGAAAAAGAGGGGAGAGAGGACAGAGAAACCACTTCAGGTGATTAAAATTACTGGAGATTCTGCTTAATGGTCTAGATCAGAGGTGGGATCACTGAGGGACAAAACCTGGTTAATGTATAGGTAATACATGCTTCATGGTAAGAATTAGAAGCATGTAACCAGCAGAGCACTAAAAAGAAAAATCTCTTTCCATGCACAGAGGCAACATCCAGGAGTTTAAATCAAGAGCAGTGAGTTAATTCATTATGATACCAGATTGGATAGTTGTAGTGTATGTAGTGTGTGTGTGTGGACCGACGTCAAAATGGCTGAGAGGTGTAATGCCTATAGTTATTTGTACTTTTGTAGAGCAAATGCACTCCTTATTTAATAGCTGGACCTTGTGTTTAAAGAGCCATTAATCTTATGATCAAAGGCAATGATTCAATTGTATAATTTCTGCTGCTCTCTGAATGAGAAGTTATTCTTCATTCATTACAGTTCCTTGCAAAAATTATGCAATGCAGAAAAAACATTCACTGACTAGTCTAGGGTGATTAGTAATTAGAATGGCACTATAAGCTAAACTTTCATCAATGCTGTATACCGCTGTTGACTATAATCAGACTTGGAATACAAAAAAGATTTTAGATTCTAATCTTACAACATCTGCAACAACACATTTCCAGTTACCACTTTACTTTATGACTTGATGTCTTTTATTCTCTAGAAGAATCTGCATGTAATTGATGCATGATTTTGCTTATCATCTAAAAGTTTAAATATAAGATACAATGCTCTGTTGAGTCCCATTTCAATCCAAAACATCCACATTTGTACACATAAGATCACTGGCACTATATTATTTTATACTCAATAACTGCTAACAATATCTGTACCTTTGATTCCTTTGAGACTGCGAAACATGGTATTGCTTGTTTTGTTTAACCTGGCCCAATGTGCTACTCTGTTTATTGCTGGATAGGTAACAATGGCTGTGGTGGCATCTGCATGTCTGGCCAAAATGTTACTGTTCCTCCTGATGTCTCTCTGGCTCAGGTGGTGGATGTGACACCCATAGCTTGGAGGAGAGTAGCTGAACCAGTGCCAGGTTTAACTCAGCAGGAGAGTCAGCCCAGAGAGAAGTCATACAGAAGTACAGAGTCTGTCAATGACAGCTGTGCTGACTACAGCAATACAATGTTATCTTATTTAAAGGGACTCATTTTGAAAAGATTAAAGCTCTTTGCTATCATTTTGTTAACACAAAAATAAAATATAGGAAATCTGAATATATTTGGTGATATCTAAACCAAATGAAGAATTCAAAGTCATCAATTTTTATTTTGTTATTGCCCTTTTCCATGGTCATTTGGCATTCAGCATGACAGCATTTTTTGCTATGAAAATTAACCACATTCTGGACAACTGTCCAGGCTTATGGCTTTCCAGATTCATTCATTTCACTTGTGCTTTAATTGATCCTTATTTCCCATGATTATGATTGTAATTAAACACCAGAAACTAATTCCAACTCTGTGCCATCTGTCTGGACAGGCATGCACCAGGAGGGGATATGAATTTTGGATTTCTTGGCATTCACTGGCACAAGAACTTCTTCATTCATTCTGTCACTAAAAACACAAGGTTGTATTTAAAATCACAACATGATGCTGGTAAATTCACTACAGGTGAAGATCAGTTTCATAAAAATGATGTATATCCTATGGTCTCATAGAGATTTGTTGTAAAAATCTATTTTGTAATATATTAAAACTTTTCTGTAGTTTATAGTTAATTAATTTCCATATCACATAACATTCAGTAATATAGCTTGCATCCATTGGATGTTATTGCTGCATGATCTCAAATGTTTTTGCCTAATATCATAAAAATATTCCATAATGATTGTGATGATATGCAGAATGTCTCAGATGTCCATGCTGTAAGGAGGATACAACATGAATTCCATTTCTGATGTTGTCAACAATGGTTTAATATAAGTCAATAGGCTGCGGGCCTAAAATCTGACCTACATAGGATGGTGCCTATTTTGATACTTGGCTGGCACAAGGAACCCCTGCTGATTCAAGTGCTATAAATCAATCTGCTCAGTGACATCTGTGTTGGTGTTGTCATAAGCAGAGACAGTGGGAGCTGCCTCCCTACACACAAGGGAGGAAATGTCCTGTATCTGTTTTTCACCCGTCCTTCAACAGCTATAGACATGATTGCTACCCCACTGATCATCACTTGGTATCTTTCAATTTCACTCTCCCTATCCTACCTACACCCAGCTTTCAGCATCTCTCTCTTATCTGTCGTAACCTCCACTCTGTCACTCCTTCTTCTGTAGCTTCTGGGACTCTTTCATCTCTTCCTGATCCTGACTCCTTCTCACTACCCTTGGACTCAGCCACAGACACTTTCCTCTCCTCTCATTCCTTAACCATGGACCTTCTCTGTCCTTTGTCCACTAAAAACAAGAAGAATTTTTGTTCTGCTCCTTGGCTGTCAGATGTATTGAAAAGACCTAAGATCAGCAGAGAGAAAGTGGAAATAACAAATCTACACAGATCGTTCCTTTTAGCATATACTTCTGGCGATGCTCTCTTCAGATGTGACTTCTGCCACACTTTGTTACGGGGGGACTTCGGTAGACTTGGAAGGGAAAGCTACCAGGTCCCGTCCCCTAAGAGGATGTCGAGGGCAGATATAGAGGGCGTGTGGCTGAACAGGAGGTGGTGTAGTGAAGAGAGATGTTCAGAGGAATGCTTGGTGAACAGGTCATAAGGGATGGTAAACTAATATTTGGGTTATGAGGAAGTAGGAAAGATTTTATTGACTGTGGGTGAAAAGTGATGTGAAGTGCTTGATGTGAGGAGGTGCACCCAAAGCAAGGTTCAAACGAGGGAGTGACTCTACCACTTCGCCACACAAACCCAGATGTACTTAAGAAAAGTCGCTCACAGCACACAAGATTACCATGACTAGCGCTCTGATACAAATACTGTAGCGTGACTTGAAGTCTTTCTTTCTCTAATTGAAGAGATTATCTCTCAGAGCGAGTGGTGCTCTGATACAATACTGTAGCATGACTAGAAGAAGTCTTTTTTTCTCTTATTGAAGAGACTACCTCTCAGAGTGACTGGTGCTCTGATACAAATACCGTAGCGAAGCTCAAGTTGAATGTCTTTTGTAATCCTAGTTCTTCTAGATATTACCTCTCGCTGCGCTATGTGCTTCGATACAACATACAATGGCACAGACAATGTCCGCACGTAGAGAGAAGGAAATTTGGGGCTTAAATAGCAATGCATGCAGGTGCCGCGTGTTGCGCTAATTACTGGTACGTGACCCGGACGTTATAAGGGGACGTGCTGGTGGCCGTGTATTTGCCTGAGAAGGCACCAGCAATGTTACATCCTTCTGCAAGGAAAAGCTTGAAGATTCTGCACGAGATCCTCATAAGCACCACAAAATCTTCCCTTCGCTACTCAACCGCCCACCCCTGCCACCACCCACTGTCTCCACCTGCTTCATCCTCTTGGAATCTTACCACATGCCCACTGAACCTTCTGCCCTTTATCACTACGATCCTCAATTGATACCAAACCTGTGGTCATGTACCAACTGCCTTCAAGAGAGCAAGGGTTATTCCCATCCTGAAGAAACCTGCTCTGGATCCATCAGACATCAGTAACTACAGACCAGTAACACTCTATTCTTTCAAAAATTCTTGAATGCATTGTATATAATGAACTGTCTGTCTATCTCTCACATAACAAACTGCAAGATCCCAGCTTTAAATCAGCACATTCAACAGAGATTGCCCTTTTGGCTGACTCTAAGAAATTACATGCTGAAAGATCAGCCAAGATGTTATCTGTCATCCTAATTGACCTTTCAGTGGCTTCTGATGCAGTCAACCACAAGACTCTCTTGTTCCCCCTCAGGAGTCTTGGAATTGCGGGATCAGCATGGGAATGGGTGGCTTCCTACCTGGAAGTTTGATCATAAGAGGTAACATGGAAGGGAGTGACATCTGCTTCACACAGACTGCTCAGGCAATTATTCAGTCTCATCATTTGAAGACTGGAATACTGCAACTCACTGCCGGTATTTCCATGTTCTTTTAGTGTTTGATTTGGTGGCACTGTGTCAGGGATGTAAGACTTGGATACATTCATCACAATGTAAAGTAGCGCTACCACCTAAATAGGGATCCAGTGGTCATCAGGCTGCTGGGGTTAAACTCAATATGAAGATTCCCTTTAACCAGTATTCAATCATTGCTCCATACTACTCTCAGTGAGAGATTTCAAGGAAAAGAAGGTAGCATGCTTTCCATGCAAAGTATCTCTTCCAAATAAAATCACCAGAGTTTAACAGTTAATAAACAGCTACCAGAAGCCAGTGGAAGAAACACAGTGTGATTTGGGAACATTTTGTAAACTTGAAAAAGCCTCCAATTTTGCTGGTGGACAATACCCCTGTGAGGATACAATTTCAACTATAGAGGGACAAAAGAGTCAATCTAAGAGTTGGCTAATCTAAGCACAGGACACTACAGAGAAAATGGAAATGGAAAGGTTTTTTTGAAGAGTAGAGAATAATGTTGATAATGACGATAAGAAAGTTGAACTGCATGGAATTCAAAAGAAGAGATGACTAGATGAGGCATATGTGAATTGAGAGATATGGGAAACCGTTTCTGTTCTATTGGCATGTGAGAGAAAACATAAGTAGAGTATAGAGCAGTTGGTGTAGCTGAGATATCCAGGTCTTATTTAGTGCCAAAAAGTGAAAAGTGGAGTGAGAAGTTATAACCACTCATTCATTTACCAAAGTCAAAATTCAGGAATTACAGACATATGAGTTCTCATATTTTGATCAGGGTTTTGATGGTGTTTTTATTTAGCAAGACCTAAGCTATTTTGGTCACCATAGGACTGTGTCTAAAGGTGGTCTAAAGGTGACTAGAGGTAAAATTTGGGAAATCCTCAAAATATATAATTGAGAGATTGAGATTTGGGATAAGGTGTCACCCTCCAGTTGTGTATGTTTCAGGACTTGTTTTACATTCCCCGCAGGGCTAATGCTAAAGAGGATCTAGGTGAGCTCATCTCTGCTATTAGTGACCTGCAGCATGCTCACCCTGAGGGACAGTTTATTATCGCCGGAGAATTCAATCAGGCAAGTTTCAAAACAGTGCTAATAGCGCAAATTCTATCAGTATGTAGACTTTGCAACGAGAGGGACAGACACACTGGATCTTGTTTACACAAACATTCACACTGTGTATAGAGTGGATCCCCGCCCCCACCTCGGCTACTCAGACCACATCTCTGTTATGCTAATTCCAGCATACAGACCACTCATCAGACACTCAAAACCAGTTCTGAAACAGGTGAAAACCTGGCCAGCAGGAGCCACATCTGCTGGAGGAGTACACAGCATCAGTGACCAGCTATAATGCATACAAGTGCACTGATGATGTGTACTGTCTCCAAGACCATGACCACACACTCCAACCAGAAGCTGTGGATGACTGCAAAGGTACATGTGCTGCTGAAGGATAGAAACTTTAAGAACCCTCAGAACAGCAAGGGCCAAACTGTCCTGAGCCATCAGAGAAGCAAAGCGCACACATGCACAGACAATCCACAGCCACTTCAAGGACAGCAGAGACATTCAGCACATGAGGCAGGGCATCCAGGTGATCACAAACCACAAGACAGCTTCATCTGCCTGTGACAGTGATGCCTTCCTCCCAGATACGCTAAACCACTTCTACGCTCAGTTTGAGTGTAGAACAACACAACGGCAAGGAAGACCATCCTTCCCATACACGACCACGGACTATCCACGGCTGAGGTGAGGAGAACTCTATGCAGAGTGAACCCATGGAAGGCTTCTGGACCAGACAACATCCCTGGCAGGGTGCTCAGGGAATGTGCAGAACAGCTGGCAGATGTCTTCACTGACATCTTCAAC
>JAOTRN010000041.1:6906948-6917529 GCA_028566695.1 Bagroides melapterus | reverse complement strand
GATCGATACCCGATCCTTTCAAAAAGGTCTGGATCGGAGCCAATTCCGATCCAGAGTATCGGATCGGTGCATCCCTACTAATGATGGTCTGTTTCACTTCCATTGAGAGTTCTTTTTGATTATTTTTTTTCACTTCCACATGTTGGGATTCACAGCAACAGCTTTCAAACAGAAATGCCACACTTGGAATCAATTCCAGACTTTTTAATCTGCTCAACTGATGATGGATTAAGGGAACACCCCATGCAGCCCAACAAATAGCTTTTGAGGCAGTTGTCCCATTAATTTTGGTCCTTTTTAAAAAGACCCATCTACATATTAAGGAGCTGTAAGTCCTAAATTCTTCTTAAATTTTGATCTGAATACCCTCAGATTACAGCAGAGTCTGTACATTAAACCAATATTAACTATATAACTGTATTTTGAATATGTTTTGGTAAACAGCTAAAATAAGAAAACAAAAGAAAGATGAGACTGAAACTTTTCGACTTTGCAGAAACTTTACTGAACCACGTGCAATGTAAAACAGACTGATGGCAAAGGGATTAACAAACACAAAACATGTAGCAGCAGATACACTCTAAAAAAAATACTAACAAAAACGAATCCCAGCACCCCCTTCTCAGGCTTCTCTCTCATGCTGTGGCTCATGGGAAATGTAGTTTGTTTTTGAATAGATTAAGGTTAACATCTCTCACAAACAAAACAATCACAATTATTATAACCCACATTTATTTCTATGCAGCGTTAACTAACAAGACCATTCACCTGTTCTTGATGTATAGAGATGAATATTGGCAAAATAAATATTTGTAAACCGATTTGAAGTCTTAGCAAGAAACTGATGAATGAAAGTGAATGGCAATGTTTAAAAGTTTACAATTTCAGAATGACCCTTATAATTAGGATTCAACATGCTAATAAAGAGCTATCAGTTGCTCACCTTCATTGATGAAATCTGTGTATGAGTATCCAGACTGAAGTCTGATGTATTTTTTCCAACCGTCATAACTCGCCTTCACCAGCATGTTTATCTCTTCATTTTATCAAATCTGCAACAAAGAGAGACAACAAAGCATAGAACTTACTGCATTCAGCAGTTTAACCTTTTTAACTATTTTTAAGCATTATTTAAACTTGTACACAGGTTAACTGTTTTTTTTAAGTCATGAAATTACTTCAAAACCACTACTGCTAGTTAGCCATTACTTCATTATGATAGCAACATCATTCGACAGTCAGTTACACTAATAATTTATTTATTTAAAAAATCTTTTTGTGCTAATATCAGTTTCACAGTAAGGCCCTGTCTGGCCGAGGTAAAAGATGCCATGTCCCGCAACAAATTAACACTGCAGTTTCTTCTCCTCTGGGCAGTGGTACTGGTTGATAATGTTAGCTTATCTAGCTGTTGTTTAAATCTAGTCAGTCAGTTGTTTTAAGGTTTAAATATAATTTTGCGGATATAGTTCTACCATATCTCTGCTACTGACAAAGCCTATTAGAGAGCTGACCAAATAAAATACACCACTCTCACCACAAGTTAACACCCGACCAGAGTTCACTGCTTCTGCAGTTCTGATGCAATAGGCACGCTATAGGCAGCCTCGTTTTGGTGTTTCGGTTTGCCGTTAATTCAATGCTATACACGCACATAACGTTACTCCAAGACAATGACAATTATTGGGATTTAAAATCTAAAATTTGGGGTATCAAATCTATTTTCAGAGATTATCAATTAAAATCATCCTGGCCACTTAGCCAACCACATGTAAACTAGTTAACATGGCCTTCAAATTCTAAGGTTAGTTAATAGTAACATATCATACTATACTGAGCTCTTTCCTAACTACATGTTCTGTAGCATTAACAGTGGGGCAAGGGGCATTTTATCACAAAAGCACTCTACAACAAGAAAATGACACCATTTTCTGCTGATACAGGTCAATAGCTTCAGGATAAAGAAAACAGGTCAAGAACTTCAGAATAAAGAAAATGTTGGCACCAGAAGGACTGGATTGAGTATTTCATAATCTACTGATCTCCTGGGAATTTCTCACACAGCTATGGCTATATTTTTACAATGAACGGTGGAAAAACTGTTTCTTTAAAAGAGAGGTCAGAGAAAATGGCCAGATTGGTTCAAGCTGCCAGGGAGAATATATTAACTAAAACTATTCCTATAACACAAAAGCTTCTGAGCATGCCCAAAACATCAAACTTTGAGTTGGATAGGCTACAATAGCAGAAGACCACTTTGGTTTCCACGCTGCTTTGTCAAGAACACAAATTTGATATTATCATGGGTATCTTCTATGACTCTCCTTTACCTTTCACTCTCCATAAACAGCATTTTATGTTACAAAAACCTGTTCATTTTCAGTAAAACATACATTTTAGTGCATTTATGGGTTTCAGCTATTGAGTGAAGAAGCCATATATTGTTTTATCTCTTTAAAGCATGTGTGTACTTTCCCAATATTTTAAGAGTCAACATACACTACATGTGTAAAGTACATGGACAGCTAACCAATCTCACATGTGCTCTCTGTACAATCCATTCCTAATTTAATCCCTCATTATTGTTATAATAATCTCCAATGTTCTTGAAAGATTTTGAAACAAGGCTTTGCCCATACAGCCACAAGCTCATTACTGAGATCAGGCAATGATGTTGATCGAGAAGGCCTGTGGAGCTGTCTGCAGGGAAACTGTAATGCTACAGCATACAAAGACGACGTGTATAATTGTTTACTTCCAACTTTGTGGCAACAGTTTGGGGAAGGCTCACATGTTATTCTTCCTGTAATTTTAGAGGGAGTGATGACTATGCTGTTTGGACATTTTTTGACATGAACGTATGCTTTTCAGTTCTTTGCTGTACACCTATGTAATGAGTATATGCAGTCACTTTTGACTGGAAGGGTAATTATTTTGTTTTTGCTGTACACTAAAGACAGTTGTGTTTCAATCATTCATAATTTGAGCTATTCTGATATTTGAATATCTATAATTTCACAAATAGCACCTAACTACCTTCTTATGAATGAAAAATAATTAAATTATATAGATATAATAAAGGCCAAAGCTGGGTGAACAAACTATCAGGAGTCCCCTGTGAAAGTAGTGGAAAGGCAATGCCAATACTTTTGATTTTGTTATTATTGTATTAAATAACATGTAATTCAAATCCCCTTATGAAAAAGATAAAATCAAGGACCGTTACATCGCCAGGATTGGCGTTACCGGGGCCCCAACCTGGAGCCAGGGCTGGGGCACACATGCGAGCACCTGGAGGCCGAGTCTTTGCCTATGGGACTCTGCAAGGCATAGCCCAAAAGAGCGACGTAGAACCATACTCCTGTAGGCCCACTACCCGCAGGAAGGAACGTAAAGGGTTGGTGCGATGTGTTTTGGGGAGCAGTCATAGCTCCTCAGCTTAGCCACCATGTGTTGGAGTTTTCCCCTCTCTGGGAGTATGGAGTCCGTGGACCTCTGTTAAGGGCTGTTCGGTCTCTCTATGACCTTGGTTTGCATTGCCGGCTGTAAGTCAGATATGTTCCCAGTGCACGTTGGACTCCGACAGGGCTGTCCTTTGTCACCGGTTCTGTTTGTTATTTTTATGGACAGAATTTGTAGGCACAGCCAGGTGGTGGAGGGACTCAAGTTTGGGGACCATAGGATTTCATCTCTGCTTTTTGCAGATGATGATGATGTCCTGTTGGCTCCTTCAAGCCAGGACTTACAGCTTGTGCTGGGGCAGTTCGCAGCCGAGTGCGAAGTGGCTGGGATGAGGATCAACACCTCCAAATCTGTGGCCATGGTTCTCGACTGGATGAAGATGGTTTGTCCCCTGCAGGTTGGAGGGGTGTTTTTCCCTCAAGTGGAGGAGTTTTTGTCCCCTGGGAGGTGTTCCGGGCATGACCCACCGGGAGGAGAACCCGGGGAAGACCCAGTACATGCTGGAGGGACTATGTCTCTCGGCTGACCTGGGAAAGCCTTGGAATTCCCCCGGAAGAGCTGGAGGAAGTAGCTAGGGAGAGGGAATTCTGGGCATCCCTGCTTAGACTGCTGCCCCCACGACCCAGTTACAGATAAGCAGGAGTTGAATGAATGAGTGAATGAATGAACATGTAATGTAGCAAGCCTCCCATTTTAAGTGGGCATAAATATAGGAACATCTGTTTATAGTTTACAGAGTGTTATATTGACTATGCCCAGTGCTTGTGCAATGGCTTTTCTGTTGGTTTGTCCTTTTTAGCAATAAATGTTATCTTTTCAAGCAAAACCCAGGATCTTGAATGGCACACATGGGTATCAAGAAACACCTGCCAGTCGTATATTCCAATATTTTCGATCATGTGAAAATTTATGGCATACAAAGGGTGTCCTACCAAGTTGTTGAATACATCTAGTTGTAAATATCAGGAAATGATTACAAACCCTTGGGTAAGTGAATGGCCCATGTAATCTTATTCTAAGCTTCATTTTATGTGATCCTTTTATGCCACCCAACTCTGAAAATGTGTTATTTTCTGCAATAATATGCATGGACGTAGCTTGGGTAAATTGCCTTCATGCCTGGTTTTGATGCTGCACATTGGTTTGCTAGTAGATCATTTTTTGTGGTCTAAATTTTCTGTGCATTCAACAGGAAAAGCACCTAGCGAAAGTTTCAGAGCCGTGGAAATATCTGAGATTGTCAACAGAATTGCACCAAATGTAAGTAGCAACTCTTTGAAATGAAAATTCCAGTGTCTACAATTTTGTCTACCACATTGTTTGATGTCAAAGGAAGAGAAGCCTGTGGATAAAGATTCAGTCCTTAACTGGATTGGGGATTCTGCTATCCCCTGCACTCCAGAGATTCAGCAACCCAGAGTTCGGAGGTTTACAGCACGGTCAGTATAATTTAGGTGTGTGAATATGCATATGCACTGTTATAGCTGTACATGCTAAGTTACAAAAATGATACAGTTAAATAAGTAACATTACACTTAATTTCACTACTGAGCCAATACAGTTCAGCACAAGTCCTTTTTTGATGCAACTCTTTGTTGTGTATATGGCTTACACCCAGGGGTGGACTGGGACCAAAAATTGGCCCTGGATTTCCTGGCCCACAGCAGCCCACCACATCCTACATCATAATACATTGGCTCATTAATGTGGAGACTAATTTTTAACACCACTTACTAGCATAAAAATATAACGCAATACAAAATAAATGCTATTTAAATATTTATTTGAAGCATCACTTTGTCGGCGGCGCCCGTGCGATTAACGCAGAAAAGAGATGCAATAATATGGTTTCCGACATTTGTAAATATATTTGCATACTGACTGTGCCGGCCCACCTTGGCCAGCGGCCCACCGGGAAAACTCCCGGTGCTCCAGATGGCCAGTCCGCCACTGCTTACACCATAGTTATTGTGTCTGAAGCCATTTCTTGTCATGCTATAGGAGTGCATGTCATCGACCTGCTAGAACTGTGGGGTCGCAAGCTCTGAATGAAAACACTAGTTGTTACCTTTACAACTTTAGCTTGACTGTGTAGAAAGGTTTGTGACTCCATCAATACATATAGCAGTTCTTATATTGAGACATCTGTCTAAGCTGTTTAATCAGAAGTATTTCCAAAGTGTTTACAGTTTTTCTCAGTTGCTTTGGAGCATTTCTCAAATCATCCTTAATATTTGCAAACCAGTAAGTGCATTCTCAAAACAATTTGACCGAACAGGATTCACACTTTTATTGTACTTTACTAGTGGACTGAAAAAAAATTACAATATAAACATCATATAAATGTTGTTGTGATAGAAAAGAAAAGGACACAAAAGCACAATGGGGAAAAACATAAAATTACAAAAGGTAAACATAGGAAACACCTCTTATGCAAAACCGTGCATACCATTTGTATGTCTATACCCCTGACATACCAGTCTGTAAGGCCACAGATTTTCATCCACATCACAACAGATATCCCTTGCAATACAGTGTGGAAAAAATCTTCAGGAATGTCTAAATATCACATATTTAACAAATCATCTTGAAATGGACCCCTCTCATCATCAGGGATGAGAGCCCTATAGAGGATCTCTAGAAAGGTGAGGAGATGCCGTGTGTTGTATGGGCCTATAAAGGGAATATGAGTTAGCAAACCCTGCTCTGAAATAGAAGCACACAGTGATATTTCCTCCCCGTTGGCCTGGCAAGTCAACAGAAGCTCTGTGGCCGATGACATTTTGACCACGTCTTCTGCTTCTGTTCAGACTGAAGCCTGCCTCATCCAAGTATATGAATGTGTAAGTTACCTCCTTACCCTTCCAGCATGCATTATTATTCTTATTCTTGGCACTTGACCACATTCATTTCCTGGTTGTTCATCCATTTTCAACAATTGTAAGTCTGAGTTTTGCTCTTTTTATATAGGTATGCCAATTATAGGTTCATGAGATTCACCTCGAGAGATTTTTTAGAGAACTAGTTGATCATTGGTGTTCTTCATGCCCCTTCATTAAAATTTAATCTGCCCAATTTGTTCAAGACACATTTACAAAAAACTTTTTTTTTTTTTGAGATTTTGACTACCGGTTTAACTATTTTGCATTCAGTGACTTGTGCAATGAACTGAGGCTGAAATGTTTTGGGGGTTAAGATTATTTAGATTAAACTAGTATAATATATTTTGATCAACATGACATAAACAAGTGATAATGTAGGAAACAGCAGACAATTGTACACAATCAATAATATGAATGTACAAAAGCATTTGCAACTTGATCAAAGCAATGAGAAATGTTCATATGATGTGCACAAGTGACTAAATGATGTGGCGGTTGAACAGGTAGTTTTGAGAATTGCATTTCTGATCTGAGAAATGCCTCAAAGCAACTGAGAAAAACTGTAATAGTTAATTTAAGTTAACTTAAGTCTCTCTCTCACTCTCTCTCACAAATCATGTGGCTTTTATTGAACGTAATCTAATTCTCATAACAGCTGTAGACTTGTGAATAACTGGCTGTATTTGAGACAGCTGTTCTCAAATAATTTAATTCTCCTAGTATTATTTTAATATATTTTTGTAGTGACTGCTTTACCAACTGACCTTATTCCTTTGTCAAGCCGGCAGTGTAACAATGTTGAGGACCTGATGAAACTGGCTAAGCAATTTGACCTTAACATGACTCGCCAACACAAAGACACTCTTGAGAGGCTGCAGAATAGTGAGGATGTAAATTGTAAGGACTTGCACAAGCTCAACAAACTCTCTGCCACCCACCCAGAATCAGAGAGTAATGATGCTTCAGTTGGAGAAGCCATGGGACTAGGCCATGAGGAGGAGCTGCATTCTCTGTTTGATGGACCAACTCAGCAGTTGAGCGGGAGACTAAGCCCTTTATCAGCTAATTATTCACAGGAGAACAGGACTGAAAAAACAGCTAGTCATGGAATGAGACCAACCACTTCAGACAGCAGTGATCTTGCTGAACATTCTCAGGTGTCAGAACCAGATTTTGATGATGATTGGGAGAATGATGATGTTCTGAATGACTTTGTGCTGGATGTGACTCAGAACCCGTTGCTTTTAAGCTCTTGCATAGCAAAAAACTGTGAACCTATGATGCCAACCAGCTCCTCTGGAGCAAGCAGCAGTGCTGGTTGCCCTCATGCTCACCAGATTACCAGCCATTACACTAAGATCTCAATAGAAACTTACACCATTCCTAGTTCTTTCAGGTCACATGGTCCTGGCCAGTCTAGTGCAATAACACAACATCCAAAAACCAGCCCTGATTTGGTCAACACAGATTCACAATATCAGACAGCACACACACTGGGTGGAAAGCATCAGATATTTATGACCACTGTTAGCCCAGAAGCAAAAGATATAGCTAGTTCAGCTGGAGCAGCCAGGAAGGACAGGGACCTGCTGTGGGGTGATGGAGATGATGATCTGCTTTATCAGGCCTGTGATGACCTGGAGCGAAACACAGCCATTAAAGAGAAGCAAAGATACAAGAATTCAACCAAGGCCTCATATTCTTCACCTGAAATACCTTCATCCATCTTCACTACTATTAATTCAAGCATGAGAAGAAACAGTAGACCTGTTCAAATTCAGCATCCCACAGAACACAGTCAGTCAGTATACATTTTTGCACGCTCATGTTCAATACCAGGTGCTTCATGTGTTCAGGGAAACAAGCAAGGCTTGTCTGAATCAGCTAGTGACTTGCATGTAAACCACTATCCTCAGAAAAGCAAACAGCAGTACCCTTTTACTCAGCTGATGCATACTACAGGACCATCTATAGAAAACACCTACCATTCCACTTTCAAGAGGCATCAGTCTGACCCAGGGACATTGAGGAACAAAGGTAATCTTTCTACAGCAGTAACTTTACTGTGGATTATTGAAATGCACTGACAATCCAAATCATTCAGGTACAGTTTAAGAGCTTAATTTAATGTTCACATCAAACATCAGAATAGAAAAAATTGTGATCTCTTTGACTTTACACATGGCATGGTCGTTGGTAAAAGGTGGGCTGGTTTTATTTTCTGCTGAGCCCTTAGGAATTTCACATCCAACAGTTGCTAGTGTTTACACAGTAGTTGTTTGTGAATATTATCTGGGGCTCTTGAGTGGTATCTAAGTGTAGAGATGTTCCTAATAAAGTGTACTGAGTGTAAATATACACTTGATTGCTCTATACATAATTGACCTAGGAGAAATTGGGTATTTGCTGTTATTTTTTTTAAATTTTTTATTTATTTATTTTTTTCTAGTTCTGTCTATGTACATAAAAATGAATCGCCCCATACTGAGCAGCAAGATTTGCAATCTATTGTATGTTTTTCTCTGCTTCTGTAGTGTTCATCACAGAGCAACCAGCAGGGAAATGCTCTGCTGCTGAGATTGAAAGGAAGAAGCAGGAAGCTATAACAAGAAGGAGATTGCGACTGCAAGCCAATCTGAAGCCTTCTGCTCCCAAATAACCCACCACAAAGGAGCTTGAATTCTTAAACTAAGTACTATCTGCCCTCTGATATCAAATGAAAGTTTTGGTCTTCTTTTTTCTTTTTCAATTTCATCTAGCTGCTCTGCTTAAAGCAGTATAAGCTAAATAGAGAAAATGTTCTCTACTTTCTAATCCAAATATTTTCTAACAAAAATGAGACAAAATTACAACTCTTAATCATTAAGAAATACCTTGGAAATGAATATATAGAATTTCTCTTCTAGAATTTTCACTCTAGTTCCACCTTTAGTCACAGTAGCACCCTATTTTTGTCCTTGTGAGTCACATATTTGAACTGTTCTTGTTTCTGTTGTCTTTTTTTTTTGTTCTCCATCACTTAGCAGTGGCTGTGTACTGTGTGATTTGCCTGTGCGTACAATTGCCATGATAAAGCATGGATATTTGTTTAGATTTGTGTTCTTTGGAACTGGGAAAGGCAAACTTTTCCAGTTCAAATTAGAGTCTTTCCAAGCTAACAGTAGGTTGTTAGCAAGCTGTGAGGAAGAAGTGCCATTCCACTTGTTTCCATAAAGAAATTTCAAAATGTATAAATACAAGTGCAGTTTATGGATTAAAATGTATTTAATTATGTTTTTTTGTATTTCTGTATTTGCCTATGGCTTTATGAATTGTGCTGTTTTGAAAACCAAACATCCTCTCAATTTAAGTTCCTTGAACCATACTACACATATTGAAGTATTCCTGGTTTTCCAGACTTTAAGAACATCCTACATGCTCTACATTGATGATTATATTCCATATGATGATTCATCAATGAATTGTATCACATTACCCTTTTGTGTTTAATGGTCTTAAAATGGTCATTTCATTGAGATTGTCTTTGTACATTATAAATGAAAAGCCTCTGTCTCCAGCACACCTGGTGCTTTGTATATGCCATATTTCTCCATTGTTTGCCCAGGGGAATGTCTGTATCACTCAGATCTGTATTCTTGCCATTTTCAGGTGTCTGATACACGTGTGTGTCTGTCTGTGTGTGTTTCTGTCTGTCTGTCTGTCTGTC
This sequence comes from Bagroides melapterus, assembly GCA_028566695.1. Lineage (NCBI taxonomy): Eukaryota > Metazoa > Chordata > Actinopteri > Siluriformes > Bagridae > Bagroides > Bagroides melapterus. Next base: position 6,907,479 of record JAOTRN010000041.1, on the reverse strand, counting down.
TGTCTGTCTGTCTGTCTGTCTGTCTGTCTGTCTGTGTCTGTGTCTGTCTGTGTTCCTGGTTTTGTGCTCTCTACGTCAAGACTTGCATGCATTAAATCTCACTCTCCTGCCCATTAACTGTAAGTCAATTTGCACAATAATGTGGCATGGGGATGATGGCTTTTTTTAATTAATGTGATTATGGTTATGATGACTACTCCAATTTATTCCAAGCAAAGGGCCCAACAGGTGTACAGTTGCTACTACAAGTTTTTGAAGGAGTTTCAGCTATGTGGTAATCAGACTGCCAATAGACAGTGTAATGTATTCTTCACAACCTTTTCCCCCTCAAAAACCAGAAAGCAATTTCTGATTATTGTAATGGACTAGTGCCATACCAAGTCAGCTTTGTGCCACTGGAGTGATCATCTGTGGAAGAAACGTACTCTGTTATTAAACTGTAGTAATTATGGCAAATTACTACAGTATTACTACAAATATAAAATCAGAATCTTTTTATATATTTGCTGGCAAATATTAATCATTTATTTT
>JAOTRN010000041.1:6872059-6897977 GCA_028566695.1 Bagroides melapterus | reverse complement strand
TCTCTGATGGCTCGGGACAGTTTGGCCCTTGCTGTTTTTAAGGCCGCCCTGTCCCCTGATCTGAAGGCAGAGTCTCTCGACTTCAGGAGAGCATGCACTTCCGCAGTCATCCACGGCTTCCAGTTGGAGTGTGTGGTGATGGTCTTGGAGACAGCCACGTCATCGATGCACTTCCCGATGTAGCCGGTCACCGATGCCGTGTACTCTTCCAAGTCAATAGAGTCGCCATTGGTTGCAGCCTCCCTAAACATATCCCAGTCAGTGCACTCAAAACAGTCCTGTATAGCAGAGATGGCTCCTGCTGGCCAGGTTTTAACCTGTTTCAAAACAGGTTCAGATCTGAATCTGAATATGCATGTCTTGAAAATCAGAATCCTAAAGAAACACAAGAAGAACATGCAACAGACAGAAAATATGAGAGCTGAAGTTGTTTCCATGTACTTGCTGTAAGGTGACAGTTCTAACCACTGAGCCAGCATGCCACTGCAAGCACTAATACAAGTGCCATTTAAGTTGCACATTACTGCAGTGTTGAAATTCATGCGTAGTGCACAATTGCTGTTAAATCAACCTCGCTGGTCAGACAGCAAGGCCAACTAAATTTCATGGTGGAAGACAGCTCTGGCTTAGGGTCAGTCTACAAATATTGTATTTGCTTACATCAATAGCAAAAATGTGTAAAAAGACCAACACTATCTACAGTAAGAGGTTTAACAATTTCAATGTATACTGTTCCATATCAGGGATGGCTAATGGCCTAACCACTGCAGTCAATACCTTGGATCTGACTGGCCTATACAGAACAATAAAGACAAGAAACAGATGTGCAATAGACTGACTCACTCCATACAGATGTAACTTGTATGTATTTAGTGCTGCTGTGGACAGAGGTATGATATTAAACTAATAGGTTGTGAATAATTCAACAAAATAAAGGGTAAAAACCTAAAATAAAATTCAATGATTTGTTAAATCTACATATATATAAATAAGCTTAATTACATGGCTCCAGTAACAGATTATTCAAATATTACCTTTCTGGAGATCATTTTGACTTGGGACAGAGTTTTTCTGGCTCCAGAAGGATTAAACCTTATAAAAGCAAGAAGCCAATACATTAGTAGTTAGTATACATGATTACTGTAATCTTAAGCAATTTAGCCTGGAAAAGTAAATGCTTTACTAGTTATACAACATGCTCAAAATAATCACTGTCCATTTTTGCATTAAAGTAAAAGGGCAGAGTGTACCACACTTATAATTTATTAAACTCACGCATTTACTCTGTCGTTTATTCTTTGCCAAGCCTACTCTGTTTCCTTCGCTGATACCGCTGTAATGCTTTTATTGGCTATAATTGGCTTGTATTCTTTAAAAAGCCAATATTAAAACTTCCAACTCAGCCTTGGTGAAATACGCTGCCGTTTTTTTTTCCATCTTGCATTTCCATGGTGACTCCTGATTTCAGCGATCCATTGAAAATGTCTTTGTATAGTCACGGGTCATGCGCACTAACTCTGGGTTAAAAGCAGGAGGTTGATTAAACTAAATCTTATCAGGTGTTTTGGAACCTACATACTCGGAGTAAGTAGGTTTGGGGTTAATCAACCAAGAGTTCAGGGTTTATCAGAAGGTAGTTTAAACCTTCTTTCTGGAACAGCCCCCTGGTGATTCCGTGACAATACTGTAGCTTCTCTCATTTTTCGTTTGTTTTTTTCTGTCTAAAACATTCCACTTTTTCTCTTGATGAAGTCCTTTGTTGTGATGGTGTTGTGGGTCATTATTTTACTGAATAATGAAGACAGAATATGTCTGTAGACTTCTGAGTTCATTCTGCTGCTCTTATCATGAGTTACAATAGTAAAGATTAGTGAGCCCAGTGCAGAAGATGTCAAGTAACCCCAAACCATGACAATACCTCCACCAAGTTTGACCAAACTGTATGATATGTATGATCCCGAGCATTCTAGACACTTTGGTGTTCTGTCACTTTGATAAAAGTTAATAATTGTTCCAGAGTGTTTGCATAACAGCTACATTATATTCATGTATATAAATATTTCATTTGGTTGTAATTTTGGTTTTTCAGCAACAATTCCAAATAGTGCACACTGTATAAAAACAAACAACAAAAAAAAAAGTAAAAAATCTGTTAATGACTGGCAAATTACTGGTTAGTCGCTGCCAAACAAAAACCATAAATAAAAGTTAAGTATCTTAATTTAAATAAAATAAATTTTGCAAAGTCCACCACCATCTGTATTTCTAGGTTCTTTCCTTAACACCAAACCTGTCCATCACCTCCTCATCACCTCCTGTTCCCCTTGCCAACATGCCCGTTGAAGTCTGCTTCAAATCACTACTCTCACACTTCTGGGAATTCCCTCTAACACCTCATCTAACTCAGTCCAGAATCTCTCCTTCTCTTCTAACTCTCAGCTTACGCAGCATAACCACTGACGACATGCAACATTACCCCTTCAATGTCTAACTTCAAACTGATTACCCTGTCTTCACTCTCTTCACCTTTAAAACATTCTTCACAAACTCCTCCTTCAGTATCACTCCTACCCCATTTCTCTTCCTATCCACACCATAATAAAACAGTTTGTATCCCCCTCCCATACTATGTGCTTTGCTCTCTGGACCTCAAAAGAGCAGTGCATACAAGACAGCCCAAGAATCTCACAGAACTGGAAGAATTTTATAAGGAAGAATGGGCAAAAATCCCTCAAACAACAATTGAAAGACACTTGGCTGGCTACAAAAAGCGTTTAGAAGCTGTGATACTTGCCAAAGGGGGCACTACTAGGTACTGCAAGGGTGCCCAAACTTTTGCTGTGGGGCCTTTTCCTTTTGTTATTTTGAAAATGTAAAAGATGAAAATAAAAAAAAATATTTTGTTTAAAATATAAAGGGAATGTTTCATCTGTAACTTAATGCCTTTTGGAGATCATTTCATCAACTGTTCACATTAACAAAAATTTTGACATGGGGTGCCCAAACTTTCACGTCACTGTATGTAGGTCTATGAAAAGCTAATAGCTGACATCATAGTGACATTACAGTGCCATTCATATGACCCATAGGATTTAACAAAGCCTTGAACTTTCTTTTAGAAGGTTTTTACCATTTATCTTGTTGTAATGTTCACAACCTATTAGTTTAAGGTTACACCTAAGTCCACAGCAGCACTAATTTGCCACATTGCCATAATTACATACAAGTTACATCGGTCTTCAGACTTTTAACTGCATGGAGTGAGCCAGTCTATTGCACAGCCATTTCCTGTCTTCATTGTTCTGTATAGGCCAGCCAGGTCCAAGGTGTTGACTGTAGGGTTAGGCCATTAGCCATCCCTGATATTGAACAGTATGCATTGAAATTGTTAAACTTCTCATAGTGTCAGTCTTTAATGCATTTTAGTTATTGATGTAGCAAAGACAATACTTGTAGAGACTGACCCTAAGCCAGAGCTGTTTCCCATCATGTTATTTAGTTGGCCTTGGTCAATTTAACACAATTGTGCAGTGTGTATGAATTTCAATACTGCAGTAATGTGCAACTTACCTACCACTTGTATTAGTGCTTGCAGTGGCATGCTGGCTCAGTTGTAAGACCTGTCACCTCACAGCAAGAAGTACAAGGAAACAACTTAAGCACTGGTATTTTCTATCTGTTGCATGTTCTCCTTATGCATATTCTATGAATTGAGAAATCTGAATTGTCCTTAGATTTGAGTGTATATGTGTTAGTTTATTGATGGACTATATTTAGTACATGCTAGGATACATTCAAGTACTTTCTCATTTTTTTCTCAATGTATTGCTTTTCCTAGTTTTAAATGCTACACTGTAACTTGCCTCATAGTATTTTCCTCCTACACACTACCTACACTACATACTCAAGGTACATAAATGTAATACTAATAAGATTTAGTTTAAAATTAAAAAGAAAAATGTTAAATTGTTAGTCATTAAACGTTATATAATTACCAACATGTTTAAATGCAGATAATTTAAAAAAAAACAACAGAAAAAAACCAACAGAAAAATACAGTATAAAAATATAGTATTTCTTCTGTAAAAAAAAAAAGAAAAAAAAATCTGCTTTGTTATTGTTGGGTTGCTACATTATTGTTAATCTGTTACATTAATTATAGAAAAGTCCAGAATTTTCCAGAGTTATGTATAAAATTGAGCAGAATTATGCTGTAAAAATAGTGATTTTTTTCATTAAATTAGCTTTTTTTTTTGCTTTCTCAGCCTGCATTTCTCCCATAGACTGCTGACTGGTCTTAATCTACTGGTCACTCAAGGACGAAGAAGCATGTCAGTCATAGGTCATAGTCATATATCATATCTTTTGAGCTTAAACCAAACTTGCGTTCACTGGTCCAAAAAAAGCTGCTGTCACACTGTCACAGTTTAAATGATGTCTCAATATTTTGAATGACTTTCAGTGTTCTGAGCTGTAAATACCTACAGTAATAATAATAACAGAATATAACAGTATTTACGTTATCGTAAATGACTGCTACAACATACAACTCAAGTAAAATACTATACATTGCTTTTAATACAGTTCTTTATACGGTTATGTAAAAATATTTTTGTTTCTTATTAAATAGCCAAAAAATAACCAATGACGTCAATGCGCGTGTGCACGTCTACACAAACAGAGCTCCTCCTACACAGGGAGACCCTAGCGTTGACGTCATGACAATGATTGGGGAGAAGAGAAAGCGTCTTTCATGGTCCACGGAGGCAAATATTGTTGTGATCGATCGGAGGATATCCAGTTTTTCACCAAGAGTGACTAACAGTTTCAAATATGAATCACTTGGTGTTTTTCTATAAGAGAGCGGTTATACCAATTTATTCTAAACTGTGCTGGGAAAGGTAAGTTTATTTGCATCATGTACTGTATCAGCATTGAAATACTGGAAAGGGTAAACAGAAAGAACTCTGCGCAGTTAATACGTATATTAAACGTCAAAAGGCCATTTTTGTGTACAGTGAACACGGTTCCTAAGATGAAGATGACTGCGGTGACGTTGCTGTGCAGAGAATAGAATCGTTCGGATGACATAAACAACATCCTGCAGTCTAGTTAAGACAGTAGTATAGCCAAAATTCATTTTTTGTTTTTGCATTATTCACCTTGACAGGAAGTCGGGGTTAGCATAGCATAGTAGTAGCTAGCTATACTTGCTGTAGCAATCGGCCATTAGTTTAGTTTACGTTTTTGTCGGCTAATATCAGCAAGAAGATAAGCAGTACGGATGTGACGTTGTGTATAATATTAATATCTTGAGCGAAAATTGGGTTGCTGATGTCCTAGCAAAGTTGTGTGATAGAGTCGCTGCAGTTAGTGCATGGGACAAGCCACTTTATGTTTATTACCACATGCTAGCAGTACACATCGATGTCTATGATTCTATCATGACGACGCCTATAAGCTTTATTATTCTTTTCTGGTCTTTTTAGGATTTAAATCATCATGGAGTTTTCACGAAGGCCAACATAGACGGTGGATTTGATGGGCAAAACGAGTCATTTTAGAAGGGTTTGATCCTTATGATCTAGTTCAGTAATAACAGTTATATCCATGTTCTAGCTGGGACTTAAAATGGCCAGCCAGCAACCATCCAGTCTTACTCTCGCATGGGAGAAATACATGGACTGTCGTGCACAGGGAGCAGATCTACGTGTAAGCAACAACATACACCATTAATGTACAGTTTATTCACTGTTGTTTTCTTTGTTCAATACCACATTGATGTATATCAGAGATCTAGTTAGTCAATAGCACGTTTTCATTCTAAAATTCCTGAATTTGTTAAAAGTCTTGTCACATCCAGTTTTTTAGTGATCCAGCTTAGATTCAGTCCTAATTCAGATAAGTGCATCACTACTTTGCTATTATATTGTTCTTTCTCATTGTTCAGTTGTAGGAAATGCACACATTTTTATTAAACATGTATAAAGTACTTAAACTTTGTTGATAGAACAAGCAAAATGCTGCATATGCGTTAAAAACCGACATCTTAGTGTGTGCCTCCTGTCTACATTTATATTACTTATACATGAAGGCATAAATAGCTATCATCATACAACATTTAGCTCGGTTTGGTTTCACAGTTTGTCTGACTGTGCACTTTGCAAAGTCTTGTGAAGACTCATTTGCAAACAAGGTGTGTGGGAATTATATTCTGATGTACACCGATCAGCCATAACATTGAAACTGACAGGTGAAATGAATAACATCTCTTTACAACTGAAACTGTCAAGGTACATTTTACATTACATTTTACATTTAAGGTCATTTGGCAGACGCCCTTATCCAGAGCGATGTACAAAAGTGCTTTTAAATCTGTCTTTGAATACATTAGCTCAGGTTCAGTAGCATGTGAACAGTCGGTTTTTAGGTTTCATGTGTTGGAAGCAGGAAAAATAGCCAAGCATAAGGATTTGAGCAACTTTAAAAAGGGACAAATTGTGATGGCTAAACGTCTGTCAGAGCATCTCCAAAACAGCAGGTCATGTTAGGTATGCAGTGGTTAGTACCTTCTAAAAGTTTAACTGTTGGTAATGATGTGAGTCATCATTTCAAGACCTCTTTCAGCAGTATACTGCAGCAAACCACACTGCCAAACTGTTAGAAATATGACAAAGAGTTCAAGATGTTGATATTGCTTCCAAAGTTGCCATATCTCAGTTAGATTTAGCATTTGTCTAAATTGTCTGAAAAGGATGTATGCTGCATGTCCCGCTTGATAGATGTGGCAGTTTGGTGAGATTGTAAGTAAAATAACTGCCACAAAAACACTCTCCTTACTCCAATGACTAATGGCACCGTTATGGCCTTCTTCATGCAGTTCTATCATTTTCAAATCAAGGCTTAGCTGGTGTTGATTAACAGGGCGTAACTTTCTGCATAATATTGTCAGAGATACATAGATACTTTATTCATCTCAGTGGGAAATTCACAGAATCCAGCAGTATCCACAGATTTAGACAATAAGATAATTACAGTACAGTACACAACAGTGGGGAATGTCAGCACTGACTCTTTCTCCCCAGAGTGGCATTAAAGAGCTGCATGGCATGGGGGAGGAAAGATCTTGTAAGTCTGTCTGTGGAGCAGGGCCTTATTTAACATTCTTTTCATTTGTCATGTTTTTTCTACTTACATTTACAGGATATGACAGTTAGGAAAGACCTGTATTTGAAAATGAAAAATTGCCCAATTTACTTTATTTGACAATTTATTTAATTGTTTCACTACTCACCATGTTTTACAGTGCAGTTAAAAAGTGTGCAATCCAAAGGTATAACTGTACAAAATTATATACAGTTATATAAAAATATGATGTGTTACTGACAGAGAAAATCAAGAGATATTTTAGCTCAAATGTTTTAGCCGCATGCAGTCAGTGGCAGGTGAAATTGTATGTTCTTTCGATGATCTATGATGGACTATTATTTAACACCTTTATCTTATTGACACCGTTATCTTTTCTGAATTTATAAAGTGAAGGTCATCCTTTATTCAGAGGTGGGTGTAGAATTTTCCAGTGAAGTAAAATGAGCCATCTAGCCAACACTTTTTAAAAGGCTTCTGTTAAATGGGAGGACACTGTATTGCCATTATTATTTGATACTGCTCTGGAATAGATTACAAATCTCTTTCTCTCTCTCTCTCTCTTGGCTGGTTTGTTTGTCTTTCTGACTTTCTGTCACTCAATTAGGTCAGTCTGCAGTCTTTGGAGAAATTTTTGATTTTGTTCCACTCTATGCACCACCTCAGGGAGCCTGGGAGGAATGATGCACTGAAATTCTGGTATGTTATTTTTGACTTTTTGAACATGGAATTTAATTTGATGTTAATAAATATTTATAGAAATTTACAGTGAAAAATGCTCAACTGTTCTGTTGTTTATAAAAATGCACCTCTTGATAAAAATGCACCCCATGGATCACTACACAGGTCTGCTGTAACATTTCAACAGGAATATAAAGGATCCAGGAATATGCCGTGTTCAGCTATAACAGTAAAACAACAGAGAGGTGTAGTGAATAACATTGATTATCTCATTATGATGGCATATTGTTGAGGGTTGGCTATATTAGGCAGCAAGTAAACAGTCAGTTCTCTAAGATGATGTGTTTTAAGTAGAAAAAGGGCAAACATCTGAGCAACTTTGACATAAAGTAGTCCATAGTTAGTTCTTTGCTATTTTGGATATTAAGGCCAAGGTTGTTATTGGTCCACCATGTTAACAGTAGCTGAAATCTCTTCTCCAGGTAAGCAATGCACAAGCACCTGGCCATCCACACAATGTAAAGGATTTTTTGATATATTTTGCTACATTGCTACATTCTGGTCTGAAATCTGTTCTCAAGTCTGCTGCTATCCATGCCGCTTAAGCAACAAACTGTGATACATTCTCTGTTTTCTGACAACTTTCTATTATAGCCAGTATTAACTATTTTCAGCAATTTTTGTAACATTAGCTCTTCTGTGTCATCGGATCAGACTTTGCTCCCTACACGCATTAATGAGCTTTGGGCAAGTTGTGCTTCCTTGAAGCACTAAATACTGCATATTATGGAAACCATACAAAACCTGTTTGGAGATACTCTGACCCAGTTAAATAGCCATAATTATTTGTCCCTTGCCAAAGTTGCTCAGATCTTTATGCTTTCCTATTTATTTCTGCTTCCACGATGTTCAGTTTGAGAACTGGTTGATAATTTGCTATTAATATATTCCATCCCTTGAGTAGTGCCATTGTAACACGATAATGATTGCTAATTTTTTAAACACACAAATATTGCCACATGGTCAGAAGACAGAGAAGCCCTCTTTTACTGCACAATGTGCTCAGATAATGAAAACACTCTCTCACATGGATTTGATGTTGTTGGGGTTTCCAAATACTTATGTGCATTTAAGGCTAACCGGCTGCGTACTCTTTCAGCTCAAACCGCCACTGCTGGGGACAGTTATCATATGGACCACCTGATCATAACAGTGCTTGTTGAACAACATTCTAGATTTAATTATAATTAACTATTAGAATAACTTAAAGTCAGTGAATGTTTTCTACTAGATTTTGGAACATGACTGTTGGGATTTGCCCATTTATTTGCAAGAGCTTGATATCATGTACTGATGTTGATGGGCTGGTGAACAGTCAGTGTTTCAGTTCATACCAGAGATGGTCACGGCACGTAATTTGCTGCTACTTTTTGATGTTGAACAAAGCAGTTCAGCATTTTTATGCCAATCTTCAATGTGATACAAGCATTGATCTAAGCCACTAATGAAGTGAGCCCTTGAGGAAGACTGAGTACCATGTGACATCACATGCCGTCATGTGATACACTGACTACCCAGATCTGGAAAGCAACCATTCACGGTTCTAATTTCATGGAATTTGAAGTTCAGCATAGAAAATTCATTCATTACTAAAGCATGGAATTATTAGTGGAAACTGTGCATATTGCAATAGTAACTATGTGCTGTGGACAAGAAATGTGTGGTTTGGTGTCTAAGAAGTAAACAACGAGTTTGCATTTCAGATCTTCACCATTTATGTGTATGGCAATTTGAACATCATATTTATAGTTGTAAGGGCTTTGAAATGCTTGCTTTAAATGGAAATTTTGGATGTTATGAATTTTGATCAGATTCTGTGTAAGGTATATATCTGTGTATACAAATTGCTTATACTCTTACATCAAACAAGTTTTGTGTATGCCAATTTTAGAAATCAGGACAAGTATTATGGGTCCAGCAGTGGCTGTCTGACAGTTCTAGGATTTGACCACCAGTTATCATCACGTAATCTTAACATCTGAACTAATACTGACACTATTTATGTTGTAGGCTATGTCCTCTCCTTATATATCTCCTCCATTTCATATGACTTCATATGATTTCAACTTCCATGGCAGCATTTTTTTTTTAACTGAATCAAAAGAGAACATAGAATGAGTCACATATAAAGCAGTTAAACCTTTGTGCTTGCTCCAGAAATAGTGCATCATTCAGGAGGATGGAATAACAGGCTAAAGTGATCCAGTAAGCCTGTCTGTGTCAGTGTCAGATGACTGGAGCAGGCTTGGCCCTGTGTTCTCTTTACATGTATTGCATAAGAGCTTGTTCCTTACCAGTTCAGCCATCACACGGAGGATTTCAGATTAAGCTGATGAATATCAATTGTTTGTAGAGTACAGGAATGAAATAGCAAAGTTTTTCTGATTTTCTGTTAATTTTATAGTATGCATTTTTTTTGTAGTCCATATTATTCAGCAAACAGTTGAGCTTTTGAGAATAAAAAACATAATTGTAGGTCTGCATGGTATGGACAGTATAGTATATTAAATTTATGTTGTCACATACAACTATGATAAGCCTTCCAAGGTATAAAAATAAAATTGAAAAACAAGTGTTTGTCATGAATAAAGACTGACCTCCAGTAATCCAAACATAATTTGTTTGCTCATATATATATATATGAGCAATCATAATTTGTTTGCTCATATATATATATATATATGAGCAAATGTGAGCAATGTACTCAAAAAAAAAAATAAAAGGAACACTGAAACAACACATCCTAGATCTCGATGATTGAAATCTTTATTCATTACTTAGTAGAATGAGTTGAGAGCAAAATAACCTAAGAATGATGAATGGAAATCAAAATTATTATCCCATGGGGGTCTGGATTCAGAATCATACTCAAAATAAAAGTGGAAACCTCAGACCACAGGCTAAGCCACCTTTTGTAGAAATTCTTCAAGACAATTTAAAATGAGGCTCAGTAGTGTTTGTGGCCTCCACGTGCCTGTATGCACTCCTTACAATGTCCTTACAATGGAACGAGGCATGATGTCCCAGAGGTGCTCAACTGGATTCAGGTCTGGGGAATGGGTAGGCCAGTCCATAGCCTCGATGCATTCATCATACTGGAACTGCTGACACACTCCAGCCACATGAGTCCTAGCATTGTCATGCATCAGAAGGAACCCAGGGCCCACTGAACCACCATATGGTCTTACAGTGGGTCTGAGGATCTCATACCGGTACCTAATGGCAGTCTTGGCACCTCTGGCTAACATGGAGGTCAGTGTGGCCCTCCAAGGACATACCTCCCCAGACCATCACTGACCCACCCCCAAACCATTCATGCTGGAGGATGTTGCAGGCAGCAGAACATTCTAGTGAGGGCACTGGCAAAATGCAGACGTGACCAAAAATCAGTCAAAAAGGATGAGGACAGGGAAATGTTCTGTGATGATGATGATGATGATGGTGGATGTTGTTGGATGGATGGTGTTATTTGAGGGATAGACTGCATTAATTTTTACCTACACAGTGTTTGAAATGTATTTCAGTCACTGTAATCTTTAACTTCTTCAGAGATACACTTTGCTTCACTGTGGCATCTGCAAACTGTCTCTGGTTTTTGTGCAGTCCTAAAGGAGGGCCTTGTATAGATAGTGCTTTTGAGAGGTGTGGTGCAGCTTCTTTTAGTTATTACATTTGACACTTTATTTTTCTCATGTTCACTACATGTTCAACTACTTTTTTTTAAGATTGTCTTTTAAATTAAGGTTTATCTGATGTGGTTTTGATTCAGAAAATGCAAGCTGTTTTAATGTTTCACACATGAAAGACAATTATTACTCAGTTGTGAATATTAGCCAATACATCTTACATGTCATGTGGAGTTTCTGGAACTCAGGTAGAACTCAAGGTTTTTGAATTCTTATATAAACAACAATTTTCTGCTTTTGATTTTCTGTAAAATATTTGCTGACCCAATAATTCATTTTAACTTTCAAAATACATGTTAAAATCTTCCCTATTGAGCAAGTTGGGAAAGGGAAAAACTCCCTGAGATGATATGAGGACAAAACCTTGAGAGGAAACAGGATCAGAAGGGAAAGTTTATAATAGACCATAAACAGTGGAAATGTAAATTATTTTCTTTCTACAATAGTTTATATTTGAATGGAATTCAGCAACCACAAGCTCCAGAGGAACAGCTCAGCAGAATTTCCTAGTTCACAACAAACCCTGTAATTTTCAAAAGTTGATGAAGACAAAATCACAAAGCCGATCGACACAACAGTAGCTCCAAAAAAGTGTGACAGTCTCCAGGCTGCCCCACATACAGCAATCCCATGAGTCATGGGCTGTCCATGCAGTGCACAACAGGCGATGGGACTCCAGCCAGGGGTAGAGTGCTCCAGCCACTCTAGAGGGGTCGAGTGATGTAGGACCGGAAGAATCAGACTAGACACTCAGAACACTGGGACCTCAGGAGTGGCATGTATAGATTGACAGTTGCTTGTAATCATTTGAAAGTTAAAAACAATGTACATTATGTGCACAGTGCATGCAGGAACTTGAGGGAAGAAACTGTTGCACAGTGTGGTTGTGAGGGCCCAAAAGTTTCAGTACCTTTTTCCAGATGGCAGGAGGGTGAAGAGTGGGTGAGAGGGGTGTGTGGGGTCATCCACAATGCTGTTGGATTTGTGGAGGGAGTTTTTCCTTGCCACCGTCGCCCTCGGCTTGCTCATCAGGGACAAACTGATTCACTACTCTAACAAATTTCATAACTGTCTTTGATTGTGTACAGCTGCTTTGTGACAATGACCATTGTAAAAAGCGCTATACAAATAAAATTGAAATTGAAATTGAAATTGGATGTAGTGTGTGGTGTAAATGTCTGTGATAGAGGGAAGAGAGACTCTGACAATATTCTCAGCTATCCTGTGGTCAAGATGGGTGGAGATTAAGTTGTTGTTGAGAACCTGTTGAGTGAAGTTCTCAGGTGAAGTTCTCCGCCAGATGAACACCAAGGAATTTAGTGCTCTTGATGATCTCAACGGAGGATCTGTTGATGTTCAGCAGAGGGTGGTTGCTCTGTGCTCTCCTGAAGTCAACTACCATCTCTTTTAGGTTTAGTTAACACAACTGTGCTGCTCAGGGAAATGTTGTAGTTAGTTAAGACATCCGCTAGCTGTTCTGCACCTTCCTTGAGCACTCTGCCAGGAATGTCTGGTCCAGCAGACTTCCAGGGGTTAACTCTGACAGGTTGTTGGCTCTATATCAGGCAGTTAGCTGCTGCACCTCCTTTCTGTAACTCATTGTCCTTGCTGATGAGATCCTGCATTGCTACACAGTCGTGAGTTAACAAAGTGAACAGCAGTGGGCTGATCATGCAGCCCTGAGGATGCTGTTCCTGAGCTGGACTGGTTGAGGTCTCCCAGTCAGGAAATCCAGGATCCAGTTGCAGAGGTGTTCTGCCCTGCATCTTAGCCTCAATGTCTCAAAAGTCTGTGCAAATCTGCAAAGCATCAAAAAGGTGTAGCTCCTAACCTGGGAGTGGTGCTGCTTTCAAGCTAAAACCCTCATTGACATTGTTAACATTGTCTGTAACCAAACTAACATTGGTTAGTTATTATAGCCCGTTTAGAACCTTTATACTTCACCTACCAACAGTTAGAAATACATTTCTGTCACTTGTACATAAAAACCTCCAGACACAGCCATAGCTATATATTCATTGGAAAAAGAAAGTACACCGTCCTTTACTTTTATCTTTTTTATTTATAAGGGCCTACATACAAATTGTGTGGGCCTTATTTTGTAAATAAGCAAATAACCCTATCTCTCCAAAACTAATATGGCAGCAGAATAGTCACAACAGAAACATGTGGAAGCATGTTTGCAACTTGGATCATTTAAAAGAACAGTGATGCGCTGTCCAATATTTCCCCAAAATGTGTGAGACCGATAAACTCAGAAAAGCCTTACCTCAAGTTATATTTGCTATTGAGTGGTTATACATGTTGCTGGATAGGATGTACTTATTTTTCCAACTTTGTTTCTGAAAAATATATATTCTCTGCCATACTCTTTGGGGAAAATGACTATTTATAGGGTGGCTGCTCCACATAATTTAAGCTTTTTAATAAACAATAATTGTTTGTGATAACAGAAACACATTTGTCTTTAGGGACATTTTTCTGTAGCCTCTCTAACCCTACCCTGATTATTTTCCTGTAGCATCATAGCCTATTCCTTACTTATCAGTTTGAGTGAATGTTTGATGTGCATCGTGAATATGTTTGCATCAAGTGCATGCCTGAGATTTCTGTTAAGATTTATTTTTCTGTCTATCTACCCCTCTCACTCTAGCTCAGACATGAGTGGTGCCAGTAACACTCTGGCTAGGGAATTTCTGACTGATGTTCACCAGCTGTGTAGTGTGGTGGCTCAGCTCACAGAGGCCCACAGGAAACAGGAAGAGGAGGAGAGTCACATGGTTGCTCTTGGAGAGTACCTGGTCCAAGGCCGTGGCTTTCTGTTGCTAAGCACCCTGGACGCTGTCCTAGATCAGGTCAGTTAAAGTTATTCAACTAATTATTTTTGTAAAATTATTGCCCATTATTAACAGAACAATAAAAGTTAACAAAATAGAACAACATGGATTGTGTTATAATAAAACAGAAGAGGATGATCAATGTGCTGGACTTTAAGAAACTTAAGAATTCATTACTATCGGGTGATATAATTCCAAAAAAAGTTTCACCGCATTTGTGTTTCCAATGCCTGCAAGTATACCAGTCAATCAATGTTTTGGGTGGGATTATATTATGGGACATGTTTATATCTGGAAGTGTCAATAAGTCAAGAAGTATGGAATCTGGACTTGGTCATGGACGTGTCTGTTCACAAATTGTAAAACACCACTGACTCAAGATCAAAAAAGATGAATTCTTTTTTTGCAGATTTGCTCCTAATCATTTGGATGTGACCAGCTCTCTGACTCTCCTCATTAAAGAGGCAGTACCAGATCCAGTCTAGTGGACACAGCCATGCTAGAGTGCCTTTACAAATACATGTACACTCACATGACTCACTTATGACTGTGTCAGATTAAGGAGGCTTTTCTTCCCAAAGGCCGTTTAGGGCAGTACTCAATTTACTCTATTTATGCACATTATATATTGCACTATATAAGACTGTACATGTATCCTCACTTTTTTCAGAATATCCATACTGTTTTACCATCTTTCAGCTCCCATCTGTATAATAAAATTAATATATTTTTATTTTCTATTATATTATAACCATGCAAGGATTTCACTATGTCATATGTCCAGTGTTGGGAAGGTTACTTTGGAAATGTTATAGGTTACAGATTACAAATTACCCTATTCAAAATGTAATAAGTAGTGTAACTTTTCAATTACTTTATAAAAATAAAGTAACTGATTACATTTGATTACTTTTCAAGTTTCTAATGGATATTTCCAACTAAATAATTTCCAAACATTTATAACATTACAGTTAACCTTACAATAGTACTCAACTCTTGTTTACTGTTAGAATTTCAAAATCTTTCATCACTTAATTTTTAAGCACAGCCACAACAAAGCCAGACTTTATAACAAAAAAAAAAATACTGTTTTAGAAATAAAATCAAAGTTTGGTAAAGCAAACTAATTTGTTAGATATGTTTTGAATACAGGTCTTGAATACAAAGTCGATAAATGCGCTGCCACGTTTTGGTGGATTTTTTACACAACTAGAGTAAAGCCGGGCTTTGCGATTTGGGCCATGATTTGGTCGTCTGAGACAAATTTTAAAATCCTAAAATATTCCTATAATCCTATGCAAAAATCTGTAGTCTTTGATCTCTGGTGTGACATGTTCACCAACAGCCAATTAATGGACGTTGCGATCAGTTTTTTTGTCCGATGAACTTCTAGCAGTGTCAGAATGTTCTCCTACGGTGAACGTCAAACCAACAACCAATAGGAGCGCGGAACCTGATGACAGACATGTTGTCTTCGTTTCTTCCTGTTTTTATTTACAAGGCATGTCATTAACAAAATTAACGAAATAGATTGGTTTTGTTTTCTGCTAGTTAGCATTTTACCGAGAACACACGGATCTGAACGTGTCACGGATTGATGACGTAAAACTACGGACGAGTCTTCTTGTGTGTGTCCGTTTTTTTTATGCGTCCTGACTGTCGTACAGTCTGACATTATGACACCTGAGATCCTACAGTGTGACATGGGAATCATGATCATACAGTCTGACAAGCAACAATCGCAAAGGACTATTAAAAATTGCACAGTGTAAGCCCGGATTAAATCTACTGACTCTGCTGTCCCTTATTATACAGAAAAGAGTAATATATCATTTGAAACTAAAGGCTCTGTTTTTAAAGGCTCTGTTTCTGTACAAGCATAATAAATACAAAAACCATATGCTTTTATAAAATAAAGAAAGGCTAGGTTACATACCTGCAGATGCTTCCTCATGTTCGACATTGAAGCCTTTGAAGTCGAAAGCATTTTAATAGCTGGCAAACAAATTTTGCACTGTACTGTTATATTAGCGCCCTTATCGGATTTCAGGATGAAATTATTTTTAAATTTCCAGCACTGAAATGCATTTTTATTACTCGCCATGGTGGCAACTCTTAGACTGGTTATAGTAGCATAAGCTTTCGGCGGCAAATGTGGATTCACGTAATTGGCAGACGTGGTGCGCCGCAAATTCAAACCAAAGAACCAATCAAAAGCATACCCAATCAGAGATCCAATCAGAACAGCACCACTTGCAATTAGGGAGCGCAACAAATTATTATCATTTTTTAAAGAAATTTTCAGATGTAACCCTATTTGTAATCTTTAACATTTTCATAAGTAACTGTAATTTAATTATACATTTTATCTCAGAAACTATAACAAATTACTGTTACATGTAACTAGTTACTCCCCAACACTGCATATGTCTTACTCTGCATGGATATGTATTTGAAAAATTATTTGATATTGATATGCAATGAAATTAGGCTTGAAACTTTATAGTAGGTTCTGTGTACACAAGTGATTCATGATCTTGGCATTTTATAAACCTTATCGTAGGTTATGTGTGAATTTGAATCTCACTCCAAGATTAAACCTTTGGGCCAACATGGATGACGGTGCAGTGAGAAGCTCTACTATGGTGGATCTTTGTATGCTTCTAAACTGACTTAAACTTAGTCAACCATGGCATCAATAGAGATTGCAGAGAGGGGATTTTCAGTGTGTCAGAGTTCAGCAAAGATTGTAGAGACTAGCCTTAGCATCATGTGTGCTTCTGTGGAGATTGAAGAAGGAGTCATCCAGTGCTTTTGCTTGGTTATTGTTTAAAGGGATGTCCTTTAGTAGATTTCCAAGTCCCACCTTCCAAGTATTTTACTTTAAGAACAACCATTTGCACATTCCAAACATGTCCAGAAGATTCTCACACTTGACTCTTGAGATGGTGGCAGGAAGAAAACTATATGAAAGCGCAGAAATCAAGCAGTCATATGATGATTGGACTGCATTTTTATGGGCTATTTGTTAGCTTATTGCTGTCTTTAGATGGCATTCTGAAAAAATACATCTGCCAGCCCTGTTTGTTCTGCAAATAATTCACTTTGTTTTGACTTAAAACATATGGTTTGTATTTAAACTGGTGAATTTTTTTGTTACATCAATATAGTATCTGAGAATAAAAAAGTAAAGGAATACAGACAACTAATAAATATTTTAATGTTTTAAAATACCTCCAAAGGGTAAAATTCTTTTGCTTGTTGAGCAGAAAGAGCTGCGTTTTCTTCCACTTTCAGAGTAAAACAGACTGAATAGGTACAGTAAGTACATGTGTTTGAGTTCTGAAACAAACAATGGATATACAATTCCACAAAAACTTGTAAAAAGAGCAGGTTTTTGTGACCTTAAAAAAGATAAATCATAACATAACTTTTCCACTTATAACGTAATAATAATTAGAGATAAAAGTGAGATATTAAATAAATAAGTAAATAAATAGAAAATAGTATGCACACATTTTTATAATTTGTTGGCTATGTTTAGAACTAATCATCAAGCTCATGAGTTTGATGACTTCAATGACTTCAAATGAATTGACTTCAGAGTCCAAATCAATTTCCACTGAAGCTTACATAGCAAGTTTCATTTCCTGGTTCAAAGTTCTCTCAACACTATATGGAGAATTGTGTTATAGTCTGATGATATAAAGATGATCTTGGAGCAAGATGAACTTTTTGGTGGTCAACAACACTGCACTTCAGCAAAGGAATCACCATGGTGAAGCATGGTGGTTGCATCATCATCTTGGGCTGCTTTTCTGAAGGTGGCTCGAAATGACCTTGCATATGATTAGAAAATTGAAAATAAAAAAACCTACCTTTCAGGATAACACTGATCCAAAGTACATACAGGTGTATCTCAATAAATGTCAATGTTGTGGAAACGTTCATTTATTTCAGTTATTCAAGTCAAATTGTGAAACTCATGTATTATATAAATTGAATGCACACAGACTGAAATAGTTTAAGTCTTTGGTTCTTTTAATTAAGAAGATGATTTTGGCTCACATTTAACAAAAACCCACCAATTCACTCAGTCTCAACAAATTAGAATATGGTGACATGCCAGTTAGCTAATCAAATCAAAACACCTGCAAAGGGTTCCTGATCCTTCAGAATGGTCACTCAGTTTGGTTCACTAGGTTACACAATCATGGGGAAGACTGCTGATCTGACAGTTGTCCAGAAGACAGTCATTGACACCTTTGACACCCTTCACAGAGTGCTGTATCCAACCATGTTAACAGAAAGTTGAGTGAAAGGAAAAGGTGTGGGAGAAAAAAGATGCACAACCAATCGAGAGAACCACAGGATTGATAGGCTTGTGAAGCAAAATCGATTTAAGAATTTGGGTGAAAATCTTTTGGGATTTTGGGAAGAAGGCATCAAGAGCCACCACACACGTGTTAAGGAATTTGGCTACACTTGTTGTATTCCTCTTGTTAAGCCACTCCTGAACCACAGACAATGTCAGAGGTGTCTTACCTGGGCTAAGGAGAAGAAGAACTGGATTGTTGCCCAGTGGTCCAAAGTCCTTTTTTCAGATGAGAGCAAGTTTTATATTTCATTTGGAAACCAAGGTCCTAGAGTCTGGAGGAAGGGTGGAGAAGACTGATCACCTCCATGCCATGCCAAATTGAGGCAGTAATTAAAGCAAAAAGAGCCCCTAGCAAGTATTAATTACATGTACATTAAATGAACATACTTTCTAGAAGGCCAACAATTCACTAAAAATATTTTTTTATTGAAGTATTCTAATTTGTTGAGAGTGAATTGGTGGGTTTTTGTTAAATTTGAGCCAAAATCATCACAATTAAAAGAACCAAAGACTTTATTTATACAATACACGAGTTTCACTATTTGAGATGAAATACTGAAATAAATTAACTTTTCCACGACATTCTAATTTACTGAGCTGCACCTGTATACAAATTAAAAAATGTGATAATGATACTTCCATGTACTATGTAGTCATAACATGCAGTTGTGTAATCTGGAAATTAATTCTATTTCCAAAGATTGGCTTTAGCAAAAACAAACGTTTTAGAGTTGGCCAGCCAGAGGCCATACCTGAATCTGTGGGGACCAGAAGAGAACAGTGAACAGAATATTTTCCTCAAAATTTGTTAGATCTGTAACATTTGTTGCAGATAAGTATGCATTCAGGGCTGTGTACACTTGGGATATTCTAATTGATTGATCTTTTGATTGGTTTACATTTCCAGATCAGTTTCCTACCAGTACACTGCAGTTTATCTAATCTTGTATGCTTCTCAGTTTATGGTTGTTAACATTCCTATTTTACACATAAGGATGTATAAAAGGAGAAAAGCATTGTTCTCCAAGGCTTATAAGCAATATATCCTTGGGTTAATGTATTGACAGTGAGAAAATTGTTTACCCATGCCCCTCTTGATGTGAGCTGTTGATGTGGGGCATTTCACTCAATGTTAGATAATATATATAGTACACCGATAAAACAGATAATAGATAAGACACTTATAGTATATAATGACTTTCATCTGAGGATTGCTCTTAAGCAATTACAATTATTTGTAATTATTACACCACATTATTCTTCTGTTTATGTATTATTTGCAATTATTACACCACATTATTCTTCTGTTTATGTATTATTGATGAGTACAATACTAATAATCACAGACAACTGAAACAGCAAGCCCCCATATTTGCTTTTAATTCACACATGCTGGTGCACTTTCTCTTCTCTCTGTGAAGAATGATTTCCCAGAATGTCCAGGGCAGAGTTTAGGGACTCACTTTCACTGCATCATGTCTAAACATGAATTTCAATGTAGTCAAGTAGTCAGTGTTCATTTGTGTGTTATTTATTTTTTATCATAATCATTATTATTATTATTATTATTATTATTATTATTATTATTATTATTATTATTATACAATGAACTAGAAAGTAAACTTATATTTGTAGGGTTTTTATTGTTTATTTGTTTTTTTTTGGTATATTTTTAAGGGAAAAAATAAATCAAATTATATTGCCCATTAGCTAGTGTTTCCTGGACATGACTTGCATGCCAGATATGCAGAGATTAGTTTTTAATCCTGGATCTTTTTATGTTTTCCCTGTAGGAACTGACGTGCCGGGAAGAGCTGCTCACACTTTTGTTATCATTGCTACCACTAGTGTGGAAGATTCCTATTCAGGAAGAAAAGCTCCCTGGTTAGCATCAGTCCATTATAAAATTATCTCTTTACTGTATGTTAAAAGATATCTAGACCATGGACAGGTCTGTAATTGTGTAGTAGGAGTTGTTTTGTTAAAAACCATTTCAACTGGCCAAGGGTTAACCTAAATATGTCATCGAAAATCAGATAGACTGTGTTCATGTAGAGCATTTCCATTTTGTAGTTGTCACTGACTTTGTTTTTATTAACGCCTTATCATTTGGCCCTAGTTACATTTGAAATGCATTATGAAGAAAGTGTTATTTGGTAGACTGAATGCATAGTTAAGCAACTCATGTCCAAATGTTACTTAACCACTTATTTTTATCCAAGTTATTTAGTGCTGACATGCTAATCTGTGCTGACATGCTAGTTTGTCCTAACATGTGCCTCTTACAATGTTTCCTTATTAGGTCCCATATTTGTGTAGCCATTTTTGCCAGAAGCATGCTTACAGCCTACATTTTAATAACCAGAATAATTTGATAAATACAGAGACTATTCAGATTGCTTATTAATCATATTTCTCTGTTTCAGCTTGTATATCATAGATCACTTTTATAGCCCAAGTCTGTTTACTATGTAGCAATAGGATCTAAATCTCATGAACAATTTGTGCATTTTTTTATCTACATAGATTTCACCCTGCCTTCACTTATGGAAGGGCACCCTTGTAGAGAAGAAAAGGCTGCCACTCTGAACATGGGAAAGCATAAAACTTTTTGTGATGCACAAAACATTGGAAAGCACTTCTCTCACAGTTGGAAGTCCCGGCATATAAGAAGGACTGCTCAGAGAAATTCAGTGAGTGATGTGCACCAATCCCAGATCTCCACATCTGATTCTGAATCTAATTCAGATGAAAAATCAGCAAATACATGTCCCAAACATCACAGGTCTTCTGGTTCATCTAGTCATTCTAGTAGTCTCCAGAATCATCAGTTAGTAATGCTTCTGCAGCAGTCATTGCAGTATCCTTGTGTGGATGGCATGAGCAGTTTTGGTGGATGCAGGCCTTATATAAGACAATTTGAATCACTGCTGCCCAATACTGAAATGCTAACTGATCCTACAGCCTTTTCTGTTTTGAGTGCTGTTGCAAATACACCGTTTGACCTATGTCATGTTTTATTGTCCTTACTGGAGAAAATCTGCAAACTTGACATGACTATCAATCACAACCCATGCTTAACTGTTAGTGTTGTTCCAAAACTCACTGAAATTCTAACAGAGTTCTGTGACTGTTGTGGACCAGAAGGAGGAAGTGGTCAGGAAGGGGTTGATGAAGTAGCTGCAGGCTGGGCTGAGGAGCCAGTTGCCCTTGTTCAGAGAATGTTATTGCGCACCATCCTGCATTTAATGTCTGTAAATTTGGGTCAAAATGAGGTACTACCTAATAGTCTATGGCAAAGCCTAAGTGATCTGCTCAGAGCCATCCTGAAGATTCGCACCTGCCTCAATAGGCAAGCCTTCAAAGCACATGGGAATCCCTTTGCTCCTCGAACCAAAACAAATCTACCAGAGATGCAAGAAGATATTCCTTTTTCTAGTTACCGTCACCAAGCTCTGCTGCTGTCAGAACTCATTGAGGGTGTCCTTCAGTTTTTGCTTGGCTGCTTAGAAGCCTCTGCCCCAAATCCTATTTTTTTCAGCCAGGCCCTAGAATTAATTCATGAGTTTGTGCAGCACCATGGCCTTGAGCTGTTTGAGGAAACATGCCTTCACCTTGAAGCCCTTGGTAATACTTGTGATTCTACAATGAGAGCTGAACTTTTGGAACGATTGCATGGCATTATTTCCGGTGTCCTGAAGATAATCAGTGTTGTGAAGAGAGCTAAATCAGAACAAATACACCAGTCATCGTGTGAGCGACGTTGTCACAAACGCTGTGAGTATTCCCAGTTGCTGCACCATCACTGTGACATCTCAGGGCTGCCTGTCCATGCCTTCAAGCAGGCAACTGAGGGTAATGACTCGCAAGTGTGCTACCCTGAACGTTGTTGCATTCCGGCTGTCTGTGCTCACCAATGTCTACGACTACTCCAACGCCTTTCTCCCTCTGGGCCTGCCATGCTGCAGGTGCTTACAGGTGTGCAAGCTGTTGGAATTTGTTGCTGTATGGAACCACTTTCTGTGGTGGCTCCTCTGCTTCAAGTATTTCAAGCCCCAGGTCTGTGCAGCTATCAGTCCTATATTCTCAATATACTTAGTAGGCTTGTGCTGGAACAGCTAGGAGGAGGACAATCTTCAGTGAAGGCCACAATAATCTCTTGCACTATCTGTATCTTGGACAGCTGCCAGAAACTCGGTATTGAAAAGATTTTGCAAGACTTTGTTACAGGAAAGGAGATAGCCTCATCCTCTTCTCCCTTTTCTTCCTTCCAATCACAAGCTGTTCTTCCTAGTAGAGGGTCTGAAGATATGTTTTGGAAATGGGATGCTTTAAAAGCTTACCAGGATGTAGTCTTTGGTAAAGATTGGCAGTGGAGTAAACAGATTGCCAGTCATATATGCCAACTGATCTTAAGGGGAAATGCAGTAATACAGTGGAAACTGTACACTTACATTTTTTATCCTATGCTTCAGAGAGGTGTGGAGTTAGCCCACCATGCTCAAAAACTAGGTGTGTCCAAGATATGCAGTCAAGTCTGTAGCTATCACACTCACTGCCTCCCTGTGGAAGTGCTGCTTATGTATCTTCAGGTGCTGCCCTGCTTACTCAAGTCAAGGTAGGATTTACTTTACATTCTACTTCTGTTAAATCTATCGTATAGAGCATATAGCGTATATTTAGAGCATGAATATTAAATTGAAACTGAAACCATATTGAAATGTTTCTTTGTGAGATTAATGAGACTAACATGAGCAGACATTCTAGCAAAACCATAACTTTCAATGGTATTGGTTGGTTTTGTAAAAATATGTTGCTCCTTCCGTTTCATTCTACAATGACCTTAAAAAAAAGTACAGCATAAATGTGTTTTATTGAGCTAAAGCTTTTATAGACTTTCTATATTTTTCTAAAAATATAACAATATCTGTAAAATATCTGGCTGGTAACACTGTCGATATACAGTGTTGCCATGTTATTATCTAAACAAAACTACAATGTTTTGTGTTGTGATGTGCTTATTTTATGTAATTGTTTCTCTTTTATTCTTACTTGTTCTAATTCCTTTTACCCACAGCACAGTTGTGTGTGACTTATTCCTAAGCAGCACTGGGCTGAACCAGATGACTGAATTGATCTATCTGGAAACCACTAGGCCCTGGGCACTTAAGGTGTTTGAGACATTGATTTTAAATGGCTTTGAACATCAGGTAGATGATGCCCTACATGGACTGGGTAATGCAGAAGACCTTGAGTCTCAAGTAAAAGGTGATGTTCCACAGAGTTTTGGTAAATACTACGAGGATCTGAAAGAGGCATGTCTGAATAGCAAATTCAGTATGAGTGCAGAAATAAGATGGAACCATGGAGGAGCATATTTGAACATTATTAATCTTTTTTTGTGTGTGGCCTTCCTATGTATAAGCAAAGAGGCTGACTGTGAGAGGGACTCTGCAAATGACACTGAAGATGCGTCAGACAATGTCAATACAGCCAGTGAACCCCGGGGTGGGGGGTTATCTTTGCTCTTACCAGATAGAATGGCATTGTCATCAAAGGAGCATGTAAGGCGAGCAGCAGATGTGTGGTCTGTATGCCACCGGGTGTATTTGGTGTGCCCACTGTTCCAGAAACAGCTCTTCAGGTTAGGTGGCTTGAATGTGTGCTATCAACTCATGACTGTGGTCCTTCAGAATCTTACCTTGAAAACCAAAGAAGACAAGTCTAAGAAAAAGAGTGATTGCAAGGGCAAAATAAGCCTGTCACACTCAGCCCTAAACCCAGTACAGATTGTGCAGGAAGCTATGATGGATGAAACACATGAAACAGAACAGCTAGGTCTTAATAATTCACTGAATCCTGGTCATATGGAGGCAAAGGCTCCAGCACAGAAGCTAGAAAAAGAGTGGCTTTTACATCTACTGGAAGCGCTTCTATCCATCTGTCTTCACAACTCCAAGTCTGTGCTCCAGAAAACTGAATATAACATCTTATTCCAGGTACTTAATATACATTTATTTACCAAATAATCCCTTTTACAAACAACACAAGAATTTATAATTACATTCACCCAATGTTTTAGTCTATTAATCTGCATTAGATTTAAATCTAAAATCGTATTACTGGATTTGTAATAGGGCCTTTGACCAAACTTCATATTATTTTTCTTACCCTTTTGCTCCTACTTACGGACCCCCCCCTCTCTCTCTCCCTCTCCCCCCTTGCCACCTCATATGTTTCTCTACACAACTTTCAGTCTGTAGAGGACACCCTATGTGAGGTGAAGGATCAGCTGTCAATCACTGATGTGGTAAACTCAGACCTGGCTGTTCCTCTGTTTGAAAGCCTGTTGCGTGTTGCACTGGCTCGGGTGTCTACTCCAGCCTTTAATATTGAAGAGAAACCTGAAAGGGTAAGAATTCTTGTTGTTTTTTATTTACCTCAGATACAATAAGCTGAATAATATCTTCTTAGTTTTTCAAGTACCATCAAGTTTATTCTAACTGGTGCCTGTTTAATTTAATTATTACATAAATGAATGTAATAAATGAACAACAAATTACTTAAACTTATTTATACATGACCATGAACAAATGAATAAAACTTTTGTTAATTTATTTGTGAGCGACTAAATTCCTCTTGGGGTTTTAACCTATCTTCATGTATCAGCTGATTTGTTCTTGTGACCAGAGTGTTTATTTATTTATCTGTTTATCTACTTATTGAAATTTCAGCATAAGTAGGTGCGCAGGGTTATTCAAAAAGAATGAATCGATTTCATTACACAGTATTTTATTAAGGAAAAGTAATATAAAACTGCAGCCAAGTCACAATTATTCTACTCACAATCAACTTTTATGTCCTGTCTTAAAAGTGCAGCAAGGGCAACATCAGTGCGATAATAAGAGAGTTCCTCCCAGGGGCATATCAGCATATCACGATCCACTGAGTTGATTGCTGTTGTTATTCGATGTTTAAGGTCATCGTGGTTAGTGCGTAGCGGTGGAACATAAACACGATCTTTTACATATCCCCACAAGAAAAAAATCACACAAGGTGAAGTCTGGGAATCTCACAGGCCAAGCACAAAGAGCAAGGTCTTGGGCCCATTTCCGACCAATCCATTGCTG
>JAOTRN010000041.1:6861745-6871959 GCA_028566695.1 Bagroides melapterus | reverse complement strand
AAAGCATCACTATTACTATTGCTCATACTTATTATTATTATTATTATTATTATTATTATTATTATTATTATTATTATAATTCTTCTTCTTTTTTTTTTCTTCTTCTTCTTCTTCTTCTCCTTCTTCTTCTATACAAATTTTGTCCCATAACTCATCCCACCCTGTTTGTCATATTCTGGTGACATCACATGCACAGAAACCTACAAAATAATTGGAATCACACATTTACTGCAGCGTTCACAAGTGAAGTATCAGCATGCTCATCAGAATGAAAACTGTACTATTAGTCCTCTGGTGACGTTACATGCACATATCCACTTGCCCCAAAAACTGTTGCCACCCCATCTATCCACTCGCCACCAAACTTTTGGTGTTCTGTCTATTCTCCAGCAAAATTGTTGCCACCCTATCTGTCTATCTCCAAAAGTATTGACACCATTTCTGTCCACTTGCCTCCAACAGTCTTCATTCATCTTTCTGTCAATCTACCAGTAGCACAAACCCATCTATCTATATAAAAAAGATAAAAAAAAAGATAAAAAAAAAAAAAAAAAATCTAAAAAAAAAAAAGCTCAGCCCCCTGCTGTAGCCTTTACTATTTGAGGTAGTACTAAATAGCCTGTACCTTTTTATCAAAGTAGGCATGACATATAATAAAAAAAAAGGGTGCAGTTCCATGAAGTGCTTTTTCAAGCTACTTCCACCAAACTATGAAGCCAAATACTTTATTATGTTAAAACTGATCAAGTTTTTCTGGTCTGCTGATTTCTAAGATCTGAATTATTGGACAAATATTTTCATCACGTGCACCTCATGTGACCACATCTGCTTGTTTGCTCAAAAAAATGAGTGTAATCATCATTATGAAGTGCTTTGAGAGGCCCATCATGAGGCATATCACCACCCTCCATCTGGCCCTTACTCATCTGGACAAAATAGACACATGCGTACAAATGCTGTTCATAGACTTTAATTTAGCATTCAACACAATCATTTCTCAGCATCTGATTGAAATTTTGAGCCTCCTCATTAATAGGAAGCACTGTTTTTAAACAGATTTTCTCCTTGATAGTCCAGACATATTTACACTTTCCCCATCAGACCCAATTCAATTCAATTCAATTCAATTTTATTTGTATAGCGCTTTTTACAATGGTCATTGTCACAAAGCAGCTGTACACAATCAAAGACAGTTATGAAATGTTAGAGTAGTGACCCACATCTCTGTTTTTTGAAAACTCAATCACCCCAACCCAAACAAAAAACCTTCCATAAATCAACGAACAAGCAAACAACAACAACAACAAAAAAAAACATGTCAAATGATTGCAGTTCTGACTGGTTGTATAACCTTGCTTACAGAGTGCCATACCCTACTCGTGGAGCTGCTGGTTTCACTGGTAAAAGACAGGATAACAGCAGAGGAAGTGGCTCTGTTACTGCATCTCTTCCTGGAGAAGACTCCACCTACTGTAAGACTCCTTCCACATCACATTATTCTGAACAGGTTTACTGCAGTTTACATGAAAATTTTGTCCTCAATGAGCTAGCTAGAGGCAACGGTGGTAAGGAAAATCTCCCTGTGATATAAGGAAGAACATTTCAAAGAAACCAAAATTACTGATGTCATCCTTTCTCCTGACATTAGATAGTGTGTTTATAAATAAATTCCCTTTTTTAAAACTGTGTACTCTATGGTCAAAAGTGCAATTATGGAAGTAGGAAATTCATTCTAGTTTTAACAGGAAGTTTATTTTATAGAAGTTATCTGTTCCATGATGGAGATTTGAGTACAAAACTGTTCATAAAGTATGGTCTTCGAGAATGTTTCACACAATTCATCACGCATGATCATGTGGCACCCTACAGACACAGTTCTTGAATATAAATACATTTGTTGTGCTTCACATATTATCCACCAGGTGATGGCTTCATGAGTGTAACACAGAGAATCATTATTAGTAGAGAAGTCATGGCCATACTGGGAGGTTGTAAGAGGAGCTCAGAAATAGTATGTGTAGCTTGAGAAAGAGAATATTTGGTATGCTTGTGATCATGAAATGGATTAAGACAATTATCATTGTGTGCTGAGTGTGAGAAGGGTTACTGACAAGTCTAGCTATGACAGCATAACTAAAAGGGAGAGCCAGAAGGTAACATAGATGTGAGTGCTTCCTGGAATAAAAAGCATTTATTCTCTCCACTGTCAGAAAAACTGATTGATTGTGCAAGAGTGGGAAGTAACAGCACCCAAACATCCCAGTTCACCAAACCATCCATATTTGCTGTTTTAAATAAGAAAATCTCTTCATAAAATGCTTGACTAAACAAATGTGTTTTCAGCCTGGACACTCTGTGTCACAAGAATAATTGGAAGGCTGTTCTGTGATTGTGGGGCTTTGTAAGAGAAGGCTCTGCCCCTTGCTGTAACCTATACTGCTTAAGGTACTACCAAATAGCCTGGACCTTCTGAATGAAGATGCATGCTAGGCAATAGCTAGGCAATTAATTTGACAGCATTTATGTTCTAATATCCTAGTGGTCTGTTTTAAGGTATGTGTGTGTAGTCATTATACCAGGGTGCTAGTTTTTCTCTTTATTTATTTTTCTTCTTAGTGGAACTGGGGTGTAGTGAAATGTTGTCACCTGATCAAGTTTTGTGGGGTCAGACAGTGATCTAATCATGGATACCTCTGAGCCTTTTGATGAATGTTTGCTGTATCAGACATAAATGTAAGTTTAAATCAGTGGCTGTAACGTGGGTGAGGTCCAGGGAAGAAGAGAGGGCGGATCCAAATGCAGTTCAAAGTTTTATTAAATAAACAAGAACAAAAAACACAACACAAGTAATCCAGGGCAAAAGGCAATGGGCAAAAGGCAATGCTCCAAACACAAATACATGACATACATACATTCAACGACCGACAAAGACAAGGGAAAACACAGGGGTATATATACACACACTAATTAGAACTAAACGAGGGACAGGTGGGGAAGGGAAGCAAGACACAGCAGACAGAGGACAGACTTCAAAATAAAAGACACGGAACATGGAACAAAGAAGCATACCGAAACTGTCCAATCCCCTGCCAGCACCCCCTCTAGTGGGCTGGCAGGGAATAGTCCTATCCTTACAGTGGCATAGCAAAGTGCATATATCATGTCTAAGGTACTTAATTGAGACAAGACAATGTTCTGTGATAGCTTCAGACTTTGAAAATGTGACTACATTTTCTATTTTTAATCTGAATGCTAGAAGGCCATTATGAATGGGCCTGTTATGCTCTGATTAACCCCTACTGAATCTAGAATAGAACTCCTGTTCTTAGAGGATCTTCTGAATGATCAAAATGAATAATAGTCTCAGAATACTCATATTTGTGTCTATTATATACACACTAATCACAAGATAACAGATCACAAGCGAGGATGGCTCCTTTAATAGCCATTCAAACCTATTTGTGTCAAGTTGTGTGCATGTTATCAGGCTAAATCACCAGGGTATATAAACTTTTGATCAGGGTCATTTGGGTAGTTTCTGTTCATATTATGATTTAAAAAGAGTAAACACAGTTGACTGATAATAAATGGCTTTAACCAAACACTAACCATGAGTGAAAGAAAAGTTTTTGTGTTATCATTTATGTTCTCTGAAAAATGGCCAAGAAATCATAAATTCTGCCAAGGTATGTAAACTTATGAGCACAATTGTATATTAAATTAATACCACTACAAATATAGTGGCTGTGCAATTTATAACTTTGTTTCATTGAGGTTTTATTTACTTTTTTTTTTATTCTGAATTCATTTGTACAATAGCAACATTAACAGTAATAAAAATGATTGCATACAGATAGAGCACTTGATAATGTGGTGGTAGACCACAATCAGATGGTCTACCAGGTAAAATCAGATGCCACAATGCATTATATACCAGGGTATTTTACTCCACTAACGTTTACAGGATATTGTACATTGCTTCTAGTATGGTTATGCTGTGCGGTACATTTGACCTACATAAGGGAAGGTACAGAGTGTTTTTTCCAAGATACATGCTGTTGCTTACTTTTCCGTGTTTGGACAAATTGTGTTAGGATTTACAATTGTTTATATTTGAGTAGCAGAATTGTATGTTTATGATTTTTGCTTATTTTATCAATATGGCTGTTTTTGCCACTTTTTCCTCTCTGAAAGCTATACTAATATAATAAAGCAATAAATTATAATACTGACTTATTAGCTATACTTTCTTTCTTTTTTCCTTTAGAAAATTCTCCTGAATGGAATTCTTCAGATGGTGGAGGCTAACACAGAAATGGAGCCACTTTATTATTTGTCTTTTCCTATGTTCCTGTGCACCAGTGACACCAACACTAGCACAAATGAAGCAGTTGGAGCAGTGGGTACTCTCTGTGGGGTCAAGCTTGGTGCATGCATGGGGGAGGGTGAGAGTCATCTCACACATTTTCTGGCTTCTCCTTGGCACATTGCTCCTCTCCATCTGCCTCTACTTGGTCAGAACTGCTGGCCGCATATGGCCAGTGGCTTTAGTGCCTCGCTTTGGGTAAGATTTGTGAAGAACAACAGTGATGAGAAGCCTACAGACAGAGGTAAAGAATAACTTCCACAGCTGTTCTAATTTGTATGATATAATTCTATGGACTTTTAATGGATTTTAATATTGCAATATTAGTTTTACCAGATCTTTATTACAAAGGAATTCTGAGTTTAGTAATCACTTAAACGACAAAAATCTTGTTTGCTTGTAGATTTTCTAAAGTACAGCAACGTTTGCCTGCACTTTAATAGCATATGATTTTTGAGTTTGTCAATGTTCATTTTGAACACTGGTTTAAGAAAATCATAATTACACAGTAACATACCTGCACAAATGGCAAATTTCTTTTTATAAACATGTATCTTGTGGCTTCTCCAATTAACTTCACTATCTGTCAGTAAATGAGCCATGCAATCATATGTAATATTAGCTCCAATAAAAGTAAATTACCAGCATATCATTGCAATCAAACATTGCAGCTTATGTTAAGATGCATCTAAGGACACTTTCATTGAACATATACAACATATAAAAGTTATAAATATTATTACCCAGCTCGGATTAGCTTGAACTGAGAGAAAGAAGAACATGCCCAAAGCCAAGTGAATTTGAGTGAAAATGATAAAAATAATTTTACTATAGTTATAGAAACAGTTTCACTCATAAATAGTTAACAAATTCGTTTTAGGGTGTATTTCATCTGTTCTTTAAAACAGGGTAGTTGATATTTGATGCTGATCATATACATTTTAGAATAACAGGGTTTAGCCTCAAAAGAAGCATCAGAGTGATAAAAACTTTACTTTAATCACTTCATTGTACATTGTTCTCTGACATATGTACTGTGTATATGACAAATAAACTTGAAATATACCTGAAGGTTCTAGAATATTTTCTAGGAAATTGAAATCGAAAAGTAGAAGAATATTTATTTAAACATGTAATTTAATTGCTATATATCCGACTGTATCTGACTCTATGGTGGCTTTTCCAGCTCAGATTATGCCGGGTGTTGGAGAAAATAACCTCCTTCATGTTCTTTCTATTGGATCCAAAGCCCTAATGCTGCAAGTGTGGGCTGATGTTTTTACAGGAGCCTGCTTCTTCAGGTAGGTTTTGGATGCACTCTAATTTCAGTGCTTGTTAGACTGTATAGAGCATAAGGAATAAGGACAATGAATATCTAAAACAACTTCTGGATTTGTGGCCAAAGGATCTGCATTGATCCTAATGATGATATGAAGGCTGGTGTCCTGGCCCAGGCAGAGTCTTTGCATGGTGTGTTGAGTGCAGGCCATTGGCAGCACCTTGCTCTTACTTACACACAGCAGCCTGAGGGCAAGAAGAACATCCATGGTTGCTTGGCACTCTGGGTGTGTGGCATCAAGTAAGTCACTCCCAACTTAATCTATTTAGTTAATGTGTTTCTAGGATTTAATTAAAATGTGGGGAAAAAACAATTTTATACAGTCAATTTAATATCTAAGGTCTACATAGTAAACTATAATTGCATGATAAAACCATAGATTCTAGAGGAAATAGCAGACTTTCACAAGAAATGAGATTGTAGTTGAATTTCAGTGTCAACATTATATAGACTATATAGACATCATATAGACTCCAAAATGTGTATATACCTTCTCCAGAAAATGTGAGGTATACCTGGACTACACCCTTCCCAAGAAGTCCAGTCTGTCATCTGGTAGTAACAAGACCTTCTGCATGCTGGGCCATTACATTAACACCACAGAAGAGTTGCCACAACCATTGACATCCCATTTGGATATGGGCAGCATGCTTCTTTTTAATGGTATGATTTATTTTTCTCACAATTTTGTTCCACAAAGGTAAATCTCTCTGTTCATACAGTGTCTTGCAAAGGTATTCACCACCCTCTCCCTAGGCATGTTGTGTTGTGATGGTGTTCTGCGGTGATGAGAGGTGTTTGAACCAGACATTGTGTTTTCTTTTATGGCCAAAAAATTTTATTTTAGTCTCGTCTGACCACAGTACCTTCTTCCAGATGTTTGGGAGTCTCTCATGTGGCAAACTCAATACGTTCTTTCAAAATTTTGGCCTTGACCTGTTTGGAGAGCTCCTTTGTCTTCATCGTGCTACTTGCTTGTTGCTGCCTTTTGCTAAGTGGTGTTACAGGCTTTTCTAAGACGGTATATATGTAAGCTGAGATGATATGACACTTAGACTGCAGACAGGTGGACTTAATTTAACTAATTATATGACTTCTTGAGGTAATTGGTAACACCAGAACTTAGGAGTTTTATAACAAAAGGGGTGAATACAAATATACACACCAATTGTCAGGTTTTTTTTTTTTTTTTTTTTTTTTTTAAGTTTTTAAGTTTTTCCTTTTATTTCTTTTCATTTCATCAACTTGTTGTGATCCAACAAAAAAAGGCAAAGGGGTGAATACTTTTGCAAGGCACCTGTATCTCTGTGTGCCAGAGTGTACTGTGAATTTAAGATAACATTTTTCTTGGTATAAAATGTAGCTGATATTTTACTTTGATTAAAAATTGAAGAGGCTTTTTGGAGTTGAGTTTTTTATATTAGATATGATTTGCTTTACGACAGCTTACTGTCATAGAAAAATTCAAATTTGCTTCACTTTCATGCAGTATAGGTGGCATAGAAGGTGACATCACAAAAAGAATATAATTTCTAGTAAATATTTAATAGACATTTCTGGGTTTTTGCCATTGCAGTATTTCATTCATTGCAATTATTGCAATAATTGAAACACCAACTTTGATGACACAAATCTGTTTGGTTGGTGCTATAAGATATGAGATATGTCACTGCTGGTGTTCATCTCTTTGCTGGTGTTCAAAGAGATGTCTATAAATAACTGCTACACTGAAGATTCATAATATCTTAATAAGTGTATGTTTAAAATTGATTGTGGTATTAATATTATCAATATACCATGTAACATCAGGTGTGATGACACTAAAAAGAAATTTTTGAAATAAAGCATTGCAGTCTGTTGTCTTGCATCACACTTAACACAGTAACAGAGAACCCTCTATATATGTACATGTCCTCCATAATTTTCTCCATGGTGCTTTAGAGCTCTTGGTGCTCTTCTACAATGTTATGAATGTGCATAGACTGGTTATTTCTAATATTATTGTATTTTAATGTATTTAGAATAAATATTTAATGTGTTTGTAAAACAGTGCCTCCGTGCATTTTAGTCTTATCTAAATCAGATCCTCAGTAGTGAATGTCCACAAATGTTGCATTAAGATATTTGCTTCAGGTGATTATAGGGGATCAAAAAGGAAATTCTGTTACTCACTGTGTTTATTCTTAAGGCATGCATTTATTTTGCATAGATTTCAACAATTTAATGACTAGTTATACAAATAAAGAATTTGTTTCAGCATAAATATCAAATGAATATTTTCATACCAAGTGACTATTTTAGTAACAAAATATTATACTATATTCTGCTATTTCTGCAATTGACTATTATCTGTTATTAATACAATGCACCATTTTCTTTTGTTTTTTTGTTGATAAACTTTTGTTTTTCTGTTCAAGGTGCCAGAATAAACACTGGTGAGGCATTTTATCTATACACAAATGGCCCTGACCTTACCTCCATCATGCCATGCAAGTATGGAAAGCCCAGTGGGACACTCTCCAAGTATATTACTCAGGAAGTGCTTCAGTGTGAACAGCTTCGGGAGCTGCTGATTGGAAATTCTGAAATAGACACTTCATTTATCATTGTAAGTCAAGATGATTCGTAGTGATGTGAGCTCAGTTTTTGAATGAATCAAGTACAGTTGAATTGTGAATATTAACTTATCTTTACACATTTGTGAATCTTGTAGTAGAACCCAAATTCCAGACATGTTTAGGTGTTTTTTAAATTTGAGCAAATATGAATTTCAGCTTCAGGTTATGAATTTCAGCCCATTCTTGCCTGATATAGGTTTCCAGCTGCTGAAGAGTTTGTAGATGTTATTGATGTATTTTTCGTTTAATGATGCACCAAATGTTCTCTATAAGCAAAAGATCTGGACTGCAGGCAGGCCAATTCACCACCCAGACTCTTCCACAACGAAACAATGCTGTTATAATAGCTGCAGTATTTGGTTTTGCATTGTCCTGCTGAAATATACAAGGACTTCCCTGCAATAGACATCATCTGAAGGGTAGCTTATGTTGCTCTAACTTTAGATATTTTTCAGCATTCATAGTGCCTTTTCCTGAGGGCCCAAAGACCACTGGCATCTAATCATGGTCTTTGGCCTTGTCTCTTACATATATATTATTATATATATGTATGTATGTATATATTTATACAGTGTCTCTTTAAAGTTTGTAAAACCTTTAGAAATTTCTAAATTTATGCATAGATTTGACCCAAATCACCATCAGATTTTAATCATCAGAAGTCCTAAAAGAAAATAAAATGAATACATTTAAACAAATCAGACAAATATATTATATGTGGTAATTTTTTTATTCTGGAAAATGTTCCAATATTATATACAGTGGCATGCGAAAGTTTGGACACCCCTGGTCAACATTTCTGTTAATGTGACCAGTTAAGCAAGTGGAAGATTAAATGATCTCCAAAAGGCAAAAAAAGTTAAACACCCATTTGCAATATTTTAAGCAATATCAGTGTATTGTTTTTATTTTCTACAATTTTGGAGTGAAAAGGGGAAAGCAGCACCCTGCAAAAGAATGGGAACCCCAGGAGGCTTGAGCTCTCAGATAACTTTGACCAAGGTATCAGACCTTAATTAGCCTGTTAGGGTCATGGCTTGTTCAGTCATCATTAGGAAAGGCCAGGTGATGCAAATTTCAAAGCTTTAGAAATACCCAGACTCCTCTAACCTTGTCCCAACAATCAGCAGTCATGGGTTCCTCTAAACAATTGCCTAGCACTCTGAAAATGAAAAAGCAGGAGAAGGCTATAAGAAGATAGCAAAGCATTTTCAGGTGCCGATTTCATCAGTTTGGAATGTAATTAAGAAATGGCAGTTAACAGGAACAGGTGGAGGTCAAGATAAGATCTGGAAGACCAAGAAAAATATCAGAGAGAACAGCCCGTATGACTGCTAGAAAAGCAAGTCAGAACTCCCGTTTGACTGCAAAAGACCTCCAGGAAGATTTGGCAGACTCTGGAGTTGTGGTACACTGTTCAGCTGTTCAGTGACACTTGCACAAATATGGCCTTCATGGAAGAGTATGTGAACCACTAGGATTATTATATAATTTCAAGGTTAAATAAATTCCATCTGATTTTAGTCAATCGGATGACAATCAGGTTGCTCATCAGGATGGAAAAGATTACAAGATCCTCTCCAAGGAGTTTGGACTCCAAAAATCTATAGTTAGATAAGTACAAGTCTAAGACCATTGGTACACTACACAGAAATGTTCAATCAACAAATCTCACAACAAAACATGTAACACATGTAACAGTCTGTTTGTTCAGAAAGGAACCCAGAGTAACTTCTAATCAACCAAAGACCTCTTTTACTTTGGCTAATAATGTTCATGAGTCTACAATCAGGTGAATACTGAAAAACTTTGATGTCAAGTCAAGTCAAGAAGCTTTTATTGTCATTTCAACCATATATAGCTTAGCAGTATACAGTGAAATGAGACAACG
>JAOTRN010000041.1:6841166-6858234 GCA_028566695.1 Bagroides melapterus | reverse complement strand
GTGTGAGTGTCTGTGTGTGAATTTATTTTAAAAATCATTTATTATTTCTAGGCTTGTCATGCCTTTAATACATTTATCATTTAAAACTGAATTAGTCTATGTGAGTCAAGACTGAGCTCCAAGTCTCTCCCATGTAAGGCTCATTTATGTTATGGAGATGCACATACCTGTCTAAGGTTTTAATATATTGTTAATTTTTTATGATACATAAAAGGTTTCACCTCTTTAATTTGTGTGTCTGCAATAAGTGATCTTATGTTTCCTACATTTGCTTGCTTTGATAACTACATGTCATTGTTTGTGTTTGTAGACTCTGTTGGATGGTTGCTGCAATGGCTCTATCCTGATGGTAAAGGAGGGCGGTCAGTGGTATGTGGACACAAACTCCACTGCTGTGGTGCAAGACCTGAAGCTGCTTTCTGAAATACTACTGGACTGGAAGATATGGGCCAAAGCTCAGGTAACATCTGAAAACGTATTCATAAATATTTATATACAGGAACAATGTACATGACATTTCCTACATCACATAATACATGGTTTATCATGTGTTATGTTTTGTCAGAGTGGCGTTTGGGAGACTCTTTTGGGTGCTTTAGAGATTCTTATCAGAGAGCACCATCCTCAGCAGGCATTCAATATTCAGCAACTGCTCAAAGCCCAAGTGGTTC
The DNA here is from genome assembly GCA_028566695.1 of Bagroides melapterus. NCBI lineage: Eukaryota > Metazoa > Chordata > Actinopteri > Siluriformes > Bagridae > Bagroides > Bagroides melapterus. The sequence goes on along the minus strand of JAOTRN010000041.1, from coordinate 6,857,563 downwards.
AACGCTTCCTGCTCAGCTGCCAAGTGCTCCAGGCAAGACCCCAACTCCAGCTCAACCACCAACTCTCCACCCCACCCCTCAATTTTGCATTTTCTGCATAACTATACCTTCATAACCGCTTTCCTATAATTTTTCATTCTGACAGGAGAATCAGGATGAGCACTTTGCCTCTGTTCCTCAGGGAGTGTGCCTGTCCTTCATTAAAATAATTCAGGAAGTACTCGGTTCGCCCCCTGACCTGGACCTGCTGTGTTTGCTCTACAACTTTCTTCTGGCTGTGCACCCACCTACTAATACCTATGTGTGCCACACACCATCCAGCTTTTACTTCTTTTTACATATTGGTGAGGGACCTTAAAACTGCAGCAGATGGATGATTGTGTGAACGGATTAAAAAAAATAAGGAAGTAGTATCAGAAAAAGAATGTCATTCAGGATCCCTGATTAACTTGACTAGGCTAAATAATCGGGCACTCATAATAGTTATCAGAGGTAGCATTCTGTGTTTGCATTCACAACAAAAAGTCAGCAAGTGACTGTGCATAATTTGGGAATGTTGTGTTTTTTTTCTGCAATAACACATACTAGGTATTAGTTGAAATAGGCGTATGTCTTATGTCAGCAAGTTTAACTGTGGGATGACTGCATGCAGTATGCAGGAGAGTTAAAAGACAGCTTTCCACTTCATTTTATTTTGCTCAATTTTATATCTACTAAAAGAATGTTATTAATGCAAGCTAATTCTTCAGGCTTGTAAAGCCAATATGTGTGGTGATGGTAAAATGTGGACTTTAGAATGAGTACCATATGCTACAGCATCCAGGTAAGAAAGTTTTAAGTGTGCCCGGAGTAATGATTTGTGTACTCCTCCAGTGTCTTTAAAACATACAGGCTACTGGAGGCATTGTATTTGAGAAACTGTAAAATCTGTAAGGATTTATAATCTGTTAACTATAGATGAATGCTGCTTTGTAAATGTTCTACATTGGGCAATTGTTAAAAATTACAATTTAAAACCTAAAAGCACAAACAAACAAATGGAGTTCTAAAAATATGATATGATAAAATATGATAAAGTAATTGTGAAGTGTTATGTAGATACAAATAGAAGTGGTAGGTATTCAGATTAGATAACAATGTACCCTGGCTGTTTAGTGTGGAGGAAGAAGTTCAGCTCACCAATGATGACCCAGGACAGTGACTGAAATAAGGTCCAAAATCCAACGGAAAAATGTCTTGATATTGGCTTGTCTACATACATTTTCTATTAAATTCTCTCTTCCTATGTCACTGATGTGTAAATTTCTCTCAGACGGTAAACTGTACCAGGAGAAGGTCCAGTCCATGTTGTGTCTGCGTCAACACAGCAGTGAAGGGAAGTCCACCTGTAGTTCTGTGCCCTCACTCTCCCCAGCTCCATTCCTTGAGATGAAAGCTGATGGTAATACACTCATGAAATTTTAACAGATTTATACTTGTGAATAGATTTTTAAACAAAAAGAAATGCATACACAACCTGGTTGCAAAAAGGCCTGATGCAGTTAGATTATAATCTCAGTAAAAAATCTGCCAGGATTCAGACTGACATTGATATGTAACTCTAAAAGAACATTATTTTTTGTTTAGAGAGAAATAAAGGAATAAAAGTATTCAGCCTTCACAATTTATTGTTTTTGAGTTCATTTAAGATGTACAATTTTACAAATAAAACACAATGAACTGCAAATATGGAGCCCCTTCAAACCGTAATATATCTCAATTGCATGTACAACAACATTCTACTGTGGGCTTGGAAAAGTGTCCAGTTTGATAGCATGCACTAAAAATTAATGATCACCCAAATAATCAGTCACCCAACAATCTATCAGACCCTTGTCATTCTTCAGAGACCACCTTTTAAACCAACATATTATTAATTTTATACAGTAATTTTTGCTCATTTTCATCAATAGTGCTAATAATTCTGGAAGTTACTATAGCTATAGAAAACACTGTAGGCCAGATCAAGTTTATTTGTAAGCTGTATATTGTAGGCATAATCATATAATTTTTCACACCAAAGTGCACCTGCCTCCCTTTTCAGATCCTGATGGTGACATTTTGTTTCACACACCAAACATCTTTACTCCTTCTCCTTATTCTTCTTCGGACCTCACCACCTGTAAGGGGCAGGATGCTTCTAGCAAAGCTTCCCCTAGACCAGGTGAACTAGATGAGGCTTCCTCCCTGAATGCGCAGCATGTATTTGACAGCACAGTAATGCTGAAAGGTGGAGAGGAACAAATTGTAAACAGCTGTGAGTCAGCCAAAACAACCTGTGAATCCCTGGATGTAGTTGATGATGTACCTCATACATTCTCCATCAGCATGGGGGAAGAAAAGGAAGCTCAAACAGAGCAGGAGGGCAGTGTCAGCACTGACTTGGTTGGAGAAGAGGCTCTGCAAAGGCCTGACAGTCTAAAAGGCATCCAGTCTTTTCAAAGGAGCCACAGTGACCTTGCTAGCCTGGGTCTTGCCTTTCCAGGACAAAACAGTTCTATGGCCGTTGGTCGATGGCCAAGCATAACTGATCGCACCACCCCAAACGATGATGTGGAGAGTTACACTTACTCTCCTGGTTATGACCAAACACACAGCAAGGCCTGTGACAGGTAGAAATGAGAAATGAAGTTTTCTATTTTTCTTAATCACGAGGAGCCTTATCTCACCATTCTCACCAAACTACATTAATATTTTTATTCAGGTTTTTACGATTAGCCATAAACATATGATGAACTTAAATGTTATTGAGAACAGTAATTAACTCACACTTTTCATATAAATGTGTGAGGATTTTAATCCAAATTACCTATTTTCTCTTTCTGACCATGTTCTCTGTTTTTTTTTTTTTTTAGATCTGGTACCGAGGACTTTGTGGTTCTGATATGCTGTGGGCTTTATGATCTGCTGAGTGGTGTCCTGCTACTTCTGCCAGATCTCATGCTGGAGCAGGTGATGGATAAAATGATCCAGCCTGAAGCTCTTGTTGTCTTGGTTAACCATCCATCCCCTCTCATTCAACAAGGGGTCCTAAAGGTACTTAAGTCAGTTTTTCTATTTTTATCCACTCTTTAATATCACTTCTTTCAAACAATTACAGTAATGGGGCAAGTAATATTTCAGTAACTTCTGATTCTTTATATGTGCCATTTGTGTAATATAAGCTTAGCCATAGCATAGATACGTGCCACAGTAAATTGAATAAAAATTTACTCAATTATTTTATATTAGATACTGTATGCAATTATGCTACTATAATAAAAAAAAATACATGTGTAGCTACAATGAAACCTATAGTAAGGACATCAAAGTAAAATAACTTTTTGGGGAAGGTTTTGTGTTATATATGGAAAAATAGCTTGTGATACCGCACAATGTAATGGCAACAATGATGATAGTATGTGTGCATTCTAATAAAAATGGGTAGAAAAAACATTATGGTTGCAATGCTTTTAAAAGTATCTTTTTGCACAAAATTATCTGAATGTTAACCTGAAAAATGTATTTTAGCTTCATTGACCATGTATGTGTAAAAGGATGGCTTGCATCTAGGCAAGCCAACAGGCTACAGCAGGGTCTAGAAAATGGGTTTGTTACTCCAACAGAAATATTGTGGTCTGTTCCCAATACACACAGCTGCTGGATGCATATTTTAGTCGAGCCCAAAAGGAGCAGAAAGAGAAATTCATAAGGAACCATGGCTTTTCTCTGCTGGCTAACCAGCTATATCTGCACCAGGGCACTCAGGGTGTGTTAGAGTGTTTTCTGGGGATGTTGTTTGGCCGAACTGTAAGCTTAGAGAAGGAGTGAGTATTTTACATTTAATGAATTTTATGTGCTTGATCATTTAAAAAAATTATTTAGAAAAATCACTCTCATTATGTCAAGAAAAGCCTTTTCTTTAACAGATTTTATTTGTTTTCTCCTTTGACCTAGTCTTGACCTGGAAGACATGGAAAGTGTTTCTCCATTCAGAAAGAGATCTGTGGTGCCCATACTGGGGCTTTTGGAAAACTCTTTGTATGAAAACTCACTGGTCCACAATGCCTTACGTGTTCTCCTGCAGCTGCTGAATGCTTGCCCAAAACTGGCTGATATACTGCTTGACCATGGCCTTCTCTATGTACTCATCAACACCTTGTCCACTCTCAATGGCCTAGAGAATGGGTAATGATAATTATTGCCTTTTTCTTCTGTAGAGTTTAGCATAAAAAGGACCCTATTATGCAATAGAGACAATACCAGCCAATTTCAGTCGAATATAAATGAAGAAAGTAATGAAACAATTGAGTAATTGAAAAGGTTAAATAAAGCACTGAACCTTACATTTAATTTATGAGTGTACTTATGAAATGTAATTTCTTGCCCAGGATCCTTTATACTGTATGAAGGTAATCTAATAAGAAAACCATGATTTAGCCTTCAGGAAACATGCCAGGCAAATATCTAAATCTCTGTTTCCTAAACTGTTGGGAATCTGTGTAAATGTTTCTAAAAACAGAAGGCAATAATGTGCAAATCATTTAAACCCTATATTTAGCCAAAGTGAAATAGAAAGTAGTACAAATGTTGAAAGTGATAATATACATACACTATATACTCTATGTCTCCACTGCAGTAGAGTACAGTGGTGGTGTGCTTTACACCAATGCTCCCAACAATTTGCATTGCACTTGGGTATGTAAGGCTTGGATGCAGCTGCTCGGCCATAGAACCCCATTCAATGAAGCTCTCTACGCACTGTTCTTGAGTTAATCTGAAGGCCACACGAAGTTTGACCATCCTTTGCCTATAAAACAGCATTGATTCTTCTAGCTACACTTGCATACAGTTTTTGAAGGAACTCAGCTGGTCAGTTGTTCCAGACATTTTAGAGAACTAACCACATGTTCTCTGTGGATGTAGACTGCCTAATATGTAATTCCAGATAGACTCTGTTTTGTTGAGACCAGGGCTCTGTGGGGGCCAAACCACCGTTTCCAGAACTCCTTGATATTCTCTTTTCTGAAGATAAATTTGGGGCCAGTCAAACACCTCCCTGATGGTATTGCCTTTATTTCTCAGCATTGCAGAAGGCAGAAGCAGTGGTTGCTTTTTGGCTACAAATCACAAAATTCACAGATTACTGTCCCAGCTTTTTTGGAAATGGGGCTGTAATAATATTATCTCAGTTAGAAGTAGTATAATTATATAATTATCTTCTGAAATGTTTGTTTTTGGTTTTTTTTTTAATAATGAAAATACTGTATTTATGTGGTATGTTTATACTCATTTTACAGGATTCCTCAGAATGACTATAGACTTCTTGTATGTGACATACAGCAGCTGCTGGTGGCAGTGACCATCCATGCTTGCAGCTCATCTGGTTCCCAGTACTTTCGCATTATTGAGGATCTTATCACCTTGCTGGGTTTTATGCAGGGCAGCAAAGTATATCGCACTCAGGGTAAATAACACTTGTCATTAAGTATTTAAACAATTCTAACATCATTAGCAAATTTCCATTAAGACTCCTACCCATCTACCAATTAGAAATGGCAAGGGCCTTGCAGTTCCATGTACTCCTATCAGCCATTAACTTCATTAAGACAACGGCCAATCAGGACCCTCGGAAGTTGAGCGCCTCTGTCCACACTTCTGCCGCCCTGCAGCACACTGTCCATCAGAAGCGCAAGAGCATTCCAGGTGAGAACTGGCCATGTATATTTGTCACAGAATTGTCTGTTAATGCATAGCTTGATATCTATATTGTCTGTATTTTTACTCTTTATTTTATAATAATTTTTGACTCTATATGCTCTGTAACTCCAGTGTAAATACTTTAATATAGTGTAATCTAACTTTAATTTTCTAGCTCCTGACAAGTTTGAACGTAGCCTGTTCAATATTATTCTTCTTGATATATAAAAAAAATTTAGTCCATTACAGAACTATCATGCATAAGTCACAAAAAAATGGAACACTTTCATTTTTCTCAGATATCTGGGTTTCTATTATGCTGATTGTATCAAGAAATAATAATTGTTTGGTATCATCTGAAAGGTATGGGTTTGCTATTCACACAGAGAAATTTCAAGGAGATCGAACATATATTGATTTGGCAGCCAAATGTGTCTTTATAAACATATGACATTTGCATTTTACATTCCTTAATTTGCCTCTGATATCTGTTGTGTATATTAATTTTATATGTAAAATAGTGTTAAGTTTTCTTTCCGGGAAAAAAAATTTCCTCCTTCCTTAAATGATTGCTGAGCTATGGACAAAAACAAGGCATGTTTTTAGAAAAAAAAAACAGAATTTTTGTAGGCATTGACATTTAGGCCTCCACACTAATTGTAAGTACTAAAATATTAATAGTTATTATTAATTAATAATACTGTTTTTTTACATCCAATATTGAATATCTTCTAACATACCCAAAAGAGAAAAGATGTCCTGGTTGGAACCCCCTGGTCCCCCCTCAAATGTTCAAAATTTAAAATGATTTTCCTTTGTATAAAACAATCATTCTAATGGACCTTTAATGCAATAAAGGAAAACTCTTGTTAGATTTTTTTGAATTTGGCTGAGCAGAAGTTGGGTGGCTCGCCAGTGTGTTAGTTTGCTTCTAATACGTAAAAGAAAAGTAAGCTAGACCAAATGCAGGGGAAAAGTGTTTGAAGATGCTCGTGCAGCATACCAGCCTTCTGGAACCCAAAGGTACTGTGTGTGTGTGTGTGTGTGTGTGTGTGTGTGTGTGTGTGTAAGCAGACTTAATAGAGGGTGAAAAATGACCTTCAAACAATAGACAGATATAGTTAGGACCTCCCAACTGGGAACTTGTGTATTGATCAGTTGATTGCTCTACAGAACAGACACAGTATCTACAGTGGGCCACAGACATGATGTAATAAGCTATTTGGTTCACCCTTTACATTTACATGTTAATTACAGGTGGGGCACAAGAACATCAGACATTGATTGTGTTTATATGAAAGTCTAAATCCTTCAATCCCTCCTCTGATCATTTTTGATCACACAAATAAAATGTATATAAAAAAAAAGTCATGTACACTTGCTGTGTACAGGTTCTTGCTTGTGAATATTTACAATTTATGGTGGTAAATGTTGTTAACACCAACCAAACTATGCAAGGCTTAGAAGTTGCTGGTGTTCTGTAAATGACATGGGTTTCATCTTTCTTGGAATATGGTCCCTTGGTAGTGTTGACTTTGCAGATGAGTGTTGTCAGGTCCTTCCAGCAATTGTCAATCTGATAACATGCAGAGTGGCTTAGGTCCAATGGGGCACTAAAAGGTCTCTAGGTAGATTAGCTAATTTGCAATGGCTCACATGAATCCACTTATTCTTTCCATATACTTTAACTGCTGCATTTGTGACAAAAAGAACTTGAAATGGACCTTCCCACCTGGCCTCCAATGGTGATCACTGAGGTTCATGAACCATTAACCATTGTCCAGGGACTATACTGTGCCCCCCTCTGGGGGTGTCTCCCATGCTTCATGAACTTGCTTCTTAGCACGCTGTACTGCAAGGCTGAGTCTTTCACATTATTGGACGAGGCTGTCAGACGTTAAGTGCACATCAGCTTTTCTTAAATCGATGGTAGCAGGTAGAGACATGGGACAGCCTGTGATGATCTCAAAAGGGCTTAGTCCAGTTTCCTTGTTGTGGGTTGCTCGATGCTGCAAAGCACAGTTGGTAGGGCCTCAGGCCAGGACATTCCTTCCTGATAAGCGTTCCTTTATGATCCTGTTTGTCCTCTCTGTTTGTCCTGACGCTTGTGGTCTGTAAGGGCAGTGCAATGAGATACCTCTTTGCATACTGTAGCTGTAAAGTGAGTTCCTTGGTCTAAGTCTATGCGTTCTGGTAGAGCCCAATGTGGAATTATGTCCTTCACAAGTATTTTGGCTGTGTGTTGCTGTGCTGTGTTTTGTTGGAAATGCTTCCATCCATCTTGAAAGTTTCTCTGTTATGACAAGCACATCCTGCACTCCCACATTTGGGCAATGTTATTTAGTCCATCTGAAGATGTCTGGATGGACCAGGTGGAGCTGGTGTTCTCACAGCTGGAGTTTTGATTCTGGCTTCTGGATTGTTCTTTTCACAAATGGCACAGTTTTTAGTCACATGCCGTGCTTGTGTGCGGAACTTGGGATTCCACCACACCTGACTGAACCTGTAGCCTAGTGAGTGAATCTGTGTAGCTAGATAGGGCAGAAGACACTCAGGAGCAACAGTTCATGTGCCATATTGCCAGATGTTATCATCATGTAGTTTTGCTCCATTTTCCATCCATGACCATATTTCTTCTCTAGGCGAATTAGTTTGCATTTGTTTGACGTCTAAAGTTGTTTGTTTCTCTTTTTCCAGTGATCTTAATGCTGCTTTCTCTACACCCCTTTCTTTTGCAGCCTGTTTAGCAGCAGAGTCTGCAAAGGCATTGCCTTTGGCTTCAGCAGTTTTGTCTTTTGTGTGAGCTTTTACCTTCAGAACAGTGACTTCACATGGTAATCGAAGAGCTTCTAGAAGTTCTTTAACAAGCTGTCCATTCTTTAAAGGTGTTCCAGCTGCCGTCATGAATGCTCTCTGTTTCCACAGCTGTCCAAAATCATGAACATTATTTCAGGCTAATTTGCATGCTTCAATCAGACCTTTAAGTTCTGCTTGTTGGGATGAAGTACCTGGAGGCATTGACCTTTTCAACAAAACCCGGCCCACCCAGCTGTTCTTTCTCCCATCTCACAGGTTGAAGATCCATCTGTGAAAAGGACCAGGTCAGGATTATGTAGTGGTGTCTTTTTGATATGCTGATCTGTTTCCAGAGTGGTGACAATCTCTTCACACTTGTGGTTGTCTTCATCAGTCTCTGCAGGTGTCATCATAGTGGAGGGATTGGAAATACTTGCTTTTTCAACAATGTTGTTGCCTCCAAAACTGCCAGCCAATTTCCCCATCTGCTTGCTGTGACTTGTGAGGCTCTATGCATTGTTAGCAGGGCATGTACAGCATGAGGACATCTAACAACAAGCTATTGATCCAGTATAATACTGGAAACAAGGCTGATAGCCAGACAGACTGCCTCTACTGCACTGCAGACAAGGCCCAAAACCTAGAGCCACATTATCTAGATTTACGGAGTAATAACCCACATTTCCTTAGTCCTTGGACTGTTGTGGGTTGAGGGGTTTCCTTAATTGCCTTAGTCCTGTCTGGGATATTGTTCTTTCACCCTTGGATATCTTCTGGCCTAGATATACCACTTCTCTCTGCATGATTTGAGCTTTTTCTAAGCTTGCTTTGTGACCTTTAGAAGCAAGATAATCTAGAAGAGCTCTGACATCTTTCTCATGTTCTTGTGCAGTCTTTGTGATTAATTAACATGTCAATTAACATGTCATCTACATACTGCATCATTTCTGAAGTCACGTTTTTCATGTCTGGAGATGTTAAGTGTGTTCTGAGAGCTTGATGGTAGACAGCAGGGCTGTGGCTGAAACCTTGTGGAAAACGTTTCCATTGATATTGTTGTCCAGCTACAGTAAAAGCAAGCCAATGTTGAGATTCAGCTGCCAGGGGTACTAACCAGAAGTCGTTTGCCATATCAAGCACAGTAAACCACTCATATTCTAGTTTCAGAGTGTTAAAAATGGTTGCATGGTTGGCTACTAAAGGTGTCAATTTGTCTACACACTTGTTGGCTTCTCTGTAATACACTGTCAGTCTCCATGTGCCATTAGCCTTTCTTACGGGCCAGACTGGACTGTTCGACTTACTCTGAGTTTTTGTTAGAATACCGTGCTTTTCTAGCTGTTGCACAATAGGAAAAATATCCTGGACAGATTCATTGCTGATAGGATATTGTTTTGTACATGGTGGTGGTTTTCCAGTGAATGATACAGGAGTCATTTGCAGTAATCCACAGTCATCTTTATTTTCAGATCATATACAGTGTTGTTGTAGGTCAGTTTTTTCAAGCCTCCTCAAATTCCATGTTGCCTTGCCTTCCTCAAAGTTTAGTGGTAAGTTAAATTTCAGCAGCGTGTCAAGCCACAATAAAGGTTGTGTAATTTCACTTCATGAGGTCCAATGTTCATTGTAATATGTCCAGTTCTCCTTAGAGTTATATCCCTGCTGATCTCTCATGCTTTTGTTATCGTACCTTGAGGATCCAGATCATACAGCTCTGATATTGGCAATCTGTTCTGGTGTAGCTGGATAGAGTGACCCTTGTTTATTGCTGCTAGTACATTTGCTTGATCCCTGTTGTTTATAAAGCAAAGTCATCAACTTGTTGTTCTCATACAGCAGTCTCTTGTTATTCTTTTTTTTTTTTTACTTTGTAGCTGTTCAGCTAAAGCCCGAAGAAGGCTCAGTTTCATGTCTCTCTGTTGTTGGCTTCAGTGCAAGGCTATCACTTTTGATGTGTGAAGACTTGATAATTAGGGGTGTTTGGTTTTATAATTTTATAAATATGAGAAAACAAAAGCACTCTCAAAGCTCAAATCTCAAAGCAAAATACTACACTTTTGTAAATAGTTCTTTATGAAATCCTTGCTCAGAAAGTTTGATTTACTTTAGATAAACATTTTAAAATCTTTCCATATCTTTCAATGGAAGGCAAATTAACTTACAGTTTCTTAATATTGGCTCGAGGCCACCATTTTCTAACCTTGTTAGAATCTTTATTTCTCAACCAAATAGTGGCTACTGGCAACAGTTTTAGTTCCAACTATTTTCAACAGCTTCTACAGTTTCTAGACATATGAATTTGTTTAAGAATTCCTACAGACATTCAGAGAAAGGACCAAGCCTCTGCTTCTACAGTCTCAAGATGAACGGACCAAATTGTTTCTTTAACAATTCCTACAGACACCAGGAGAAAGGACCAAGCCACAGCTTCTACAATCTCTAAATGAACGAACCAAATAGCTTAACAAACAAGAAAGAAAAGAAAAAAAGCTAGACCAAGTGCAGGGGAAAAGTGTTTATTTAAGATTCTTGTGCAGCATAGCAGCCTTCTGGAACTTAACCCAAAGGTACTGTGTGTGAGCATACTTTATACAGGGTTGACAAATGGCCTTCAACAATAGACAGATACAGTTAGCACCTCCTACTGAGGAACTTGTGTATTGATCAGTTGATTGCTCTACAGAACAGACACAGTGTCTACAGTGGGGTACAGACATGATGTAATCAGCCATTTGGTTCACCCTTTACATGTTAATTACAGGTGGGGAACAGGTACATCAGATGTTGGTTGTATGTATATGAAAGTCTAAATCCTTCACTCTGAAGCTGACTAAAATCTGTTCTTTATTAATTTAATTGCCTATGCAAAAGCAAAGGGAATCCCTAATATGCAAGAATGAGTTGTTGTTTACCATACATAACCAATTTCAATTCAGTTTATTCAATTTATTTAATTCAATTCAGTTCAATAACCAGTAAATAATTGAGTGCCAGACAAAAAAAACAAGGTTAGTAGACTTTATATATTAGCAGAAATAAATAGTGACTCAAGATAATAGATGATTTGAATTTTATCAGCATAGAAAAGTCTGTTAAATGCAACAACTCTACACACATTCCACAGACACAGCTGTGACTGTGCTCTAATGTTGGCACACTGTAAACAATGTGTGTGGAATGCAGTCATTATCATAGAATAGATATTCCTTCTTATTTAAAAATGGCGAAAAAGTGACTAGGCCACAATGCATATCTGGGAGTGTGATGTCTTTTTTCAATATTATGTTATGATGTTAGTCATTTTAAAGGTGATAGGATGCCTATATTAATTTGTTGTTATTGGTGTTGAAAGCTTTTCTATATCTTTTCTTTAATAAATATTCCTAGCACTGAATTCTTGTTTTCTTTGTCACTTTGTCATGCCTTGTGTCATATCTGTCACACAAGTTCTTTGGCTATCTACTGCCTCTCCTGTGTGGATCCAGATAAATTCAGTAGCATGGGTTGTTACTTCTTTGTTCTAGTAATTAATTGGTGTAATATGACAGAATGTACATGCAGTTTTTCCATACTTGTAGAGGTAAATAACTGTCTTAGCTAGTTTTCTTTAAAAGAAACTGGTAATATTTTAAACTTGAAAACACTTAAAAAACAAAAAAACTGGGTTCTCCTAGTGCAATCTTTATCAAGGTTGATGGATGTGACAAAATAATGCAAAGTGCCCATACTGACCCATGTTTTTCTGTAAAAGCATCAAAAAAGATGTATTTATTTCTATGTTTTCTAATAAAAGCACATGTATTACATAAGAGAAAGGATTTAAAAATGTATTACCGTTTGTTTTTTTTTTTTTTAACAAAAGTGTTCCATTTTTTGTGACTTAGCTCATATATAAATAATGATATTTACCTATTTCAGCACTATGGGGTTAAAATTAGGGTAAAAACATGGGCTGGTTGGTGTCTTCAAGGATAAGTGTGGGAATGAAGTATGATATCTGTTTGATTACAAACCTGTTATTTTGATTCAAGTACAAGCACTTCAGACTTGTCAGAATTAAGCAGGATGAAGTTACTAAGTATCCACTGTGCTTTACACATTCATGAATCTTATCAAGTTATTGCCTCTCATTTGGCTTTGCTAAGACGTTTTCACCAATACAGTGGAAGCTAATGCCATGTTTATGAATGATTGTACCAAGTTGTAGCATATATAAGAGGAAAAGCAGTAGGCCTTAAACAGAAGTTTGAGATACACTGAACATAAATAACAGTATTCACAGAGAAGGCACCCTTTACATTTACAAACTGTAGCCAGTAACGGGTCATTAACCACTTTAACCAGCACTGTCTGTATGCAATGATGAGTAATCCTCACTGATACATTTCATGAATGTTATTTTATTAGATATGAGAGTAAATGCTGTAATACAACATATTCTATTTTGGAAATAAAGTGATCTTGGCCTATATTTTGACAGATGATTGGGGCTAGGGTTGTTTTTTAACCAGGGGTTTGATAATCGCTAGTTTTAAAGGTTCTAGGAACATGTTTTTTGAATATTCTGAATTCTTTTAATATTCTGAAATTTCTGCCTGGCTTTCTAAATTTTTCCACTGAAAAGTGACCATAACCTTCTGTAACTACATCACCACTCTGCACTGAGATGAGGCCAGAACATATTCCAGCATCAGTCATGCCTTCTCTAATTCACACACCTCTACAGTATTATCCTTATTAACTTCTGACTGATGAAGCCGTATTTCTGCGTGGAAAACCTGCACGGAAAACTACCTTCAAGAACCTATGTTTGCTTAAGACCCTGTGATTATGTCTGGGGTTCTGACTCCAAGGGTAAAGGCCTAGCCAATTTCAAATGACTTAAGGTAGAGTGTCCTATAACCAGAGCTCTTTCAGGCTTCTCAGCCGGTGGTTCATTGAGGAAACCTATGAAGTAGAGAGGAGTGGTGCTGCCGAGGTGCTCCCGATAGCTTTGACTTTACGACTACATTGGCAATTCATAAACCAAATGCCAGAGTTGGGGGTTACTAACTCCCAGGTATTACAATTCCCACAATTGCTAAACCTTTGTAGCATCTGGTTGATCCCCTCTAATGCTTAAAATCTTCTCTGTCAGAGAACTAAATAGCATATGCTTATCACTGAAACTGAAATTACTCCTAATGATGGAGGATGCATTACTGAACATCCTGCATCTCAAACACTGTACAAGCTGAATGTTGGAACTACATCTGAAAATGATCTAACTGGCTAACATTTGTTATAATGCTGTTGATGAGTTGACAATTACCTTCTCAAAACATCAATTTGTATGGTCAGTGTTATAGATTTACTCCGTCTGTATATTAACTGATGTAAAGCCAATATTGCTATAAACTCATTTGAAAGGAGAAGCGTTTGGTGGCTTTTTATTGGTTATTATTTGGAAATTGTAAGTTACAACTTCACAGTAAATGCAGCATAAATCTCCAGATATTTTGTTGTCTGCAAAATTAATGGTCTTGACACTGAATTTACCAGAATGATTGTGTTATGTGTGTGTTTTGTGTATTTGGCATAGGCCAGCAGAAATTCTCCTTAGTACAATCAGAGTCACTGCTGACACGAATGCGCTCTGTGGCTAATGATGAGCTTACCCAAATGATGCAACGGAGAATGAGTCAGGAAAACCCCATCAGAGCCAGTGAGACTGAGTTTATTCAGAGACTGCAGAGACTTGTAGTGCTGGCTGTCAACAGAATAATATACTATGGTAAATTTCCAAATAGACATCTGACTTTCTTCTTTTTATTCTTACCTATTATATATGTCCAGCAAATTTGTATTATTTCTTTCATTTATTTGGAAATATTGCAGACATGAGATATGTATGTATATATACATAGATATGTATGTATATATATACGTATATACACAAACACACAAAAATCTTAAATATACTGAAGCTCATCTGTTAATGCTTAGATTGATGTACAAATGAAAACTGAACTTCTTAAAAAGTCCATATTCAGCTATTTATGTTACTGACTATATCACTGATTTATTTGCTTTTTGTGCATACCTTTCACTCAACAGACAACAGTAAGGATTTTCTTGACCTAAACTTTCCAGAGTCTCCTGATCACATAGTGAGCAAATCCTTACATGCTGACAAAATATCAGAAGAGAATAGCATCGCACACCATGTTCCTTTCCTACTTGCTGATATGAGATGTTTCCAGAAGGACCTCCTCAAGCTCATGATGGAGGGCCTAATAATTGGGCTGGTTAGTGGCACATCCCTCATTGATGCATATTTGTTTAGTACATTTCACTATACAAACACCATACACTCACCTTTGGTAGGAACACCTGTACACCTGCACATTCATGCAGTTATTTAAGTAGCTAATTTTGTGGCTTTAGGACAGTGCATAAAATCATGCCCAAGGGGAGTCTCTTATGAGTATTAGATACTCATAATAAAGATTTTCTGTCTGATATATGATTATATATACATTGTGGGCTAATACAGTGTCTCTGTCTGGATTTTTGTCCTTCAGGGCATTACTGGACAAAGTGGAGCTCCAAGACAGCAATGGTGTCGCATCCTCTGGTCCTGCAGAGACACTTTCCGGATACAAATTGGTCGGCTGCTGGTGCACACACTTAGTCCTGCTCATCCTCTAGAGGACAGGAAGAACGCACTAGAGTTTGTCCGTGAGAAATATCACTCTGACATCCTCAGAGAAAGCCTCAGCCCTGGACTTGAGGTGACCCAACAGTCACATCACAACACTTAATTTATTTGTTTGTTTGCTTATATCTTCCATTTCATCTATAGGTGCTAGGCAACTTTTGTAATTGTCAGAATTGTTCACATGCTCCTATATGGCTTTCATGTTCTGGTTCTGAACAGGACAGTAACATATAATGTGCATTTGTGGTGTCTTGTAAGTGGTAAGTTGTAATAATGTGATTGCTCTCCTTGGTATGTTAAGTGAAAGGCACTTACTGTAATTGTTAGAATTTATCATCATCATCATCATCATCCTCATTATTTCTCCTTGGAGAAATGCACCCACTACCTTTAATATCTGATTTTACACCATTTTTGGGAAAACCGGTTATGCAGAATTGAATAGAACCCTACATAATTAATGAAAAAGATTTTTTTAAGTGAGTTTTTAAGTGTTTTTTCAAAGGATTTTGCTTGGGTAAAAGATGTTGCCTCTGTCATTCAATGAATTTCATTGCATGTCAGCAATGCTTAGATGAAATCATGCCAAATTCGTTGTACTTTAACAGGGGTACTCCTGGCTACCTACCAAGTTTCATAAAATTTGGCTACACAGGTGCACAGAAAAAAACAGGAAAATAAATGAATTGCCTATACCATTGGAACCAAAGCAGTTGTTTCAAAAAAAATTTCTTGTGCATTATGAGGACAATAGCAAGCAAATCTTGAAAGCTGTGTCTCAGTCATTTGGTTTTGTCAGCCATTAGTCCTAGGTGCTTTTTGGAATCTGGTACTCTCAGAGAGCACAGTCCAAGGTATTTGCTGCACATCATCTACAGAGGGTTCTGACTGCAATTTATTTAATGAATTTTGCTAGGGCAAATGATATTACTGCTGTCATCCAACGAAATTCCACGGCAAACAACAAAAAAACAGGAAGTGAGTCATATCTCAGGAGTGCTTTGTTGGCGTGATACCAAACTCGCCATTAGAACAATGGAAGAAGGTGGCCTGGCTGATGGTCTGATGAAACATGTTTTCTTTTACATAACGTGGATGGACGGCTGTGTGTGCGTCGCTTACCTGGGGAACACATGGCACCAGGATGCACTATGGGAAGAAGGCAAGCTGGCGGAGGCAGTGT
>JAOTRN010000041.1:6785137-6804071 GCA_028566695.1 Bagroides melapterus | reverse complement strand
TTTGCCCAAAAAGCAGCCCTGTTATGCTCGATTGGCCACCTCACATATTTAAAAGGTGCCTGAAAGGTAAAAACAGAAAAAAACAAAAACAAAACAAAACAAAGAAAAAAAATCTGTATTCTGCCCTAAAAAGTATTTTTCATCAACACATGTATATTTTAATATGGTAAAAACAGAGATGGTTTAAGTTTTCGGCTCAAGAAAAACACAAAGAAAAATTATAGCAAATTTGTTTGTTAATAGTTATATTTAATGCAATAACTTGAAGTAATTGAATTGGAACAGCAAGGCCAATTCATTTGTTTAGCCCCGAAGACATTTTAGTCAAATTTGATTAATATACTGTTACTTGAACCAACACATTACACAAGTGATCAAAATCTAATGTATCTATTTCTTGTTGCCCAAAAGTGCACTGTTACCAATATTCTCAAGTCACTAGACGATGAAACAATGAATAGCTATGAATGTCTCTTTTGGTTTGAATTCTGGGAGAAGCTTATTTCCAGCATAGTACTAAATGTGGAAAATGTAACGGTTACTCACGTAACCCTGGTTCCCTGAGATGATGGGAATGAGCATTGCGTCAGTTATTGATGATATGGAAATCCTTCCCTACTTCCCCGAATTGCTGAAGCCTGATTGGTAACGTCTGTGGGAGTGGTGTTTCAGCCCGCCATGTTAGGCGGGGCTCTCTGCCTACATAAGCCCTGCTGAAACATTATATTTCACCAGCTTTTTGACTGAAGCATGAACATGATGCAATGCTTGTGCCCATCATCTCTGGGAACCACGGTTAGGTGAATAACCGTTACGTTCCGTTGCGAGATGTACTCTCACATACCAGTTATTGATGCTATGGGAACATATATATATATGTGCAACTCCATGCTGCACATCCTGGGGCAGGCAGAGTCCTACTTTGGATGTCAGACGACAAAAGGCTCAGTAAGCCGGAACCTATGTGGCCACTTGGACCGACAGAACAGAGGTCTGAAAGTTTGGATCCAGGTTATGGAACCTCAAGAAAGATTCTGAGCATAGAGCCACCTGGTAGCAAGTGCTTTTGCCTCTGAAATAGTGTTTAAGACCTAGACCTAGGAGGAAAATCTGTGTGGTCCCGTCCAGGGGCCAAACATGAAGTCTCCATAGTGCCTGCCTGGGACAACAGATTCCTCCTGTGTGGGATGCGCCACGTGGGAGCGTACAGCATCTGTACCAGCATGAGGAACCAGTGCTTAGTCGGCCATTCCGGAGTGACCAGCAACAACCTGCAACCCTCTTCCTGGGAGCATTACGGGAACGTGTGTAGCCCTCAGAGATAAAACTTTCCCTTGAGACCACCGGAGATTACCCAAAGGGTAAACCTTTCTGATCCACTGATATAATCCAGTCCTCCAGATGCATGAGCGAGCAGTTCAATACCCTCAGATCTAGAATGGGCCGGAGACCTCCGTCCTTCTTTGGCACTAGAAAGCAATGGCTGTACCAGTCAGCTTCGCTGAGGCCGGGAGGTACCACCTCGACTGCCCCTTCTTCTAACAGTGACCGGACTGTCACTGGCCGTAGTCTCTGATATGCCGCTGAAAGCATTCGGTCTTCACCTAAACTAAAGCATATAGCCTGTCTCTACTGTACTCAGGATCCATCCATTGACGTTGAGACATGGAGGCATAGACACGCTGTCACTGCCATACTGTATGTGTTTCTGCCATGTGCTTCGGGGCATAGAGTAATTCGCACTGAAGGAGAAGAATGGTGAAATACAGCATTTTTAGCGGGGCTTACATAGGCAGAGAGCCCCGCCTAACATGATGGGCTGAAACAGCATTTGTCCGTCTACTCCCACGGACGTTACCAATCAGGCTTCAGCGATTCAGGGAAGTAGGGAAGGATTCCCCTAGTGTCACTAACTGACTCAATGCCAGAGTACATCTCAAAAGGGAAACAAATATTTCTTTATTTATTTTACATATTTAAAGGTGTCTGAAAGGTAAAAAAAATACGGGATAAATATAAAATAAATATACTAAATAATTATATTACACATATTTTAAATATATAAATACATTAATTGTATATCAAAAAATATAATATAAAATATATAGAAAATATATTGTCTTTGTTCTTTCCAACATTTTCACAATTCTGATTTAGACTAAGACCATAATGCACAGCTCAAGGGTTTCCCACCAGCAGTGAAAGTGAATACAAGTACTTTACTGTAGCTTTTCTCTCTTTCTCCGGGTGTTACTCTCAAATGCTTATTAAATTAGGTGGAACCTCTCAGGAACAGTTGGTATGATTTGGTAATACACTATGGATGGATTCCAGTTCATTGTAGGGCATTATAGGCATTACTATTAAAGTTTTACTATATAACAAAATTAAAATTAGAACTCACAAACTATTGGCATTTATTTAAAACTGGTGTTTTGCTGCTTACATTTGTACAATAAATTACACAATGTCCATCATTAGATGTACCTGATAAATACAACTGAATTTGTCACATTCACACTCTGTTATACATGGTTTTATAAATTTACAGTTCATGTACACTAAAAAATACTTTTAATATCACATTAAAAATCCAAGCACAATTTAAACTAAAAGAAGAAAGGCAAAGCATTTTAAAAGCACTTTTGTACGTCGCTCTGGATAAGGGCATCTGCCAAATGACTAAATGTAAATGTAATGTAAACGTATGAAGGAAAAAAACTTTTGACAATAAGAAAATAAAATATGAAACTAAAAACTGTGTGACAAAATGCCATGTAATAAAAAAACAAAAAAGTTTTTTTATTACAGTCATATACAGACAATGAAGTAGAAACTGTACAAAAAGTAGTATATTATTAACAGTGCAAGATATTAAATAGTTCACCTCAAAACACACCTCTCAATATACAAATGTATTACAAAGGCCACCCAGTTTAGACCTGCAAGTTATAGAACAATGAGGAAACACTGGTGGCAACTTCAGTATTTTGTATGTACAGATACATATTTTTCATTATAAATAAAGATCTAAGCCCTTTCCTGGTTAGGGAATGGCTGGCAAAACATAGGAACATTTTCAAGAAAACATAAAGGTAAAGCGCGTTGCATAAGAGCGTGAGACATTTTACAGAGCACCACAATTCATTTAATCTATGAATGCAGGGCTATAAGACATTCTTGTCTTAATAAACAGACACAAATAACAAAGCCACTGTTATTCCAGTCTATAAATGTGGTACTGTCACTTCACAGAATGGATATACCTGTATCTACATGGGCATGTTTATTGCTCAAACTTAAAAGGTAAAAAGATTGTTCTTTCTGATAACCTATTCCACCCAATTAATCAGGAAAAAGTACACTTCAGTGGATTTAACTTGCAGAGGAAACAGCTGTCAGTAGAAAATAGTGCTTTCTGGCTCTATTTGAATCCTCTCAGTCTTTTGTGCCTCAGGTTGTTATATCAGGTAACTATTAATTAGAATTAGTACTGCCTCATAGTATGGGGGAATGCCAGAGGCTTAGCTGGGTAATGAAGTGCCATGTGCTGTGACAGGACCATTCCCGTCACCTGCACTCCAGTGAGAACCCAGAATTCTGTGAGGAGCCTGAGACTGTGGGCTCAGCTAGAGTCAACATAACAGCTGCTGTCAGAGAGCTGGATGATGGTGAGGATGAAGAGGAGTACAATGCTGCCGCACCTGCAAATTAAAATACTCAAGTTTAAAAGCTGCTGCACTTGCAAAGCAATTATATTAGAGCAAGGGTCTCCAATCTTATCCAGAAAGGGCCAGTGTGGGTGCAGGTTTTTCATTCCAACCAGAGCTGAGTATATTGAAAGACAAGATCAACTAATTAAACAGTTGGAATCAGGTGTGGCTTCTGCGTGGTTTGAATGAAAACCTGCATAAACACCAGCCCTTTTTGGATAAGATTAGAGACCCCTGTATTAGCTCAATACCAATATAACAAATATTTAAGAGATTTAAGAAACTGTGACAAAGATACTGTGACAATTTGTCAGTTTTGTACAGAATTTCAGCTTTAATTTAAACCTATTGATGTCGATACTAGGTGTAATGTAGCAATTGCATCCTTTCTATACAAGATTAACCTGTTTTAAACCAAAACACTTTACAATTTACTGCTCAGTTGTTGCTGTATGAATGTTCATGTCTAAGCAATATTTGCTATATAACTTGTAATATAAAAGTCATCTTTCAATTCAGCAGCTAGGATTGTTTTCTCTCTCTCTCTCTCTCTCGGTCTCAACCCCCTCCCCCATCTCTCTCTCTCTCTCTCTCTCTCTCTCGCTTCCTTCCTCCCAAAATACTGAAAATACAAAATTACAAAAATACAAAATACAAAAGTAAAAATTGGTGAGTCTGCAGGGACTTTTTTTTCAACTTTCCATCCATGTTTACTCTGTAAATGGAGTCTTTAAAGGAGCTAGCTGAGTTAAAAACAGCCACTCCTACCATTTCTCTACACAAGAAATATTATCACTACACCTGCCCACATTACTTCAGAACAGCTGAGGAAAGCTCTGTATATGTGCTCTGTATAATATGTGTGAAGTTTGTTGGAATGATGCTCAGACAAGTGACAGAGGACAGAGTAGATCCCTCTACTCTTTACGCTTTCTGATGGTCCCCAAAGACAGTCAGAAAGAATATAGTGTAGGAGTCTGGTGACACCTAGGCTGGACAGGTGAAGCAGATACCAGAAATTTACACAGAGCAGACACATTCTCCTTAGCGCCAGTTGTACATTAGTAATGCAGCTTTGAACTCAATTCTTACCTCCCCAGCATTGTTGAGCAACCTACCTTCAGGGATTCTCCCCTGGAGCTTTGGAGGCACCCCTGACGGGACAGGAACTTTTTTGCATGTTCAGGTGGTGCTGAAATGGTGCTGTTTTTCCAGCACCAGTGCAATTTTTAGGCAAAAAGTGGTTTTCTCCCCAGCTCCAAGCCTCCATTTAGCAAGGCCAGGGCCCAAATAGACAGTCGTTCTGCATTATTATGGTGGACTCTAGCTAACCAGTACTGGACCTTAAACAAGAAGTCCTCCAAAGAAAAGAACCATTGAGTTACCTGGCCATTGGTGTCCTTTGCCTTAGCCATCCAAAGCAAAGATGCAGGGTCAATGATAAACATGAACCATCAACCTTCCAGGTAATAGCAAATCTCCTTGATGGCCCATTTTTCTCCTGTGGTATTAGTAACTTCTAACTGATGCGCTATCCCAGGTACTGCCTCGCTCAGTCCCAGGTGACACTTGTGAGGGCTGGCTGTTAGTCCCACTTTCCAGAGTGGGACAAGTAATGCGACCAAGTGGAGGGGTGTGTAATTACATCATCCATGTAGTCCATTAGTCTTTGAAAGGTGGTGGGTGCCATTATTCAGGCCAAAGGAGGAGAAGCCGGTACTGCCAGTGTAGCAGACATGCTG
Organism: Bagroides melapterus; assembly: GCA_028566695.1. NCBI lineage: Eukaryota > Metazoa > Chordata > Actinopteri > Siluriformes > Bagridae > Bagroides > Bagroides melapterus. Next base: position 6,798,616 of record JAOTRN010000041.1, on the reverse strand, counting down.
AAGGCAGTTTTTGCTTTGCGTCTGGGGCCTAGGCCACCTAGCAATAATTTTGTCAAGCCTAGCATTGAGATGCTCCACTAGGTTGTCCATTAGGGGGAGGAGATGGCTATACCAAGGGCTGGTGGACTCAATGATGTCGTCACATAGCATATTTGCGACCTCTTATCGATATATTGTGAAGGCTAGACTCTCTGACCCTGTATGGCCAACGACCACCATCCTGGGAGGGGTTTTGATCTCTTGGACCTTCTGGATGAGGCCTAGAATTCAATGAGAAAACGTCAAAGAACTGGTTCACTAGCTCAGTGAGCTCTTGTGCTAGTGTGAGATCATCCCTCCTCTGCACCAGGACATGCTCTTGGGAATCTGTCATTGGGGACGCATACTTGGACACCACTGGGCCAGGAGAAGTCCACTTTTTCAACAAATTAACATAATACAAGTGGATGTCTGTATGATTACCTAGCATCCCTTCAAAAGAATGGAGTCATTAGTGGATTCTACTCAACCTATTGGGACCAGAGAAAAGGGAAAAACTGTGATTCATCTAGGGTTTATGGAGTTACTGGAAGTCACATGGAGCTAACATTCTACTGGAGCTAAGGAGAATGTGTCTGCTCTGTCTCATCCTTTTCTGATATTTGCTCTTCGCCACAGAACTAGCTGAAGACTGGACTGACAATGCTCCTCAAACCTGCTGAGCCTATGCAACACCCCTGAGGTCTGCCTTACTACCTCCCAGCATCACTTGCTGCACTCCTCCCTCACCTCTCCACTGCTTCAAGCACCACTGCCAGCACCCACACCTGCTCATTCTTTCTCCCTAATTTTGCCTGCATTATTTTTTCTATATTCAACTAAATTATGTTTTTTGAATAAGCATTTTAATAGTTGAATAACACTTACATCAGGAAAATAAATAGAAATATGGCTACAGCTGTTTGTGAAACGGGTGCATTTACAGTCCTCATAGTGCTAACAAAAATACCCACGGCCTGTTAGACTTCAGGCATTTATAATAAGCATACTAATTTATTTATATTTTTTTTAATGTCCCACTACCCTCTTAAATGAAGCCAGAAGTTTCAGACAAAGCTCAGACAAATTCGATTAGTAAATATCCTGTAATTAAAATTTAATATTGTACTCTGTAATCTCATAATAAACTTGAAAACTTACTTTCCCGCTCCTTTTTCTTGATACGTTTTCGTCTTCTGTCAATTGAGGCTACTTCAGATTTGAGCGAGAGATAGTGATTCCTGATGTCCTGCATTTTCTCCTGAAGAAATGCAATCTTCTCTAGGCTACTCATCTTTTCTAAATCGGCTAGAGAAACAGATTTGAAAGAAAAATATTTAAAGGTATTCAGTAGTAATATCTGACGACAAAATTCACTAAGCTAAAGGGGGGCTTTCATTCACTTCTTTAGTACTTACTTAAACTCCTTATAATACTCACACATCTGAAAACTCCACTTGTAAGTATGGGCACCCCGGCTGCTGCCATGTTGTTCTATGGGATGCAGATGCTCAGAGTCCACATGTTTGTGGTATTTATTGGATAGGGGTGTCCGAGCAGCACCTTTGGGTGGAGTTATGTTCTTCATGTCCTGTGTGATGCTCTTGTGCATAAGAGATTTGGCAGCACTCTCACTGAGACATTGGTCCTCACTGTCACTGCTGTTGGCTAGAGAGTAACAAGTAGTTCTTATACCTGCCTCATGCATAATTTGTTTTTACCTAACTGAAATGCCCAAATTTATCATGATTCCAGTGTGTAATCTTTCCCATTGAATTATCTTTCCCCATCTCTGTTGTACATGCAGAGTATACAGAGTATACACAAAAAATGCAAACATTTGTATAATTGTATTACTGATTTTACCTGTTTTGTGGTTCTTTTTGGGATGCAAGTTCAAGTTCTTGAGACTTTGTTTGTGTTTCTTTGATGCTCCACCACCCTGGGAGTCTTTATGGCGCTTCTGATTGGATGATGAGACTAAGTAATAAACCAGCAAGCAAGAGAGATGCACCAATAAGGTTGCTTGTTACATGTTCAATATTTTTAAGATAACAGTAATGTGCAAAATATATTATTTATTATTTCATTCATTCATTAATTCCTTTATTTATTATTATTGTTCTGGACACGGTCATGCCAGATCTTGAGTCAATCTTGCCAGCACTGGACACAAGATTGGAAACCCTGAATGTATTGCCAGTTCATCGCAGGGCACAAGAAAGATACACACCCACACAATCATTGACAACTATAGCCAATTTAACACTGTCAAGTCAAGGCTGTCAGGATTTAAACAGTGGAAGGAGACTGGAAAACCTGGAAGAATGCCATTAAAAACTATCAAACCAAGGACTTTGTGTGGCAGCAATGATACCAAAAGGAAATTATGGAAAAAAAAAAATACATTTATTGCCTACCTTTGGGTTTCTGCTCACTCTCCTGCTGACTGCTGCTGCTCAAACTCAAGCTGCAGCTGCTGTTGCTGGAGAGGTTTGCATCAAAAGTTTTGGAGAGGGATTCTAACTGCTCTTCCTGAGGTAGCATATGAAACTCACAGCTCACAATATCCATCTCCACTGTACTAGTATCAGATTCGCATCGCCCACCAACACACTCTTCTATCAAAGGACCAACTGGTGAGGATGTGGCTGGAGAACAGGATGTCAAGACAGACCTCTGAGGGTGTGGTGAGGATGAGTGCATCTCATGCAAGACTTCAGCAGGCTCTGGTGTGGTGGGTGGTGTGTTGAGGATGGAGTTGCTTCCACTGCTGGGATACTCTTGGTTCTTCTCTTGGCTCTGCTGTAGCTCTTCCAATTTTTCATTTTTCTGCTCAGGCTCAGGGTCAGGTTCACCCAGGCCTGCTATGCCTGGAGAAGGAGAATTTGCAGCTTCAGTGTCTGAATCAGAAAATAGCTCTTTCAGGGTTTTCTTGGGCCACTGAGCCTGAATACTGGACCATACATCCTTCTGACCTTTGGTACGGCAACCAGGTGTCCTGTCCTCCATTCCAGATGTCATTTTAGCTCGCTTGTCAGGGATTTCCCAGAAAGCTGAAGACAGGCCACCCTTAGCCTTTTCCTTCAGGCCATTATACTTCTTTGAGGATGCACCCTTGGATTTGTGGTGTATTAGTAGCTCTTCTTTCGCCTGGGCTTTCATAAGCGGACCATCCTCATCCTCAGAACTACTGCTGGACCGCATGCCTGCTTCCTCAGGATCAATGTTTCTCTCTTCCAGCTTCATAAGTGAATTCTCTGATAGCCAATCACTTAACTTGCTGCCCTTGGTTTTGCCTTTGTGTTGTATTTTGTGTGTACGCTCAGTAGTTCCCTCAACTTTTCTTCTCCTGTTTCTTGAGGCTTCCCCCTCTGGTACTGACTGTTTATTTGTTTCTGGACTGTACTGGCTGGATGATACCTCTGGGGTACCCAAACTCACTGAAGCTTTGTGTCCATCACTGGATGGCTTGCTTTCCCATTTTAGGGCTGTATAAATGCTTTCTGGTGAAGGTCTGCTCGGAGGGCTTAGCTGACCTGCTGGACAGTCTTTATTATAGGCACCTTCCCCATCCTGCTCATGGTTGCTGTAATCTGTGGAGCTCTCTGGTGCTAGCATAGGCACACAGACACAAAAACACAACAGTGGGTAACAGTGACAGCCAGGACAGGATATTGCCAACAATAGCAGGCAACAATGGTGGCTCAGGTGTGAAGTGATCTTGGGGATGTCATGGTTCACCAAAGATCAAGGGCCTCATTTATCAACTATGCGTAAGCAAACCATGTGCAAGCACATTTCTCTGTATTGAACTGGTTTAATCGTTTTGCTTATGCGCAAGGATGTATGTTTACTTCTACACACTCCTGACCATGCATATGCAGGAATCTGTAGTGGGAGAAAAAGTGTAATAGCAGGTAAACTGATTATGAGGAGCTTCCATTCCATTTTCTGTGAATTATAACAGCATAATAAGGAGTTATGCTCATAACATGTTAATAGAAAATAGAAAACAAAATGTAAAGTCAAATTATATAAAAGTCATATCTGAAGATAACTTGGGATTATGCCTTGTTTGAATTTGACACAAGCAGCTTTTTGTTTTTAGGTACCACTGGAAACTTTGTGTGTCAGTCAATTTTTTTCATCTAGAGCAGTTTTCTTTACAGGTAGATTTCAAACAGAAATTGGAGACTGTACTGGTAATTCCCAACCAACTACAAGTTGAATAATGTCACACCTTCATTCATATGATTGCAGTATCATACTGAAGGACATACTGCATGTATGCATATCATATGCATGCATATCATACTGCAGTAGATTACATTTCCAAAACTGGTAACAGAAGACAGAGAAATTTTATGCTATTTAAGAGTTTCTAAATGTAATTGGGAACACAGAATGCACATATACATATATCTATTATATTTTTACATGCACCATGTCATCCAATACAGACTGCACTGTTAACAGGCCTCTGTGCTTTTTTCTAGGGAAGTCGTGTGTCATAAATAGCAATTTGGAAGCATTTCTTTATGCAAAGGCGTGTGGCCGTGACATGAACACAAAATTCAGAATGTGTGAGCATTCATCATTTTCTATTGTGGACAGCTGAATATATGCATGTGTGATGTTCAAATTTCCTTGTCCATACAGGCAGCTCTAGGACAAATTTAGTTTGATAAATGAGACCCCGGTTATATGACATCTAGTTTGTAGCAGCTGTGAGCTACAAGCAACATAAGGAAAACTGAGCAGGTAAAAGTGTTCTGCTTAGCTGACTGGTGGGTGCACCACTTGTATGTATATTCACAGCCATAAAATACACCTAGATATATAGTGCCATCCAGAATTATTGCCATTCAACATAAAAATCAGCAAAACTGATTATATGTAAATGAAATATAAAGAATGTACTAATTTAATTTAGTATTCAAGAAAATTTATATTACAATTGACTACAATGCCAGGAAATTACCTTGGAGGCCATTGAGATGGGAGGTGCTCTGGAAAGATTTAACAGGACTCTTCTGGCCATTCGCATCCTTAAATTCATCCATTTTGGAAAAAACATCACTGCCAGAGATGAATTTGGAGGACCAGTTGATGCGACTGTTTGTAGGAGGAAGGTCCTCTCTGTCATCTAAACTCTCTATTTGGTCTCTTTCTCTTTCAGTTTTGTTCTAAAAAGTAAAGAAATTCCCAATCCTTTTATATCATTTTATTTGGAAAAAATCATTTTAGAAGGAAACAAGTACGAATTAGCCTTTTTTACCTTTATTTTTTTCCGGTGCTTTATTTTAGGAACATTTTTATTAGCTGGTCGGACTATCTTGTCAGCTTTAATCCACTCATCATACCTTTGAGAAAGAAGTTATGTGAGAAAGAAGTTGTTATTCTGCACTTAAAGTTCAGCTAATCTAAAAGACATGCCAAGCAATTACACAGCAATTTAACAATCAAGCTGTGACAAATAGAGGTGTATGTATACAACTTTGTTCTGATTGAGAATAAGTGCACATTTTTGAGAATTTTTGATACCTGATTGTTAAGACTTCAGTCAGCCCACACTGGATAAATATGAGCTACATTTCCAGCAGCTCATATGTAGCCAGTGTGGACTAACCAATTTGAATCTGTTTTAGATCATTTTCAGTCAGTGCTTAATATCATTTGAGAGTAATTGAATTCATGTTTCTGCCTATCGTTCTTTATTGTTTTGGCCAACTGTCATGACCAGTCAAATTCAGATTGCTCACAACAAGATCCTTTGCTCAGAATGCTTCTTCACTAAGCCTGTTTTATGACTACAGATCTGCTGGCTGCAATTACAAAATGTTATCACAGAATATGACCTGAGACAGTGAGAAAGTTTTGTTTGTCTTTATTTTGTTGCCCTATGTTGGTGTAAAATGAGATTCAAAAAAACTTTACTACTACAAGTAGCATAAACATGACATCTTTGTAGATTATGATTTTAAATAAAGTTCAAAGTGTATTTTGAAGCGTGATTTTTGAGATATCAGTGGGTCTATGCAGAGAAATATCTTGTAATTTACAAAGAAGGCTCTACTAAATCTTTAATAGAAATATGAACTGAAACTCAGTTACATATTAAACAATGTGTCCAATGTTAATTGGCCTATAATTAATCAATCATATAATCAATCATATTTTATGAATGTGTCACATATATTTTTTTTTCACTCAAAACAGCACTACTATACAACTGTAAGTAAACTATGAAATATGTCAAGGTCACTAGCATTTCATGTTAAGATACTGTACATAGTATCATTGTTAGTATTAGCACATATATTATGAGTGCAAGTAAAATAACATGGTATTATATACCATATACCTTTATCGATGAAACCCTAGTTTCTGTTAACATAAGAACATTAACACTGAATCATCACATAGTTAGCAAAAGAATCATATTTATGGTTGAGGCTGGCAGTACAATTGAAAATGTTCAGCTTTATCACCATGAATACAAATACATACTGTATATGAAGTATTATGTACAGTTTTTCCTGAAGGAAATGATGATTATTATTACACTATTCCTTAATTTTTGTGTATTCAGTCAACAGTATTGCACAAATAAACCTGAGATGTAAAGACCTGATGGGCATTGTGGAAAAAGTTATTAGTAAAATGAGTGACCCTGTCACATACTGTTCCCACAGTTCTGTGAAAAAAAACCTAGTTCACCTGCCCATGCTATGTAATGGAATCAGTTTTCTCAAACACTAGCACTTATAACTAAAATTGCTAATCCATCAGAAACAGACACCAGTCATGTTGGGGTTTCATTTCCATAACTCCAAATGGTCTCAGAGCATTTATTTTCCAGACAAGTTCATCCTATGGATAATAAAAATTCCAGTACTCCATTTAATTAAATGTCTGAAACTCACATCTGATTTCATCAAACACTAGATATCCAAGCTGCAATTCTACACAAGCCACACACTAAGAAACATGCTTTGAAAGTGAACTAGAAATGGCTGACACAAAGACATCAGCGTAGAACTAGAAATTGTATCCTTTTCTCAGAAACGACCACTTTTGTTGTAAAACATAAGGAGTTCCCAGGGTCCTGCCTTACCTGACATTCCAGCCACAGTAGTGTACCAGGTAGAGCACCTCTCCCCCCTCCAGGTCTGACTCTTTCACAGTGGCTTCGTACGTCTTCTGATTGCGACCTCGCCCATACCTCACCTGCACCTTCATCCCAGGGGGGTAACACTCAAACTCTTCCCCTTCCTCCCACTCCTGACTGCTGTCATCCCTGCAAGAAAGACAGTTCAGCACTTCCTTTCCCTAAGCCTGCCCCATAATAATGACAAGAAACCATCTCCACCCTCTTAAAAAACTGAGCCAACAGCTTCTACAGTACCATCAACTGGTTGAATATGAATTTCCTATAGCCCTAAATTTATTTTTTCCTTTGCTGTATTATTGTTATTATTATTATTGTTATTATTATTATTATTATTATTATTATTATTATTATTATCATTATACAGTTTTTGCTTGCCTGAGTCTCTCGAGCCTCAAGGACAGACTAAAGATTTATTTGCGAATCACTGACTCTAATCATTTACTCTGATCACATTACATTAGTTTTGGTTTATCTTCAGGTTTGTCATTACATCACACAGAACTTTTCTGATTATTATAATCTGCCAAATGACCACCTGTATTATAATCTTCCACATACACCTTATCCAAAAGCATCTGGTTTCAATGGGGCTGCAGATTCATTAATGCACTTTTAATTCCAGGCTTCATCTTCTACAGCTCAAAGTTATGCACAGGGTGCATTATTGACAGGTGAATCCTGCAATTTACCAACAACTGATTCAGCTTAATTCAATTCAAACCTGATTCACTTTGGTTTTCAAATGATTATTAATTGTAATTGTTATTTGCTCTAAAAATGGAAACAAACAGCTATACCAGCAGACAAAGTGTGCAGACTGCAAAGTAAGATGGTGTTAAAATCTGGTGCTAAATGGGCAGACAGAAGTATCAGTAGCTGGTAGGTTCCATGCCATCCTGTAAAATTTTAGATATTCTATACTAAATGTGTAAGATGTGTAAGATATATCTGTCTAAACCAACATGAAACATAAAAAAAAAATATGATTTATCACTCAATATCACTTTCATCCAATCTTACAAAATACATTATTGTTGCTCTTTTGCCCACTGTAAACTTGTCTTCTGTTTAGATTTTAATCCTGACTTTCATTTGGCTTTTCTATATGTAAATTTTATTTCATTTAGTCAATTTCTTACAGCTCTTTCACAAATATTGATTCCTATTTCCACCCATTTTGTTGTGCTCATTAAATACTGAAAGCACTCTTTTAACTGCAGAATATTTTGTATTTTTGGCTTGTGCTGATATTTGTTTTAGAAATTAAACATTTTAATGTTTAACAAAACATATTAATTGTTTTACAAATTAACTCCATTGGTTTATTCTCAACTTTGAGTGATCCATAATTTTGACTTCTACTTGATATGGAAAAAATATGCCATTAATTAAAGTAAATATTTAACATTTGTTTTTGTGTCATATCTGTGATTTACTACATAAAAGGGGTTTCCTTCAGATCTTAATTTATAAAGACACTCACTCACTTGTTCATTTATGTTTAAACTTATTTATATAAGTTTGAATGCCAGCACTATGCTATAAATAAATGACAGGGACTGGAAATAAAGGCTTAGATGCCAATCTAAACTTTATTTTATACCTCAAGGTATGATTTTAAGGCTACCGATTTTTCAGTCCTTTATATCTTTCTTTTGTATCTATCCACTTGCACTTACAGTGGGATTCAATAGTCTAAGACCACATTAAAAATCTGGGATGCCATGAACCGTCCACTTGTAAAAAAAGGAGAGGATGAAAGGAAAAGAGGAGAGATAAATCAAATATGCATAGTACAATATGTCAACTTTTAAGTCTATTGAGCGGCATCACTGCAACATTTGTCCAACTCAGAATAGTTTGGTCCTTTGCGCCATTGCTCCTGACAGTGGTGCTTTCCAACAAGGCAAAGTCTCTAAAGTATGACATCCAGGTGAATGATGTGGGAGTGGACGGTTCTACCCATAACTTAAGTCTTTTTAGCAGCAGTACTTGCAGCTGATAAGGTCTGTTTTTGCTGAGCATTCAGCAGGAGAATGGAATCATCTAACAGCAGAAAAAAGTGTAGGATCCTGTGATATATCCAAGAGCAGGAAATCCAAAAGAACAGAACACACAAATTTCCAGAAAATAACCACCATCGGACATTCCCAAAACATGTGCAAATAAAAGCCTACCAACTTATTAGTGATTATGTTTATTATTAAGTGACAGAAAGGTCAGCGCTATCTTTTATTTTGTAAAGTATACTTGGTGTGATTTAGGCCATATTGGTACATTTATAGTGTATCATCTGGTGTGCGAGATTTTGATGATGATGTGGTCTATACCAATCAGGTTGAGCGAGACCATCACTTTCCCAGGAGTGGATAGCTGGAGTAGTAGTGTATAGCAGTGAGAGGACTGAGTTACAGATCTGAGAAACTAGAGGGAGTGTCAATGTCCAACCACTTCCACAGAGGATGTGGGAGCACATTGCTGTCCCAGGGAATGCCGTAGGCCTTTAGAACCAACCTCAGTCTTAAATATAAAAAGAATTCCTTGTAAAGAAAATTCTGCACTCATGTCCTGAAACAATTTGAGCCCCTTATCGCAGTAAATATCATTCAATGTATGAACACCAGCATCAGACCAGATCTTGAAATAAGGGTTTGCTACCAGTTCATAAACAGTTATTATTCCATAAAGGAGTTGTCTTAGTATGTAAAAACAGACCACCCATAATTTTTTCTACCTTTTTCCATGCATCAAGTGAATATTCAACTCAAATGATTGGTCCAGGGGGGCATGGTGGCTTGGTGGTTAGCACGTTGCCTCATACCTCCAGGGTTGGGGGTTCGATTCCCACCCCACCGTTGATTCCCACCCCCACCCATTTTGTGTGTGTGTGTGTGTGCGTGCGCGTGTGTGTGTGTGTGTTGCATGTTCTCCCCATCCCTCTGGGGTTTCCTCTGGGTACTCTGGTTTCCTCCCCAGTCCAACGACATGCATAGTAGTAGGTTGATTGGCATCTCTAAAATTGCCCATGAATGTGGCCCTGCAATGGACTGGCAACCTGTCCAGGGTGTACCCTGCCTTCAACCATAGATGGTTCCCCAGCTGATCCCTGTGACCCGGGTAGTCCCGGAATAAGCAGGTATGGACGAGATAGATAGATGATTGGTCCATAACATTTCATTAAGATTTTTAAAATGCCCAAAAATCTTGTAAGTGAACAGAATGAATAATTTTTGCCTCCATTACCCGTCATGGAACTGAAGAATCTGGGTTAACACAGGTTTTCATTGCCCTTATTTGAAAAGCCAGATTGTATAGTCCAAAATTAGGAAATGTCAGACATCCATCCATCTAATTTTGTACACAGGATTGTCTTAAGACGGATTATTCTTTAACCATATATATACCGAGAAATAGCTGTATTAAGCTCCTTAAAAAACCCTCAGGCAGTGGAAAAGGCAACATGGAGAACAAAAATGGGGAGCACATACTTGCCAAGAGTTCTACTGATGATCTAGTCTATGTGAGAGTAAGATTTGTGGTGAGCTGAGAAGAAGGTATAGCCTTTGACTGTCTCATTTCTCAATCGCCTTATGTTAGCCACTTTTATCAGTCATATAAGGTTATTAAATAACTTTGAAGAGGCCTGATCTGAATGTGATCATTGAGATCTATCAAGTATTAGTACAATGTATGGAAAAGGAAGATGCCGGGCCATCAATATCAAAACACCTTTCGATTTCTTATCAGAAGAAGAGAAAGAGACTAATTTAAAACACCTATTTTCAAATTGTTGTACATCACAAGGCTATGAATCCTCCTAGGACCTACGAGCTGGTGTCAGTTAGCATTCCCACTTGTGTGCTATCACATACGGAATGAGGTGTAGTGAGCACCTGATGTTGATCAGTAACTTCAGTTTGTAGATAAGAGGTTGATCAGCGATGCATCACCTTAATCGTGGCAGGATATATCATTAAGGAAGAGATCCCAATTTGCCCTAGACTGATTCATCTTGTGTCTTTTCATGACAGTTTGATTAATGTAGTCAGTAAATTTGGGGATGGAATTTCTCTCATGAAAGCGAAGCAATTTGAAGATTAGGGTCTTTTCTGTTGCAGCCACTGGTGTAGATACTGTACACCCTGTCTATCTCGATCAGTTTGATTTTAAGTGAAGGAATAAATTTAGGGATAAATATAGTTTGTATAAATCCTAAAGGACTGCTGTACTCTTCTTCTGCGAGACCGACGAGGCATTTGTTACACTGGAGGCTTTTGTCTTCTAGTCTCTTGTAGCGTATCGTTTGTCTTGTAGCGTATCCACAATTAGCTTAACTTTGGCTTAAATTTCCAAACAGCCATCTGAATATTATCAAAATTAGTATAATCAGTCTCATCTCCTTCTCCAGAGATCCAATTCTTTCAGTCATTGTTTGAAATTCTTCCTTAAAAATTTCCAAAACAATGCCAAACTGTACCTTAGCTCATCAGCCACCATAAAAGGCAGCTCTTTGTTATCGAGCTCTATCAGTCATTTTTTTCTCCAATGAAGATGGAAAAAGTTGTGCCGAGACTGTAGTTTAAACAAATGATTCATCGATGCCGATTCTGGGAGCTTCAAACTCAAGCAGCCATCTCTATCAGTGGGTCACATGATCTCAAAAGAAGTAAAGGCTTAATATCTTGAATATTTAAGATTTAAGATTCAGCAGTATTATCTAGATCCCTATTAAAATCTAAGCAAAATTTTGAATATTTACCTGCTTTATACAGACTTTTGACAAGCCGAATGTCTTCTAGTGATGCATTTGTTAAAATGACATTCCAAATGATTTGATCTAAGCTGGATCAAAGGTTTTAGACCAAGACTCCATCAACAACATTAAAAGGGTATATAACAGATACAAAGAAACTCTAAAATTCAAGGAAATACAGTATTTCAAATAATATAGTGTTTACTCAAGCTGTTAACTAAAATATAATCTGTAATGAAAATTGCTGGTTCATATTAGAAATTAATGCAATGCAGCAGGATCCTCTGTGTTCTCAGACTTTTGGATCCCACTTTAATTCAGAAACATTTTTTGGCTTCATATATAGATGAATAATATATGATACACGATGATATAACAGACAACAGTTTGGTCAGAATCTGCAGAACACCTTAACAAAAATAAATTACACCTTCTTTCAGTTGTATTTTTTATTTATCAAGGCCTAAATAACAATTGGTTGATTCTTAGAAACCTCTATTAACTTACAACTAGCCTCCAATGACAAAATAAGAAGAGGTGTCATTTCACAAAATAGTCATTTCACAAATTAAACCAACATTTAGATACCAGGTAGGGAAAAAATTGTAAAAGAGCTAAAAAATGTGTGTGTTACGATTAAGATTAATATGTATACCTAAGTGTGAATGATTGTTTAAAAAATGGGAGGTATTCAAGACAGCTGCCTATATTCCCACGAATGGCTGTCCCAGTCAATTCCCAGCCCAAGGTCAGGTCATTAATCTCAGAGGTATTAAAAAAAAACAAAACACAACAGTTACATCATATGACCTAACAACTTCTGTAAGTACATTAAATGTTTATGTTCAGCATAAGTACAAATTTTATTGTATTACATTGTATAGGGTGGCTAGGAAAAAGCCTAAAAGCATAGAGCAGCATGACTTAGAAATGCAGATTTGCGAAACTACATCTGAATAAACCACAAAAGTTATGTAACAATATTATGTGCACTGGTGAGATGAAGGTGGAGAAATTTGGCCACATGCACAGGGAATACAGAAAATGTTTGTAGGTTTTTGTTCATAAAGGTGGTATTAAATTATATTATAATATATTAAATAGTGGATGTTCAACCCCCGATATGTGATCTAGTCTCATCTACAGCTCTACACTCACAACTACAATGCTTTAGCAGCATAGGACAGGAAGAGCTAGATAAACTGATCACTACAGCCAAATCAACAACATGTGTGTTAGATCCTATCCCAACTAAGTTACTTAAAGAGGTTTTACAGAGAGCTGGGGAGCCTCTTCTTAATATTATTAACTCCTCATTATCTTTAGGTCACGTCCCTAAAACCTTTAAGTTTGTTACGGGGGGGTCCGGTTGCAGCCGGAAAGGTGGCTACCGGGACGGCCCCGTTCCCTAAGGGGAAATTAGATAGGGGGTTGGACAGGTGTCCTGGATGGATAGGGTGGTTGTGAGTGGGATGAAGCAGGAGATCAGGTGGAGCTAACTGCAATATATGGGAAGGTGGAGTACTTAATA
>JAOTRN010000041.1:6763227-6785037 GCA_028566695.1 Bagroides melapterus | reverse complement strand
AATGGTGTTTATAATATGTCAGCAAAGACATCATTACCATTCTTCCATTTTTAGAAAAGAAGGGTGGATCTGGTAAGTCTGGTGAACTCATAAAAATATTTTACTGCGTTATTAATATTGCAAGATAGGTAAAATCATTCATTCAAAATCATGAAGGTAAATCATTAACTGAATGATTAAATAAATTTGTGCCCCCATTGCTCCAATTACAGTCTAGATCCACTTCCACATCCAACTGTAAAAATATGATTGACAAATTTGACAAATTACTATCAGGTACATTTCCAAGCCAAGACAGTTGTAGTTGCAGACAATTAAAAGGAATAATTGTTCCAAGCAGCTCAGAATTTTTAAAGTGCTAATTTCATTTTATATCAGGTACGTTGGCATCCTAACTAAGATTGTAACAGGTTTAGCTTACTTGTTTTCCAGAATGCCAAATTTACATTGCTTTATAAATTTACATATTGCTTTAGCTAGCTAAAGCCAGAGCTAGTCATCTATATCACATTCTTAAAGAGTAGTTGCCTATAATGGAGGCATTTAGATAACTCTCTGGAGTTTACAAATGAGTTTATGTTATCTTGCTGGGAGGCACCTCTGCCTTCTGTCTCATAGTCCTAGATGTAATAAATCAAGAGACTTAAATGTCTTCAATTTCTCTCTAGTATAAATACTCATAAATAGGTTTTTCTGAGATGTACTTATAGTGCTCAAGACAATCACCACAGTCTATTTGAAAATGCTAGTAAAGCCTGAGGGCACTCCTTGTTAGAGCTAACCCATAATAATATTTGGATAAACCTTTTTGTTAATCTCTCTGCAATTCCTAAATAAAATTCTAGTAACATCAGTTCTAGGCTTGTTCTAGGATGCTCAGAGCTTTTTGAAACATTTTTGTGCAGGCATCTATTTTTGTTTACAAAGAAAAAGGTCAATTTCTTCTGTGTTGCTAATGTAACTGAAAGGAAGTGAAATGTGGTGTTCATACCTCAAAAGTATTTTTTGTGCTTACTGACATCTCTGAATCAGGTTTTGGTTCAACACTATTTGCTCTCTCTGCTGGTCCTTCAGTACTGCTATTTGTGTGGAAACTCAGCTTCTCTGCTGCTTTAAATGGGAGGTCCATGTGGAATGTGATCCCCGTTGAGGTGCAGTAGTCCTCAAAACCATAAAGATACCTATGGAACATGTACAAGTCTATCTTGAAAAGCAAAGAAAAGCTTTTAAACTAAACTAAACTTTGGTTGCACAAAAATCACTAAGTTAAATGAGACATATAAATAAAAGTTTATGAAACTGTGCGACCTCCAGGTGACTGGCTTGGACTACATACTTTCTGTAGGCACACTTGACATTGTAACCTGCAGCAGAGTTCAATACAGGGATTCCCAAATCTTGATACACTTGTTTCCAAACAGATCCACTCTCAATCTGCCATTAAAAGAATGAACAAAGAAAGCAGAATAGAAGTGGTTCAGAATGTGAAAGAGGGAGCAGCAAACAACAAAACCAGGTATTTGAATTTAAATTCATTTAATTTAATTCAAATTAAAGATATATGAGATAAATGTATACGGGTGTCTGTCAAGTGCCATAAATGTAAATATAAGCTACTACATATCTAAAAATTCACATCACTCACTCATATATGCTCTATTCAAGAGAGACCAAGTATGCAGTTGTTGCTATCAGCAGAAAGTCCCCAATGAATTGAACTTGATGCAGTAAGATGCAAGTTGTATTTGATTTACTTGTTTTAAAGCATTTGCCCCATTTGCAATTACAGTTACTTTTATGGTTTTGATGACTAAGACATTAAAATTGACTAAGGTTAATTATGAACAATAAATGGATAACTGTTTAAAACTCAATGGCTCCCTGATATTCAAACTTTTAATATATTAAATTAGAAGTTTTCATTTAATTTATTCCAGTAAATCTTTGTCTTCAGTCTATCACCAAGAAATGGCATCCCTTCTGTTACTGCTGCATCTTCTTCCACTACCACCAGGAGGACGGAAGTCTCCAAAAATTATTGTGTGCGATGCCAATTTCATAAGCTACAGTAGTGTCATAATAATTAATATAATAATTAAATATAATTTATATGTGTTTGTGCATTGCTCACATTACCAAGTACATTCCTAGCTTTCATTAGCCAAAGACGTAATGTTGAATAAACACATTTATAATGTTCTTTGTGGCTGTACATTATGCTTGTGTTTAACATTCAGTGTTCTTATCTCAACCCTATTCATCATGCACTTTGGAGGAGCATCCACCTAATTTGCTGCTAGATGTCAGAAAAGAAAAGATTGACAGCTTCTACATTGCCTTGGTTAAGCAAATCCTGCCATGCCAGGACACCTTCTCCTTTGGACCATTCAGTAAACTTTTCATAGCACATTTTATATTTAATTTGTCTTAGATGGTGAACTTGTGTACAGAATTGATGTGGGAAAAATGAAGGAGTCACCCAGAGTCAGAGACTTAAGAGCCAGTGTACTCAAGAAGGTCTTAAAATTATGAGGTTACACAAAAACAGCTGACCTGTTTTAATTGCCAGGAATGGCATTCCAGCAATCAACAGTTGATTTCATATTTAATAGTTGTGCATAGTTAATATATTGTAATTAAGTTCAAATTTATTTGTTTGAAATTTAAGCTTCCAGACATCATGTAACATATGCAAGTGTTTTGGAAGCACCTTAACAATGGTCATAGCAAAGTTCCACAAACTTCTCAAAGTTCAAATGTTGCATGTTCCTCAACGAGCTAGTTGCAACTTCATCTCAAGTAGATACTTTGGAGGACCAAATCAATCCCCAGCATCAACCAACTTGTTCCAATGCTTTCTCAGAAAACAAAGATACAGGGTTCATTTAGACTCAACTAATGTGTGGTGTACGTACTCACACAAGCACACGCACATACACACACACACACACACACACACACACACACACACACACACACACACACACACACACACACACACACACACATATATATATAAGAAATCGGATTTCTTTGTCAGGATCTCAGACTTTATTTCTACTTTTGGGACATTGGGGGGTGCTCCGGCTTTTGTCTCATGCCATGTGTGTTTATTTTGTTCTTTGCTCACGTGTTTGCCCTGCCCTAGCCTTATTTTTCTGTTACACACCTGTCTCTTGTTTTCTGATTATTTTTTCCTTATTTAAGTTTTTATTTTTTCCTTATTTCCGCATTTTGC
The DNA here is from genome assembly GCA_028566695.1 of Bagroides melapterus. Lineage (NCBI taxonomy): Eukaryota > Metazoa > Chordata > Actinopteri > Siluriformes > Bagridae > Bagroides > Bagroides melapterus. Next base: position 6,781,799 of record JAOTRN010000041.1, on the reverse strand, counting down.
ATTTCTCCCCAGGTTGTTTGTTTTTTGTTGTTAATAAATTGTGATTTTCTGTTGTTATCCCTTCAATTGGGTCTGCTTTATTTTTCCCTTTCGTGACAAAAGAATTCCGCCACACTCAGACCCAGCGGGTAACCTCCGGCCCGGAACCCAGTGAGTGTGGAGCGCTTTCTGAACCTTTCTTTCCTTCAGCCTTGTGGGATTACCTTTTTTCCCTTCTCCAGATTTAGATTCTTTTGTGGGGAACTCTGCTCCGCATCTGTTCTGGTGGGGGACGTCACTTTACTTCCTGGTATCTCTGTGGAATACGTGCCTCACTTTTTGCCGCAGAGGAGGTCCCGCCAGTCGGGTTTTTCTTCCCCTCTGAGCCTGCTGCAACGCTCCGCACCTGTTCTTGTGGGGGACGCCGCTCCACTTCCAGTTTCTCCATGGAGGTTGCTGCCTCAGCTCTCATCTGTGGATTATGTTGCAGGTCCGAAACTGTTTTGTGCCCCCCACCTTCCTTGTTCATTTGTGGTATTGGACGTCACGTGGCCTTCAGCACGGCTGCGGACGTTGCTCGGCCCTACAGCTCAGCTGCAGACATCACTCTGCCCCTTGCTTCCCCTGCTTGCCTCGCCTTTTTTCTCGCTTCTCCCACTTGCCTCGTCTTGTTCCGCGCCCCCCTGCCTGCCTCGCCGCGTTCCTCATTCCCCCCGCCTGCCTCGCCCCATGGACTTTTATTTTCCTGTTACACACTTGTCTCTTGGTTTCTGATTATTTTCTCCTTCGTCATGTTTTTTTCTCGGTCGGTGTGCTTAGTTATAAGTTATAAAGATCAGATGTATTGCAAAACTTTCACTCTGCTATGAAAATTAAGTTTTTTCTCTAGAAAAAATATCACTTCACAACAAAGGTTTTGCGTTGAACACTGCTGGGTTGCCTTTTCTAGCATCTAGCCATAAGGCAAAAGCATGAAATCATGTTTTTAAACCTTTGTAAACTGGTTTAAATGGGTATATTAATTCTAAATGTTTATTACAATATAAATGGTACATAATGATGAACAGTCTATTATAAAGTTTTATGTATTCTCTATTGTATAAATAACATATAAAATTGTACATAAAATGTGATTTCATGCATCATTACACCCATATAGATACTAAGCATAGTTCAACTACCAATTTCATTGCAAATCAGTGGTAAAGCAGTTTAAGCACAAAATGCAGTTTAAGTGGCTCTGTACATGTTTCAGACCAAACCCTTGTTCTGGAGTGGCTGATGGCCCCATAGTTATATATTCTTTTAAATTAAATTAAATTAAATTTGACTAAAAAATAAAATTCCAAGGAAATGCTGAAATTGATCTTTAATCTGAAGAAAAAAGCTTGTGGCATTTATTCCTTAATATCTGAACTAGGCCCTATCTAATTACAATACTGCTTTAGAGTGAAAATCAATAACCAAGTACTTACACTGTCAAATCCTCCAAGTCTGTGCACCAGCCTGAAGAGTTTAAAGAGGTTCAGATTTCTGTAGCCCAGCACCGGTCTTTTGTTTATGGGTGTTCCTTGACAGAAAATGGGTTAAAAAACTATTAGTAAGCTGTGTAAAACAAAAAAACAAATAAAAAAGATATAGTCCTCCTGCATTGTGAAAGTTTTTTCCCAGAAAAGCATTCTTTCAATTATCTAAGTGTTTAATTTCTGCCTATGTCTGGATCTATTTACAAAAGCTCACAACTCAATCAGTGCTTAGTCTTGTGGCAATTTTGCTACATGACAGAGCAACCACCTTGTTGATGGTGGTAAAATCTCAGAACATACATAAAATCAGTGCAATTTATTAGGGACACTTCATAGTCACTAATCAGCTGAGAAGAAGGGTAATGCATGTAGATATAGATATAGAATCATGTAGATCTTGGCCAGCAGCTTCAGGCAATTTTCACTCAGCCATCAGAATGAAGACAAAATGTGATCTTAGTGATTTTGACTGTGGCATAATTTCTAGTGCCTGATGAACTGGTCTGAGAATTCTATAACTGTTGATCTTTTGTGGGTTTTACACACAACATTCTCCACACAACTGTTTATTCAAAATGGTACAATAAAGAGAAATAACCAGTAAGTGGCATATCTGTAGATGGAATGGGACTTTGATAGTGAGAGTGATGAAGTTTGTAACTGGATGAAACAAAGATGATGTCCAGAAACTCCTACTGAAACACCTTTATGTTTATGTTTATGTATTTTATGGAGTGTCTGATGGCAACTTTTAAACCCGACTCTGTATGTCATTCATTAACTCTGAGCATTCTTACCACATGGTATTAAATTGTAGTATAATTTGGATATAATTTGCATGGTAAAAAAAACCCTATATTTTATTATAATCTTCTCTTGATTGTTGACATTAAGGCAGAAATAAATACCTATGAGAGGGTGATCTTAATCAGGGTTATTGTTCAGGGTTTTTTCCACCAGGGAAAGAATTCTTCTGCTATTTACCCCAGTTGTTATCCATACTATTTCAGGCTATTTGGTGTTCCTTTCTTTTTAAGCATGCACCAAAATAGATGATATGGCCAGACTAAATGTTTATATATAATGCAATTCTTCTTTCTATTAAAATAGCAGTTATTAATAGTGCTTACCTCTATCCTCCATGAATTTATAAAGCTGTTGGAGGAAATTCTCCCTCTCCTCTGGAAAGGGCTCCAACTCTTCCTGTAAAATAAAAAATAAATAAATTTAAAAAATATTTATTTAAAAAAAAATATCCATTTATGTCCCACTTAATTTATGAGATCAGTATTGTAAATTATATAAGCATGTCTTAATTACTGCACAAGAAAACGTAACGGTTACTCATGTAACCCTGCTTCCCTGACATGATTGGAACAAGCATTGTGTCAGTTTTGACAGTATGGGTATCCTTTCTTTCCTTCCCAAATTAGTAAGCTGGAGCCTATGCGCTATCTTAGACCGACATAACGGAGCAGAAGGTTTGATTCGTGAGATTCTAGATTATAGAATATCACGAATGTGGATGGAGAGGACCATCCTGCCACCTCATAAACATCAGAGATGGGAGACACTGCTAGACCATGCCCATCCATATCCTTCATCAGCTTTGCCTAATATACCTGCAGCACCACCATCGTATGGCAACGGAAGCTGCCTGTCCATCGGCCACATATAAACATGTTGCAAGTGTCAAAGTGGCTCTACACAGCTTTGATGGATGTGTTATTTTAGCCCATAGGGCTCCAGCTAAGAGCAGACATAAATGTGCCGCAACAGTTTCCTCCAGTAGTGGAAGTTTAATACATCCTTACACCTCTGTTCCATTCACGGAAGAGAGTGCTGTCTGAGAAGTTTGGTCAGTTCGCCTTGCTGCTGGGCAGCCACGGCACTTCTTCCTCAGCAAAGGGTGAGAGCGGCCTCGGCATGGGTGCGGCCCAAGCAAAAGACACACTCGCCGTGGAGATCGGTAGCCAGCAGTGGGGGTTTACATGAGCCACATGATCTCAGCGACGTTATCTCAACGCCGCTTTTGCTCTTTTAGAAATGGAAATTTGCAATCAAAGGATTACATGCCAGTGTTACAACCTTGGGACTATTCCCTCCCAGCCCACTAGAGGGAGTGCTGGCAGGGGCTGGACTTCTTTGTGTTGTCTTGTCATGTCGCTTATTTTGAAACCTGTTTGCTGTGTTTGCCCTGTCCTTTGTTGGTTGTTGTTTTCCTGTGTTAAGCTGTAATATTTGTCTTTGTTTGTTTATGTCTGCCTTTGCTTTGTTACCTTTGCCCTGTGTGGATTTATATGTTTTGTGTTTTTGGATTGATAAAACCCCCATCTGCATGTGGATCCTCTCTCTCATCTGTGACCACAAACATTACAGAACAACTGATCAAAAGATGGATCCAGCAGAGAGGTTGTTATACCTGCATCAGGAGGACAGGACCATCGAGGAGTATGTAGAGGAATTCTGTACTCTAATTGCCCAGGTAACACTCCCTGATATGGTTCTCAAAGACTATTTTTGCCGGGGGTTACCGGGTAAATTTACAGGCGTAATGCCACCAGTAAATACCACTTTGACTCTTGTACGATACATAGACTTAGACTTTGTGGTTGAGTGGTTCGAATCTTAATGTGGTTGTGGAGGAGGAACACCACACCACTAGTGAGCCTGTCCACACCACTCCTGAGCCTGTCTATTCCACTTCAGAGCCTGTCTACCCCACACCAGAGCCTGCCAAGACCCCCATTGGCATGGGAAACTGCGGTCCAGTTAGAAGACGTCCCGCTTATGTTGGTGCATGCCACCAGGCTCTCTCCCAAGATGGCCGCCGATCCAGAGCCCTCAGCCAAGATGGCCGCCATGTCAGAGCCCTCAGTCAAGATGGCCACCGCCACGCCAGAGCCCTCAGCCAAGATGACCATCACTCCCAAGTCCTAAGCCTGCCACGAAACGACCAAGGAGGCCGCCAACGAGTCCCAAGCATGCCACAAAAGAACCATGGCATGCCTCGAAGCGGCCAAGGAGGCCGTCCACGACTCACAAGCCTGCCACAAAGCTACCATGGAGGTCACCCAAGAGCCCACTGACTACCCTGACCCAGATCCTTCATTGCATCAGGACCCTCGGCTCCATAGCCTAGGTCCTCCCGTGATCCATGGTCCAGGTCCTCTAGAACTCCACAGCACAGGTCTGCCCAAGCCACAAGACCCTGTGCTCCATGGCCCCCATCATCCAGTGCTCCACAGCCCAGTTCTGTCAAAGTACCAGGACCTTCTGCTCCACACAGCCCAGGGCCACCCAGGCTCCAAGACCCTGTGCTCCATGGCCCAGGTCCACCAGTACTCCACAGCCCAAATCCACCACAGCTCCAGGACCCCATGGCCCAGGTCCTCCAGTGCCTCACAACCCAGGTCCGCCGTGTCCCACGACCCAGGGCCGCCGTGACCCGGCTAGAGGGGGTGCTGGCAGGGGATTAGACTTCTTTGTGTTGTCTTGTCATGCCTCTTATTTTGAAACCAGATGTTGTCTTGTGTGTCTAGCTTTCCGTCCCACCTGTTCCTTGTTTTGTGCTAATTACTGTGTGTATTTAAACCCCTGTGTTTGCCCCGTCCTTTATTGTGGTTGTTGTTTTCCTGTGTTAGGCTGTAATGTTTGTCTTTGTTTGTTTATGTCTGCCTTTGCCTTTGCCTTGTTACCATTGCTTTGTGTGGATTTATATGTTTTGTGTTTTTGGATTAATAAAACCCTCATCTGCAATGTCGATTCTCTCTCCTCTCTCTCCTCTCTCTCTCACCACAAACATTACAGCCAGATAGCCACAGGGAAAATAGTGTGTAGTGTGTAGAATCGTAGCTGCTCCGCTGCCACTTCCACTGCTGGGGATTCTTCAATGGAAGACTGGTGATATACAGCTTTTCAGCAGGGCTTATATATGCAGATAGCCCCACCCAACATTGTGGGCTGAAATTCCATTTATCCATTTATGTGCACAGATGTTAGGTAGGAAAGGAAAGTAGGGAAGGATTCCAAATCGCCAAAACTGACACAATACAAAATGGAACTAATGGACCTATAAATTGAGGAGGCAAACATACTGTGGATATAAAAACTCCTATTAAAATGTAAGATTCTAGTGACAAAAAAAAATAAACAAATAAATCCATAAAACCACAATAAATCAAGCTTTCAATAACCTGGTTACACAAATGTGTACACCATAATGGAAATTGGGACTCGGAAACAACCCCATCGGTCGCTTCGTGGCAGGCTTGGGACTCGGGAGGCGCAGCGGCTATCTCGGCAGAGGGCTCTGGAGGCACGGGGGCCATCTTGGGAGAGGGATCTGGCGTGGTGGCAGCCATCTTGGGAGAGGGTTCCGGCGTGGCGGCAGCCATTTTGGGGGAGGATTCCGGCGTGGCGGCCTTCTTGGGAGAGGGTTCTGGTGTGGTGGCCTTCTTGGTAGAGTGCCCTGGTGCGGCGGCCATCTTGGCTGAGTGCTGTGTCATGGCGGCAGCCATCTTGGGAGAGGGCCTGGAAGCACGTACTGACATGAGTGGGATGTCTTCCACACTAGACCGCAGTCTCCCATGCCTCTGAGAGGCCTTGTCAGGCCCCGGCTGAGGCTTGGTGTGAGCAGGTTCCTGCTGAGGCTTGGCGTGAGCAGGCTCCAGCTGAGGCTTGGCGGAGGCAGGCTCTGGAGTGGCATAGACAGGCTCTGGCACTGGAGTGGTGTAGGCAGGCTCTGGCTCTGGAGTGGCGTAGGCAGGCTCTGGCTCTGGAGTGGTGTGGTGTTCCTCCGCCACACCCACCGTAAACTTTGAGCCACTTAGCCACAAGGCGAAGTCAATGTACCGTGCCAGTGACAAGGTGGTGGTGACTGGAGGCATTACCCTTGTGAATTTCTCCAGTAGTCCTCGGTGAAAAGTATCCATGAAAGATACCTGGGCAGCCAGATCACAGAACTCCCCCACGTACTCCTCAATCATCCTGCCCCCCTGGCTCAGGAAAAACAGTGTCTCTGCTCGATCCATAGCTGGTCAGTTGTTCTGTTATGGGGAGGTCCAAGGAGAGAGCGAGAGGATCCAATTGCAGTTTATAGGTTTATTGAACAAAACAAAACCAAAGTAAACCAGGCAAAGGCTAAGGCTAGGGCTAGGGCTATGTTTAAGGCTAAGGCTAGGGCTAGGGCTGAGGCTAAACACGGAACACTTACATGAGCAGACAATCAACAACATTCAACTGACAAAGGACAGGGGAAAACACAGGGGTTTAAATAGGCACACTGATTAGACTTCAAAATAAGAGACATGAAACATACAAGGGAAACATACAACAGAAGTCCAATCCCCTGCCAGCACCCCCTCTAGTGGGCTGGCAGGAAATAGTCTCAAGATTGTTACTGTTCATCACTGTTAAATCATCACTGTTAAACCTGACAAGTTCAGAGTACTCAAAACTTTTGTAGTAACTGATTACCTAAGATTTTTTAAGTAAACATTGGAAAAATTACAACTATATTAAACTTAAATATTTCTTTTCTTCTTCGTTTTTTTAACATTTAAGTTTACTGTACTTAGAAGATATGTTTAGCATATGTAATTTTTAATGTTTTTAATACTCAATACTTTTGTTTTCAACACTTGTTTTTTGATTAAATACTACATATATGAATAAACATTCTAACTCAAATAATATACTTCTGAATAATATAAGCTAATAATAATAATAATAATAATAATAATAATAAATGTATTAGTTCAGAATACTCAATAAATGCACACACACTTAGAGAAGTCAAGTTTTTTTTTATTTACTATTAAAATGTTTTTGTCTGTATGTACATAAACCAACCTGATTTCAAACCCACCAAGTTTTGTTGCATTAAAAGTGCAACTGAGGTAGATTTGACACAACCTACCAAAAGTAAACATTCAAATGCTTTAAACTACATGTTCAACAGTATACACAGGCAAAACACCCTGAGATAAACAAACAAAACCTGATTACAAAATCATTTTTTTATATTAAAAGTGCAACTGAGGGAGATTTGGTGGCCAAGACAGAACCTACCCACCATTAGTGGACAATTTGGACCCATCAGTATATTCTGAATGAATGTAAAAATGTGAATGAGTTTTCTTGGGTAGTCCAAATGCAATGCATACATTAAACTGAAGAGCAAAACAAATGCATCAAGAAACCTGAGGATGTTGCTTATAACAAACTCCACAATAGCTATCTGTACTGGATTGGAACAGACAGGACTAGTGCTCAGTGACCATCATCATGAGGGCAACAGGGATATCAGTGATGTCTGGCTTACCCGACTTCTCCACCTGGAATGTACAAAGAAAGTTCAACTGTAAACTTGTCAGCACAGTTCAGTAGTGATGACTTTATGAACTTCTTCACTGATAAAATTTAAAGTATCAGAAATAGGATAGTGGATGATCAACCCCTGACATGTAATTCGGCCTCACCTAAAGCTCTACACTAACAACTACAGTGCTTTACAAGTATAAGACAGGAAGAGCTAGATAAACTTATTACTACAGCTAAATCAACATGTATGTTAGATCCCATTCCAACTAGATTGCTGAAAGAAGTTTTACAGACAACTGGTGAGCCTCTTCTCAGTATTATTAACTCCTCATTATCTTCAGGTCACATCCCTAAAACCTTCAAGTTATTAAGCCCCTCATTATAAACCTAATTTAGACCCTAACAATCTAACAAATTACAGACCCATTTCAAACCTTTCATTTATGTCTAAAATATTAGAAAAGGTGGTGCCTGCTCAGTTATGCTCCTCTTACAGGAGAACAATATCTTTGAAAAATTTCAGTCAGATTTCAGGCCCCATCATAGCACAGAAACTGCACATGTGAAAGTCACAAATGACTTGCTCTTAGCTTCTGAGTGAGACTGCATGTCACTATTAGTTTTATTTGATTTTAGTGCTGCATTTGACACTGTAGATCACAACATTCTCCTAGGTCGCTTACAAAATTACACAGGTATTTAGGGAAAGGCATCAAGTTGGTTTAGCTCCTACCTGTCTGATCGATACCAGTTTTAAGAAGATTTAACTATCCAGGTTATTACCATTTAATTATGGGTCTCTCAAGGATCAGTTTTAGGACCTCTGCTTTTCTCAATATACATGCTTCCCTTGGGAATCAACATTGGGGAGCACGGGATCAGTTTCCATTATGCTGATGATACCCAGTTATACATTTCATCAAAACCAGATGAAATATCTAAATTGTCGAGGATAAGTGAGTGTGTTAAAGATACAAGAGACTGGATGACCTGTAATTTCCTAATGTTAAATTCGGATAAGACGTTACTTATCGCTCCAAAAACCAGAACACAGAAGCTCTCACAATTCAACATCCAGTTAGAGGGATGTACTGTTACAACTAGCTTGACAGTGAAAGACCTGGGTCATATATTAGATAGTAAATTGTCTTTTGATAATCATATTGCCCACAAAGACAGCCTTCTTCCACCTTAGAAATATTGCCAAACTTAGAAACATCCTCTCTTTACCTGATGCTGAGAAGCTAGTTCATGTATTCATAACCTCCAGACTGGATTATTGTAATGCATTACGAGGTTGTTGTCCTGCATCCTCAATACATAGGCTACAGTTAGTCCAAAATACAGCTGCTAGAGTTCTTACCAGGTCAAGAAAATATGACCATATAACTCCAATTCTATCATCTCTACACTGGTTACCTGTTAAGTCTAGAATTGATTACAAACTACTTACGTACAGGGCTCTAAATGGTTTAGTTTCCATGTAGCTAACCAGTCTTCTAATATGCTACACTCCATCACGTTCCCTAAGATCACAAATCTCAGAAGTTCTGGTAGTTCCCAGAATATCAAAGTCTACTAAAGGCAGTAGAGTGTTTTCTTATTTAGCCCCCAAACTTTGGAACAGCCTTCCTGATAGTGTTCGGGGCTCAGACACACTCTCTCAGTTTAATTGCAGATTAAAAACACATCTATTTTGTCAGGCATATACATAATACCACAAATAACCTTGTGTCACACAATAAAATCCAATACCGGTCAACACTATGAACAGCTGCTACGCTAATCCCTCTCCAATGTTTCTTTTTTTCTACTCATCCCAAGGCCGTGATCACTCCAACTCCAGCTGTGTTCCACTTCATGAATATTTCAGAGCTTCACTGAGATGAGGCCACCCCTGCAAGGATCCTGGGGCATCTAGAGAAGTACCTGCTCCAGTTGGATTCTGCTCCATGAAGTTTTTAGGTCTTTCAAAAAGGACATACCATCAAGGACAACCTGCTATCCTCCTAGACTGTTCCTATTTCTTTAATTAATCCAGTGTCAACCAACTGAGGATGGGTTCCCTTTTGAGTCTGGTTCCTCTCAAGGTTTCTTCCTCTCCCATCTAAGGGAATTTTTCCTTGCCACTGTCACCAGAGTGACCTCAGACTTGCTCAATGGGGATAAATACATAAATAGCTATTAATCTTGATTGACTAATTTTTGTATAATTTACTAGTATTTTGATAAACTGTTTATCATGTTCATGTTCTGTAAAGCTACTTTGAGAAAATGTCCATTGTTAAAAGCACTATACAAATATAACTGAATTGAACTGAAAAACTGAACAAATGTGTATATAATACAAATGGATTGTAATACTTGGCCTTATTATAAATTGATAAAAAAAAAAGAAATGAAAGAATTGCCATTTTGAGGTTAACTACACTGCCATCTGTCATCATTTATTCACCCTTTTGTCATTTCAAAACTGTATGCCATTCTTTCTTCTTCATAAAGCAAAATAAGCTATTTTAAAGAATGTTGGTAAACAAGAACCATTGATCCCAATTTACTTAGATTGTATGGACATAAAAAACAATGCAAGTCAATGGAGACCAATGGTTTTCTGTTACCCAAAATTCTTCAAAATCTTGTTTTGTGTTCTGAAGAAGAAAGTCATGCAAGTTTGAAATGTGAAGAGGGTGATGACAACTTTCATTTTGGGGTGAACTACTCATTTAGAGTAAGATTGTTATCTACTAAAGTGGTATATACTATTTTTTTAAATTATGGACAATTGGACAAATATTATGGTTAAATGTTGTCATACTAAAACAGACAGAAGGTTTACACAGAATTGGCCCTTATATAAGAACATACATAGAGAATTTGCGAAAGTACCATGAAATAAAGGTAGACATACATGAAGGTATTTGTACAGAAAGATGGTATTTAGTTAATGATCCTAACAACTTGGTGAGTGCAGTGAATACTTACATTCCAAGTCATAAAGAACTGTGGGTCATCCTCACACAAATATAGTGATAGTGCACAAAGCCCTACAGTGCATTTTATGTTGACATCATGCACACCCTTGAAAGACAAGAAAAAATGAACATCAAACAAGCAAGGAAAGTTATTTTGAGTTCAGAGTTCAAATTGAACAGAACTTATCTTTAGTTCACCTAAAGATCATAGCTCCTCAAAATGTCACGCAGCACATCAGAGGCCGTGCCAGTACGCAATGCCTTTTGCCTATACAAGGCAAATATTTATGGTGTGTGCCTGTCCAGTTCAGCATAGACATGTTTTCGAGGATTAATGTTTGTGACAGGATGATACTCTTGCACAAACCTACAAAATCACAAACACACAAATGTAAAGACTACATCCAAAAGCCCTTAGAGAAGCCTACCATTCCGGTTGAGTGAACGCTGGCACTGTAAGCTGCCGCTGCTATCCACGTCTTATTCTTTTACTGTTTTTAATGCAGTTTTGTACTAATATGTCCTATTTTTTTAGTTGAACATCTGCCTTTAGTGCCTGTGTTTGGATTACCTGACTGTTTGTTGGTTCCTGCTACATTTATCACTGCTACTGCCAGAAAGCATACGCCAGTTCCTGTTTTTCTCCTGAAAAAATGTGGATTAATAAGCCGTTTGTGCGGACTGTGTTTGTATGGACTGCATTGTCTCTTATACTTCATCCATCGACTGCAGTAATTCAATATTCCGCAGCTGAGCTCCTGCAATTACAATTCCACCCGTCGGACTTCACTTGGACGTTGTTCATCACCATCGTCAGAAATATATCCACCGTGGGTCCCATAGGAGTTTCCACTATGATGACTCCAAGACTATAAAACCTTTCTGGTCTTCAACTTGTCATCCTTTAAGACACTCTGGATGGGGAGTTAGCCATGGTGTCTTGGCTAGCCTAGCCAGGTCAACTAATGGCACTGTCAAACACAACAATGCCAGTATTAACTTTGGCTTACTCAACATCCGCTCCCTTATGAACAAGGGTCATCTTGTGCAAGATCTCCTGATGGACCGTAAGCTTGACTTGGACCGTAAACTTTTTGTGTTTGACTGAAACTTGGAAACTTCCTAATGACTTTTCACAATTGAATGAATCTACTCCTACTGGGTTTGTTTACATCTATCAACCCTGCCTGTTACATCTATTAACCCTGTGTTACTTTTTCACGAGAAGTGCAAAGTCTCATCTGTGTGTACAGGTGTTTCCCTCCTTTGAAACCATAGTGTCTAGACTGGTGGGACCTTGTCACCCTACTACTGTTGCTGCTATATATCACCCACCTAAGACAAACACTTACTTTCTAATTGAATTTGCCAGGTTTCTTACTCATCTAAGTGCACTTTCTCCAAATATATTATATTTGGGTGATTTTAATATACATATTGACAGTACTACCAAGGTTCTCTCCAGGGACATTTTATCTTGTTTGGATAGTTTTGGTCTTCAGCAACTTATAGATTTTCCAACTCATTTCAAAGGACATATTTTGGACTTGATTTGCTATTCTGACCTTGTGCCTCGTGACTATTCTTCAGTTGATCTTCCATTTACAGATCACGTGCTGATATCTTTCAATATCAGTTATACCTTTTCCCAACAGCCACGTTCAGTTTCTTTCGTAATATTAAACTAAATAACATTGACTTATCGCTACTTTCCAGTGGGACAAACAGTTTGCCGGGAACTGAGGATTTAATTATTAATGATGACTTCTCAATTCTCTAGCTCCTTTGAAAACTCTGATTGTCCCTTTCACTCATTCTGCACCATGGTATACACCTGAGCTTCGTCAGCTTAAAGCTAAAGGTCGTCAATTAGAACATCTTCACTTAAAAACTGGACTTACAGTTCATAAATAAATGTATCACAATCATTTGCTTCAATATAAGGATGTTATTTCTACTTCAAAATCTGTCTACTATTCTAACTTGATTAAGTCAGATGCAGATAATACAAGAGTGCTTTTCTCAACTTTTAACAGGTTACTGTGACCCTACTGTGTCACGACTGGTTTAAATCTTATCATTCTGGCTGCTCAGAGTTTATTCAGCTAAAAAATTTTAGATCTCAGTTATCTCCTGTTAATAGAGGTTCAAGGTTCTGTGCTAGATCCCCTCTTATTTATTTATCTCCTTCCTATTGGCAATATTTTTTGTAAATATAATATTAATTTTCATTCTTATGCGGATGATACACAGCTCTACCTGTCCACAAAGCCTACTTTTATGCTTCCTCCCAGTGTTCTCTCAGCCTGCTTAACTGAAATTAAATACTGGTTTCCTAGCAACTTTCTCCAAATGAATAGCAATAAAACAGAAATACCACTTGTTGGCACTAAGTCCATCTTAGCCAGAGTTGAGAGTCTGGGTGTCATCCTTGAGAGGCTCATGTTAATAATGTTACTCGATCTACATACTTCCACCTCCATAATATTAATCGCCTCCACCCAATCTTGACACAGCACAGAACTGCTATTTTAGTCCATGCGCTTGTTACATCACGTTTGGATTATTGTAACTCCGTTCTTTTTGGATTGCCCACGGAAATTCTTCATAAATTTCAACTGGTACAGAACTCTGCTGCTTACATTATTACTCGAACTTCATCCATAGATCATATCACGCCAGTTAATCTTGCTCCACCTTACCTGTCTGACCTTCTTCAATTATACACACCCTCCCATACCCTCAGATCCTCTGCTGCTAACCTGCTCACTATTCCTTCAGCTCGACTGTCTACCATGGGGCCTTAGAGCATTTAATTGCTCTGCACCCCGCCTTTGAAACAGTCTTCCTGTGGACATCAGAAATATAGACTCTCTGACAACTTTTAAATCTAGGCTCAAAACTTGTTTAGAACTGCATTTTGTAACTGAAATTGTCCATTATTTTCTTTAAAAATTGTAAACATTTCTTAAAAAAATATTTTATTTTTCTTTATTTTTATATATTTTATTATTTTGTCTATTTGTATGTTTTATATTATGCTGTGTGTTCTTTTGTAAGGTGACCTTGAGAGTTTGAAAGGTGCCTACAAATAAAATGTATTATTCTTCTTATTCTTATTATTATTATTACCATTCAATCACCTTGGGGTTAATAGGATATTATAGGGATATGGCTTCACAGATTCTATAGATCTAAAGATTTGGAGTTCAATTCACTAGATCTTGCACTAGGTCTCACTAGGTCTTCCCTCATCAGGGAAACGAGAGATATGACAAAGGGCTGTCGTGAAAAATTATGATTTAATTTAAAAATTGATGACAAAAAATGATTTAATTTAGTAATACAATATTTTAAGTGTTATGTAACTTACCAATAAAGGTGATTTAATCAGGTTAACTCTCTACAATAATGGGGACTCTGCACCTGCACAGGAAAATAGAGAATAACAGCATTTTAGTTATAATGATTTTGATGAACTTAGATCTGTTAAAGACTACAGAATAAAAAAAGGCCACAGACAGATCTCATTTACATTTATAGCATTTAGCAGACAACTTTATCCAGAAGCGACTTACATTCATATCTCATTTTTATACAACTGAGGGTTTAGGGCCTTGCTCAGCAGTGGTAGCTTGGTGGAGCAGGGTTTCGAACTCACAACCTTCCGATTGGTAGACCAAGTTGTTGAAAAACAACTTCACTCAGTTGCTAACTTGAAATGTAATAGTGAAATAGTAATAAAAACATTTTATGCAGGATTATTTGTGAAGCTGATAAAAATTATTCAACGTGAACAAAAAAGAACACATACCAAGGTCACATTTATCTTTAATCTTGAGGACTCTGCATCCCCTTTAGCCTACAAAGCGAGAAAATATGGTTAATACAAGTTTGCCTGTTTCACTCAATTGCCTAGCTTCACAAATTAATTGCAAATATCTTGCTAACTTTATGTCATTAGCCTATACTGGTGAATGGTGGATAAAACCATGAAAACATAAAATCACAGCTATGAGATAAGTGTGCTTAACAAAACCAACAAATAATCATTTTAAAACAGTAAGACCAGAAGGCTGTCGTTGACTAACAGATAACGTAAACATTTCAGTAGCAAATTAAAGAATGCAATGGTGTTAGCGGCATGCAAAAATATGCGCACAGCACTGTGGACAGGCTTTGCACATCCAGCAAATAAACAAGACAGTATTACAATGAAACATGTTCTTCATATGATATGCTAGAAGTTATTATTATAAATTCAAAAGGCAGATTACAAAACATGTACTTACAAGTTTCCCCACATGAATCCAGTTGCACATGAGGGTCAGCCATATTTGATAGATTTATTTATGGTCGTCGTTCAAAATGATGCCGTGCGTCATAACACATGACGTCAGTGAAAAATATTATTGAAGTTGCAGTGCCTACTCAGAAATGATGAGCCATACAAAATTAAAATTAAAGTGAATTGTTCAAAAAATCCAATAGTTTTAAGTTCACTAAACTATGTAACTGATTTTAATTATGGTGTTCTCGGCTTTTATGTTTGTAGTACTGTTTCGTAGTATGGATTTACAGTGTACATGTGTCATAAATGAAGTCATTTTGATTACATAAAATAATACTCATTTACACGTTATCCATCTCCCCAAACTGATGAGATCAACGTAGAACTGTAGCCTAATTCTAAAAGATATGTTTGATGAAAAACCAAGCCAGATTATCACAAAAGAACATCATCTTTTTTGGTCTGGTCGTTATGCTACCTAGAAAATTGAAGTACTTTTTTTTAATTAGCACTAATAAATGTTCATGTTTTGTGTTCAATGTCATTTATTTTTAATTTTCTTCAATGCCTTTGTGTGGCTTGCTTCCCTTTACCACCTGTTACCTGTTATGTCTAATTGGCTTGTTCCATTGGTTGTCTGTCATGTGATCCAGTTCTGGTCTTGTCATTGGTTCCCCATGTGTATTTAAACCCATTGTTTGCTATGTTCCCTTGTTGATTATTGTCCTTTATGGCTGTTTCATTTGTTCTTGTGTCATGTTTTGTTTTTGCCATTGCTATGTGTTTTTGTCCGGATTTATGTTTGTGTGTCTTGTTAATTAAAAATCCTTAATTGCATTTGGATCCTGCTTATCCTTTGAAAGCCAGACATTACACTAGCCTGATCTCTGATTATAATCATTCAGAATTTTTATCCAATCACATTTCTTCCTTATGAAAGTCCAGAGTATTGTGAGAAATAGTGATGTCCTGCAGCCATAGATTTCACTTCCTAATAATTATTGGCATTTTAGCCATAATCATTGTTTGTGCTACAGTGGTTATTGTTCTGATCACAGTGTTTACCACAACATAAAGATTTTTGTTGAAGTGCCTTGGTTATTTTGTAAAGCATGGTAGTAAAACAGTGGTATACCCACAAATAATATTCTTGAATAAATCAAGTGTTTATAAATTCTATAATACCGATCTCCACTGAACATATACATCAACATATCCATTTATATATAATACAGTACTATCCAAAATTTTTCAGTAGATGTCAAAAAGGCAGTAAAATGTAAGAAGTAAGAATACCTTCAAAAATAGATATACTAATAGTCTATTTTTGTGAAAATGGAAATTAAAAGAATAGAGAAATCCAAATTAAATCATTAAAATTCAAGTCATTAACTAAAACAGAAACAGCTTAAAACTTGGTGAGGAACATCCAAACTCTGCTAAGAAGGTTAAGTTGGGAAAGACAGTGTCTTGCTGTTTTGCTCAGGCTTGCCATGATGTATGGCCTTTAACATGAAACTGTCTTCCACAACCTCCCACATCTGTTTCTGTTTCAGTTACGAGTCTGTTTCAATCTACATATGACTTTTATGATCATTAGCACTTGCTTGATATAAATGGTTAATCATACACCTGATGTATGTACACCTGCAAATGTAGTCAGTGTAAAAATTTGATGCTGGTTTGAAGCCAATGGGTAATCAGACCAAATATTGATTTCATTTAGATTTTTCTTCTGTTCACTCACTTTGCATTTTGTAAATTGCTATAAATCATCAATTAATATATATTTGTAGGTATTTATACTTTACAGTATTTCTCCAAACATGCCTAAAACCTTTGCATGTGTGTGTAGTAAAATGGAATACTGCATCGGTATAAATGTTACTTAGGATTTCCAGGGTAATTTGAATGTTCTTACCTCGTCCTCCTCACTGCTGCCACCATCCTCGTGCACCTCTTCTTCCTCCTCTTCATTTTCTTCACTGCTGGAAGTTTCATCCTTAATCTCAGTCTTCCATGCACTTGGCACAGTTCCGTTGCACTGGAAATCCCATGCTACATTTATCAATACACACACATGAACATGATTACAGGTTACAGGATCAGTGAAGGCCACCATAATAAACAAAATAAATAAAATATTTCATAATTTAGCACAATTACCTGTCTAATCTAGATTTATAACTTTGATAAGTATTGGCAGGCTGTATACATTATTTATAACATATAGCTGCATTAATTTCACTTCATCCACCTCTCTTCTGACACTGATGTGCCCATTACTCTCAAAAACATTCATAAGTTTTGTGGCCACTAAAGGGCCATAGTCATTTGACACTCTACAGGCAAGGAGGGACTATACTTTGGAACAGAAATGACAACAGTTTTTCTGAAGGGCTTTTTGAACAGTTTTTTTTGTGGAAGTGAACAAACCACCAATCTGATCAGCAGGGCCAGCTGCCTCAGTTTCCTTATGTTTACAAACAGAGCCCTACAAATCACATCCTCCAAGATGATTGTGTGAAACTACTCATTGGACCACCTGACCTTTTTCCATTGCTCCAAACTCTAAAGAGCTACAGTGCATATAAAAAATCTATGCACAATTGTAAATATTCCAGGTTTGTAATATTAAAAGATATATCAGAACATTTTCCACCCTTGATATAAATTACAATTTATAAAAAACAGGAGGAAAACAATCAAACATTTTAGGAGAAATAGAGACTTAGTTGCATGTGAGGATTGATCTGCATGGTCAGCCAGTGACTCATGGGATTGTTGTGGAAGGGGACGCCCAGAGACTGTCACTCCTTCTTTGAACCACCAGTCAGCTGTATGATCATTTGAAGACTTTGATGAAGGAATTAGTGTTGGGTCTGTGATAAACTTCACTGACCCATTAGTTCCTTAGTTGCAAAACTATAAACTGTTGTAGAACGACATTAGCTACATTATTTACAATCCAGAATCACCCAAATGAGGATGGGTTCCCTTCTGAGTCTGGCTCAAGTTTTCTTAATCATATAATCTCATGGAGTTTTTCCTTGCCATTGCTGCTAATTAGGTACTGATAGAGATAAATACTGTCTTAATTTAAACTCTAAGTTTTTCCCCCTTTTTCATTGTTTGTATACTTCTGTAAAGCTGCTTTGAGACAATGTGAATTGTTAAAAGCGCTATAGAAATAAATTTGAATTTGAATGTGCCTATTGGTGTGGACATTCAAAATTAACCAGATAATTATCATGACTTTCATCATAAAATAATTCTTCACATCTTTGGTTTCATCTGACTGCTGATGTTTACAAAGCAAGCATGGTACCTGACTTGTTGAAAGCGCTAAATTGTCTCGCGCCGGAGTATCTGTGTGAACAATTAGAGTCTTACCTTCCGCCATGCCCACTTCATTCAGAGGATGCAGGCTGTCTGTCAGTACCGCGCATTATGAAAACTACTGCAGGGGGCAGAGCTTTT
>JAOTRN010000041.1:6729979-6741365 GCA_028566695.1 Bagroides melapterus | reverse complement strand
CCCCCCCCCCCCCCCCCCCCCCCCCCACCATAAACACAGTTCAGAACAGATGCATTTCCCATGGAAGACATATAGTGGATGGAGGTGGTGAGAAAAAGAACAAGAAGAGAACTGGAATCGGAATAGAACCTGGAGATAAAGTGAAGAGAACAGGAACGGGAAGAAGAATTGAAATAGGAATAGGAACCTGGAGCGAAAGTGTGTACCTAAGGCATCAAGATTCTTTTCCCCACCACATTGTTAAATTCTGGAATATAAAATGGTGTCAAAAATAGGCCCATGGATACTTCCAGATGCCATAGTTGCTTTACATTACTAGATAAAAAAGATAGAGTTTTACTTAGACTCACACAACATATGCATGTTCCATTTTCCAGGTTCCAGGTGTTCCATTTTCAACCAAAAGTTTCTTCAGAAGCAATTTCCTACCCAGAAAAAACATGTCCCTAGCAATAATTCAACCAAACAATTAATTTATATTTATATATAACCACTGCTTTTTGTCTGTGTCTTGCATTTTTTACTCACTTATTTAACATTTATCCAAGAATCAGTTAAATGAGATTTAACATTTCTGTAAACTTTGTTTAAGATTGCTGCATTTTCTATATGAATACTTGATTACTGTACTGTATTTTTCTATTACATTTACATTTGAACAATAATTCATCTGCTAGCTACAGCCATGATAGTTCGCTGACTAAATACTGATGCCTAGTGGTTAAAAGCAATAACAGTAATTATCAAAGTATTATTAATATATGTTGTCCATGCTTATGCATAGAAAATATATAAATATGTGTTGCTGTTAAATAACAGAAGCATTGTTTATACATTATACATTTAATGCTACAGGGAGATATTGATGCTATTTTACCGCTACTATTACTAGTTCTGCTTGAGTGACTCTTATTGTGTAATCTCGCAAAAGGGTATAAAAGTGTTGTAGCATGCTTCACGGCAGTGTAGTAGGATTTGTAAACCCATCCATTTGATCGTTTTATTATGTAATTACACTTCTGCATCTCGCAGTAAAATGGACGAGGGTGGAGTTTTAGAGATGCACGATGACCACAATAACAAGTATCGTGAAAACCCTGGAAATATATATTACTTAAACTGTACCTCACGTATGCCAAGTGAAGCCAGTTGTATTCCAGTCGCTGACGGTGTATGTGATTGTGTGCTCACACACACCGATTCTGATTGTTTAACCTCACGCAAAGATTCCGCTTCGGAAAGCGAAGTTGATTGTTGTTGCCCACCTAATGCGAGGAGCCTGACCTTTACTCGCTCTGAATTTAGTAAGTCCGTTTCGTTTGACGTCTATATCCGTTATTTGTGTGCATTCAGCATTCATTTTCTTACCTTATAAGCCAAATTCAGTGCTTGCAGTGGAACTGCTTGATAGAAATAAAATAGTTAATTCATGTTAAATCATATGCAGTAATGTAGACTGTCATTTTATATTATAACATTATATATTGAAATATTTTCTCAGAGCCACAGAATATTTGAGTTTAAATTAAATAGTGCATGTAACCTCAAAACAGAGACTTTCATCGTTATTTTAAGGGCATATGTATCCAAAGACTGAATTACAGCACCTGACACCACCAGATGCTGGGTTTGTATTCTTGTGATTCACTGCCAGGCCTTTACTGCAGCTGTGTTAAGTTTCTAATGTTTCTTGGGGTCTTTTGCCTTCAGATTTGCTTTCAGCAAGTGAAATACTTGCTTAATTGGATTCAGGTTATTGGATCAACTTGGCCATTTCAGAACATTCTATGACTAATGCCTCAAAAAGTCTTTGGTTGCTTCTCTGATATGATTTTGTCATTGTCTGTCAGCAACTTTTCTGGCCAATTGTAGTGATTGTTGGTTTTTCCTTTACTCAGGAATGAATTCTAAAAAAGCTTATAACACTGACTGTGTTGTATGTTACATTAATGTGGCTAAAACAACAAAATTACAGACTGTGTGGTTGCACAATGACTGAACAACTGAACATTTTTCTGTAAATTCTCTAAGAGTATTTGAAGTATTGAAGTTATAAAATTGAACAAATGAGCAGATACCATAATGTTAGATACTGTCAGATACTTTCAGATACTGTCATTTTGTTAGATACTAACAGATACTGTCACCTCATAGAACTCAACAGCCTGTGAAAATTCATGATTTACACGTATCTCTTCCACTCTATATCCCCATCACCCTTATACACTATTCATTCACACAGGAGGCTCTTGACAAAGTTTTATTTTACAAGAAATGCTTAATTTTAATTTTGATGAATGTTGCATAATATATTGAGCTTACAGTAAAATTCCTGGATAAATGCTTATGATGCTTTTGAGAATATTATGTGAATTGTAAAATATTGTTTTCTTCAATTCCAATCAGCTAAGGCATACCTGATATTAGCATTGTTATTTTTGCACTGGTTGAGAGTATATTGGGCAGAATACGACAAATGAGAGTGTCTGTAATCTGCAACAGATTGCAACTATTTTCATGGCATTTCTTGTGATCTGTTGGAAAATGTGATGTCTAGTTTTATGATTGGTAAAAAGAAATCGTATTGTATCCATAAAATCTGTTTTGTTTTTATTTTTCCACAATGTGATCATATGAGCACATGACATTATCATCCAGGATCATACTTACTAGGGCTGTGCGATTTGGGGAAAATATCTAATTGTGATTTTTTTTGACAGATATTGTGATTGCGATTTTATTTGTGATTTAATTTTGTAGTCAAGCTTCAGCTCAATGTTCTATATCAGATGCAGTGTGTATTTCTACCCAATAGACTGTTAGCTTCTTACTGCTAAAATGCAGTCAGTGATTGTTAAAAAACAAAAAGAACTGAAAAGATATTAACTTATTCCAACATTTATTAAAATTTCATTTTAAATATCCATAAATTAAACATAAATTATATATATTTAATATTTCATCCACATTGCAGCCTCTTGCGATTAGCTAATCGCAGTGTTTCAAATTGCGATTCGATTTCGATTAATCGCAGAGCCCTAATACTTACCCTCTAAAAAACATATTAAACGTGCCCCTTTTCGGCAGTTGGGAATGGTTAGAGGGTGTAATAGGAACATAGCATATTGAAGATAATCTCACAAGCCTAGAGATGATTTTATATAGAAAGTTATAGAAAATACAAGGAAAGCTATTTAGTAAATTATTATGGGATATGTACAGGAAACTGGAAGAAATCATTTTGGAAAATTAATAGTTTGTGTTTCAGTAGTTACAGTGATTGCATGTTTTTATGTTAATTTTTTTTAAGAATGTAAATGCGTTTAACAGATCATTTGAAATCTGTTGGTCTGTTGGTTGTTTAGTGATGAATGCAATGACAGCAGAGGACTACAAAGAAACTTACTGGCCAAGGCTGGAAAAAGCAGTTGAACAGCTGCTGACTCAAAGCCCATTGAAATACAGTTCTATCTCCTATGAACAGATTTACAGGTTGGTGATTTTTAGGTTTATTTGTGTTGCAGAAGCAGTTATTCAGATCCTGATGTTTACACCATAAAATTTGTAAAGTAAATCTCTACGGCTTGGGGACTCATTTATAAAACTTTGCACTGATTCCAGATTATGCGTGCACACAAAAATGGAAATCGTGCTCACACAAGCACAACTTTTTTTTATATCATGAGTATACCTGTATGCTGTTTCTGCTTCATAAATCATCTTTTAAAAAGTGCACAGGTGAATGTGCCTCTTCCTTTGCATGGATACCACCCACAAAAAGCCATAAATGCTCTATGTGGAGTTTCCCATTCATTGTTGACAAATCGTGTCCTCCAGTGTATTTGGAGTCTTGGTCCTGCTGTAATTAACATTATAACAATTTTATTACCTTTGCAGTCTGTAAAAATGTCATAATAATAATAATAATAATAATAATAATAATAATAATAATAATAATAATAATAATAATGTATGTGTGCAACTCGTACAGTGCAACTTGAAAGTTTCTGAACCATATTTCTGCATAAATATGACCCTTTTGGGTTCATAATCAAATCCTAAAAGTAGACAAAATGAACCCAATCAAACAAATCACTCAAATATACTTAGGAATTTTTTTTAATATTATATGTCTCCACAATGAACCATGGTGTTCAGGGCGGAGTTGCAAAGAGAAAGCACCTACTCTCCAAAAAGAACATTGCTGCCCATGAAGTTTGCTAAAGATCATGTGGACAAGCCAGAGGACTACTGGAAAAATAATTTGATATAGAAATAATTTGAATGAGACCAAAATAAAACTTTTGGTTTAAATGAGAAGTGTTACTTTTGGTGCAACATGGTGGTGGTGGTAGCTTCATGCTTTGGGCCTGTATTGCTGCATCTGGTCCAGAAAAGCTTTCCATCATTGATGTAACAATGAATTAAGAATTATACCAGGGAAAATGGCAGGACATCTTCCCATGAACTGAATCTCAAGAGAACAACAACCATAAGCACAAAGAATAAGAATGATTAAAGAATAACAAAGATAATGTTTTGGAATGGTCAAGCCCTGAACTTAATCCAAAAGAAAAAGGACCTGAAGCAATTCATGTGAGGACACCTGCCACAAATTTTTCATGCCATACCAAAAGTTACTGGAAGCTTTACTTGCAGATTTTGCAGCACAAAGGGTCACAACAAACCACAGTTTCACACACTTTTGCCAGTCACAGATATGTAATGCTGGATCATTTTTCTCAATAATTAAATGAAGACGAATATTTTTGACTCATATGGATCTGATGATGTTTTGGGTCATATTTATGCAGAAATATAGAAATTACTAAAGGGTTCACAAACATATAACACTGTATATGTGCTTGTATGTTTTTAGGTGGTTTATTTGCATATGTATAATTTATCTCAACCCATTTTATACAGTTTCTTTTTGTTGTACAAACATGTAATCAAGCTATTTGTTTGTTCAGTCATGTTTATAAGTGTGTGTGTCAGCAATACTCCGAACATCTCTACAGGGACCTGATATGGAAGATAACATCTCACTTAGAGCAAGTGTGCCTAGAATTGCAAGTATGTGTGAATACATATACACTTAAACACTCTTTGATGGAAAAAGCTGTTCTGCTTTCAGTAATGGTCTTTTAGTCATTACATAAATTCTCTGTTTTTTTTTTTAAAGGACAGCCGACCTGAATGTTTTGTTGAAAACTTCAATCTTGCTTTCACTCAATACATGGCTGCAATACAGGGCATCATTCCTGTGTTCATTTATATGGTAATTTGCACTTTTTGGTTCTTTTCCTTGTCAACAGTACTGAACATGAGTTATTTATTTTGAGTAATACTGTGTTTATAATAATGTGATTGAACCTATTTGATTTTGTATTTTGATTTTGTTTTAAAGAACAAGTTCTACCTTGAAACTAAGCTGAACAGAGACTTGAAGGATGACCTCATGGATCTTTTCTCAGCTCATGTTGCAGAGAAACATATTAGTACGTTAATATGTAAGTTAACTGTTACACATCAGTTGCATTTGACTTTTTGGTTTGAATGGCTTTGATCTGTGTATTTTATGTGGCGTATTTACATGCGTGTACTCCTTGATGTGTCATGCTTTCACATCAAACTAAAGTATTTTCGAATAACTTTGTGGTCTGGACTTATTCTATTCATACCACTGCGCTTTGTCTAATATTACAATGTTTAATTTCTGACATGTACAGTATGACACAGTACAGTTCTTGTTCTTATGCTATTACTGCAGTAAACAGTGGCATCATTCCCTTAGCAGCCCCCACCCCCTTTTTAATTTAAAGTACCAGGATTTTCAAAGTGGTTATAATCACGGTTATAAAAAAAAAAAAGCTGTTTTCAACTCACTCCTCAGCATCCTCTACTCTCGCACCATTGATCTTCATGCCCTCTTTTAACACATCCACATCTATATCTTTTTGTCCTCTTACTTGGCATCTCAATCTCCAACACCCTTACATTCTCTCTCTCCTCTGCACATGAAACCATCTCAATCTAGCCTCTCTGACCTTGTCTCCAAAACAGCCAACCTGAGTTGTCCCTCTGATGTGCTTGTTACTAATCCTGTCCATCCTCGTCACTCCTATAGAGAACTTCAATATCTCTGCTATCTCCATCTCTGCCTCATGTCTTTTCCTCACTGATACAGTCTTTAACCGATGAAGCATAGCTACAGTACTGTCTTGTACACCTTTCCTTTGATTTTTGCTGTCACTCCTCACACTTTTTTCTCCATCCATTCCATCCTGCCTCTACTCATCCTGCCTCTTCAACTCTTTTCAGACTCCCTGTCACACTGGACGGTTGACCCCAAATACTTGAGTCTGCTCTACTCTCACTACAACAAATAAGAAATTACCTTAACATCAATGATTATACATTTTGCAAAGACGTATTTTTCGTATTTATCTGTTTATTGTCCTTCTTAGTTCATGTGGAGTATCATGTTTTTGTGAATGGTTTGTTACTGTAGAAACTATTGTATTCAAATGAGTGCATTAATTGTTACATTACAGTTGAAAAAGGGGGCCAGCAGAAACATGAACAAATAAAGACAACATTTAAAAACTGAATGCACATGCAAAATCAGAAATGCTGCAGTTGGCGAAAAAAAAAACAATTTTGTTTTGTGGTTTATAGCAAAATGAAATATTTATGGACTTGCATTGGAAACATGTAGTGGAGCATTTCAAAGGAAGCAGTCATTTTAACTGCATTTAAGGCATACAATCTTCCTGAAACTACAGTAAAATCTTTTGGCAGTAACAAATTTTTTTGTTACCATTTTTTTAAAGGTAAGTTGCTTTACTGTGTCTAGATTACCCATAGTTTCAGAAAAATTGTGTTTCCAATACAGGTTCATCTTTAGAACTTCAAATGACTTTAAGGCTACAACAGTAGAAGACCACAACATTTTCCAGTCCTGTCAGCCAGAACAGTAATCTGAGACCATCATGCGCTACAACAACTCACCCAAATTGTACAGTTGAAGAATAAACTTTTGCTTATAATAGGAAAAATAAATAAACAAATCCATTATGTCTGATTAATGTTCAGATATGCTAGCTTCACTCTCTCTTCTACTTGATACAGCTGTTGTATTTTTGCAGTGCAGGAGGTGTCTGATTAAATTCAATCCAATCTAGGAAATCAGAAAGCTGAAATCAAAATTAAAGGCCCACTATTCACTTTTCATAAAACTTGCTTCTCAAAAGAAATGTTCTACTGAAACATCATTTAATGTAAGCCACCTTTTAGTTACACTCAAGAAGCTTTTTAAGGATGCTGATTTACTGATGATTTTATTAATGGAAATTAACATATACACTTTTTTCCAATTACATCAAATACAAAGGTGACATCAAAACCACACTCCAGGTTGTAATTTTTTCCCTAAATATGTTTTATTTGTTTGCATGTGTGAATCACATAACGTACAACATTAGATTAAACCAATGTGTAATGCATGGCCCTGTATCTTATATTTCCGTATAAGGTGGGTTACAAGGTGTCAGAGGCGTGGATCAACAATTGTTTAAAGGACACTTGTCATAGGTTCTTTACAGTGTGTTTCATAAATGTCTGACCTATTTATTGGTCACTAGTAGAATTGTATGGATTTATGTGCGGATAAGATACGAGTAATGTGTTTATATCTTCTGGTTCTAGTTAGGACTCTAGTTGCTGCATTCTGGAACACTGGAGCTTGCTTGTGCACCTGTAGTAACATCCATTCTTAAAATAAGAAATATAATTTCACTACATGACGCATGGATTACGGATAATGGATCCATTATCCGTAATCCAACCTATAGCTTTCTGCGTCATGTAGTGAAATTATATTTCTTATTTTAACAATCTCTCAACACTGACAATAGTGACAACACTATTATGAGCTACAATTATAATTATCTATGTGAGCTACAAGAGTCACTAAGGTCTTTTACTGTTGCACATGTTGAAAGAGAATCAGAAAGCTTACTTCTGGCTGCATGTGGTCCTAATACAAGCACTTCTGTCTTGTCACACTTGAAGGTGAAGTTAGCAAGCCCCTGATCAGAGGCCAGATGTTTTCATTTTCACTGGTTTTCATTTTTAAAATAGGTCATTTACCACTTTTAACCAGTGCTATATGATATAATGAATGCTATAATGATATATGCTATCATCTTGACTGATATATTTCAGAAATGTTATTTCTGTATCTACTATTTCTGTTATGTGGCTCAAAACTGAGATTACAAAATCATATGTGAAACAAAATCTGTGATGCTTCAATTTTTATTTCAGTTTAATTCAATTTGTATAGCTCTTTTAACAATATACTTTTTTGCAATTTTGCAGAATTTATGTCTAACCCAAATGTACCCAGAATCCTTCCTGGATAATCTACCCAAGTATTTAGGTCAAGCATGAAAACTCAAAATTATTTAATTTTATTTCTTCTCTCTTTTAACACACCACTAATTGAATTACTGATTGAACAATACATTATTGTATATAATGCCACCCCACCAAAATATTTTAAATTTAATTCAAGTCATATATGTCAATATTGTTTATTTATTCTTTGTTTTAATAATTTCCATTAGCTCTTCTTAAGAAAGCTGATGCCAAGCCATTTCAAGTTAAACCATCAACCATGGCAAGTGTGGTAAAGGGCCTTTATGATCTGCAGCCAGGTGAGAACATTTCTCTATTTGTGTTGCCTGTCTACTCCAAAGGGTCATATCAGCTGAGGTCACCATTAGCAGACACCCTTTATCCAAAGTGACTTATATTTCATTTTTTATACAACTGAGCAATTAAGGGTTAAGGGCCTTGCTCAGGAGCCCAACAATACTAGCTTAATGGAGCAGGGATTCAAACTCACAACCTTCCGCTTGGTAGATCAACACCTTAACCACTAGACTAGACACCTTAACCACTAGACACATCCCCACCAGCATTGAGCTCCCTGAGCAAGAGTATATCTTGTTCCAGCAGTTCAAAAGATAGTCAAAGTAAATAACATTTAATATTTGACATGCCCTGTAGGAGCAGTCATCTTTTATTTGAACAAACACAACTTGCTAGTAGATACAATACAGACAGATATTCTTTTTTCAAACCAAACAAGGCTGTTTTATAGCTGATGACTTGCTTGTGCTTGGCCAGCAGATTTGTGAACATTTCTCAGAACCATTTTGCAACAAGCAGCAGAGCAGTTTAAACATTGGTGAGCCTAATTAAAGTTACAGATAACAGAATGATTTACTGAATTATTTAGGAATTATTTCCATATAATGTTGAATTGATATGTCATTGCAAACAAATAGTCTTTTAAAGTCTTTAGTAGTCTTTGTTAATACTGTTTTACATAATTAGATTAGGCTACAAATATTTAGGTACATGGGTTGTCTTTCATGGAATTTGTAAAAGCATCTCTGTTTTTCATTTTTTAGACTTTAAAATGACTTAGATAAAATAACCTGGATACATGCCAAAATAAAAAGAATAACTATTGTATAAAATGTCAGAATTTGACAGTATATTGTTTGTTGGTTTTTGCTTCTATACAGGTAGAAGTAATGAAAGCTTTTTATTCTTTTTCCATTCAGACTGGGCTCAGCTGGCACCTACACTGTTTTCTAGATTTATTCCCCAGATTTACCCTCCTGTTTTGGAGTCTGATCTGCTGCATTATGCAGCTGAAGACCGGAAATTGCAAATGAAGCTTTCACTAAATAGTTTTTCCAGGTAGTCTCATGATCTCATGGTTTTGCATGCTGATTGTTTCTTAGTAGTATGTTTCAAAATGCCACTACATATATAGTAACTAAAAATATACGAATGAGCCATAACTTTAAAACCCCCTGAGGTGACAATAATAACACTGAGATTGTCTGTTCTTGAGACATCAAAGTTGATGTCTTGGAAGCAGAATAAATTGGCCAGCATAAGGGCTAACAGCAGGTTCCCATCATGCAGTGAATTGGCAAGTGACAGGTACCCAAGACTCATTGATGCGCATGGAGAGCAAATGCAGGTGCATCTGGTGCATCCATGAAAAACTACTGGTATGATGGCTGTGATTAAACAGGTGTAAAAAAAAAAAAAAAAAAGGATTTTTATTTGCATCACACACAGGGATACGCTGGACAAACAAGTCCCATCTTTGGAGACCCCACTTAGCAACTTACAGGATATAGGATCTGCTATTTACATTTTGGTGGCAGATATTACATTCTTGTGGCGTGCATGCCTCACCAGGTCAAAGCTGTTTGGACAGGTCCAGTGGGACCTTTACAATTAAAGCCTGGTGGATTTAATGTTAAATATAAATATGTTAATTAACATTAAATCCATCAATGTACCCAATGAGCCTTGGGTGCCTGTGGCCCACTTGCCGATTCACTGGTTTTCCTTCCTTGGACATTTACTAACCTCTGCATGATGGGAGCATACTGTTTTGGCTCTTACGCTTGCCAATTTATCCTGCTTCCATGACATCAACTTTGAGAATTGTCTCTTCATTTGCTTGAGATGTATAGGTCAGACTATAATAATGAAAATATATATATAATAATAATAATAATAATAATAATAATAATAAGTAATTATATTTCCAGGTGTGACCACTCACGTAAAAGAGCAAGTGAAGAGTCCTGATGGAAAGCATGAAAAGTCATGAAGAAAGCATCCATATATGAAGAAAGCACCATGAGTCTAAAACTCTGTTGAAAGGAAATGTAGTTTGATTTGTTAAATAAAGAAACAGGAAAAAGTGCTAGTTTATGTAATTCAGGAAGACGTAGGCCTCATTGTTTGGAAAGAGTAGGTGATTCAGCTGTTCGGATGGCTGAGGGAAGTTCCATAGCCTAGAAGCAAACGCATAGAAAAGTCTTGATGTATACCTACCTTATACCCTCAGAGATTGTGGTTGAGCAGTTCTAGAAGATCAGAGGGAGCAGTGATGAGCAGGGTGAGGGTCCATTATTGGCTTCTAGGCAAGCATCGTTTTTTTAATCTGACGTGGGCAGAAGCCAGTGGAAAGAACGCAGCAGTGAAGTGATGCGAGAAAATTTAGGCAGGTTGAAAACAAGACGTGCAGCTTTTTTGTATATATGGTTGGCCATACATCTCATTAAGTAAATCCATCCTTTTTAACCTTGGTGACAGATATAAGTGCAATGGCATTGAAATACAATGAAACACTGATAGTTAAAATAAGCCTATTTTTTTTAAACCTCCTCCAATATGTACTAATTAAATTTTAAATGTACTAATTAAATTTTAAAGTTAAGCAAATTGAATTTAATTTAAAATTAATTTAAATTAATTTAAATGCGAACTTTCATTTTTT
>JAOTRN010000041.1:6683372-6729879 GCA_028566695.1 Bagroides melapterus | reverse complement strand
TATTTATGTTAAATTCTTTGAAATACATCTTACCTGTTCGAAGTGCTGTTTAGTCCTACAGAAAAAGTCTTCATACACATGGAATCCTTTTCCTTGGCCTGTTAATAAGAAGATAAATGTAATGTGAGTAAATAAACAATGCTATGAGCTGATGTTTTGAGCATGCAGTATACCACAAAAGTTAAAAAGGTGCTCTCCTGCCTCTCATGACAGCTAAGTTTACATTCTCTACACTAAATCATGTTCAGAGACACATGCACAAACACAAACAAATAATTGTTTTCAAGATTTAAAGTTTAAGAGAGTGAGTACTCAACTGGACGACATTTTATTGTTACATACCAAGTCTCAGCTCAGATTCTCATCATCAGACTTCGCGAGGTGGTAGTTTCTCTCGTTGTCTTTCGGCGTATCTCTTCTTCTGTCGCTAACTTCGGGTTGCAGCCAGCCATAGACGCATAGGCATAGCGAAAGCGTGAGAGTTTGCAGAACTGCATCAGCGCCATCTACCGTCGGGTAGTTTGAAAAGGAACGAACAAGTTTCGACCCGAGATCATATTATTTTTGCGTGAGTAATTGGATGTGTGGCGTGAGTGCGTGTGAAAACAGGCAAAACCGTGTGTCATACGGCGAAAGCGTGAGAGTTGGTAGCTCTGCTGTCTAGAGAGGACAAATTTGAACTGCATATAGTAAGGAGGATATTAACATTTGGAGCAACTTGTCTACTTTACTTTTGTCTAAACAGATTTTTAATATCTTTACTAAATATCTTGTTAATAAACTTAATTTGCACTAAACCTTAATTCACAAATGTTCATTTAAGGTTACAGACTTTGGCCAATTGCACAATTGATCTGTAAAAGCGGCAGTCATTATTAATAAGAATTATTAAGAATAAGAAAAGATCTTAAAAAAACTTAGACATTAATCCTAAAATTGCAGTTATCATCCGCTTTAAACTTTACAGTGAGCTTTTGATGCATAGTGATGGGTACTGCTAAACATGTCACATTTATAACTGGGATAAAGCATCGTTTTCAGTATTGTCTGGCTGTTTCTGTCCACTTAAGAGATATGTTCTGAAATAAAATCATTCTCACTTAAAAATAAAAATTCTAAAATCATTGTGGTTTCTTACAGTTTATATAATTAAAAAAATGTAAAGCTTATTAAATGAAAGTAAATTGATTCTTTTGACTTGTTTATGCATTACCCTAACTTGCCCACTTTCTGTAGAATATGCAATGCAGCTTGTCTGTTTGAGGGAGTAGAGCCGTCGAGAGGTCTTTTAGTATCGGCCTTATCAGCAGAAAGCTGATTTGTGCCTTTGGGAAATGTTTTCAATGTTAAACATGCAGGCAATAGCAATCACAAAAACCTATGTAGGCCACTGATGTTTAAAATCACGAGGAAGTGATAAATAGGTCGGTGAAATGGCGAATTTCTCCGACCGACTTACCACTTACGAACTTACGAGTCGAACGCAAACGAGAACACAAACACAAACCTTTCGTCATTTCCGTAGTCTCTCCAGAACGTTACAGAAATACTTTCGCGAGCTTTCCACTTACGAATTTGCCGATGTCATCGCTTACATCATGGACTACGGTGTTATAAGTATTTGGTGACAGGACTGGCGGTAATACTCTAAGGGAGTGTGCGTCCATTTAACTGGACGAAGAAGAAGAAGAAACCGAAGAAGAAACCCTTCACAAGCCCATAATAATCATTATAAAGTGGTGTTGAAAATAGCTGAGCTGCCACTGACTAACAACAGGTAAGCAAAATCTATCTATAAATGCATCTTTGAGTGTGCTGTCAATGGTTCTGAATAGCCAGGCCTTGTTGTTGTCAGACCAGACCGCTTTTTAAACGTGGTTTGTACACAAATACAGGAAGTGCTGGGTAGCTTTGTGTGTATTGCACAGTTAACTTACATTATAAAATTGATGACATAGTGGGAGACAAACTGTAAACATGCGCACTTGTACACATAAAGCCAAAACAACAACGCAGATTGTGGTTTATCAATTTTTTGTTTTGAGCGCTGTTGACTTGACTGCGTTTATGCCTGCTTCTTATTAGAGATTTCTAGAAACCTGTTTTTAGCCAGTCTTTAGGTCCTGGCTATTCAATTGGTGGTCGGTTCGGAAACCGGCCCGCAAGGTAATTAATTCTGGCCTTTCAAGTAGCCTAGTGTGAAAAAGACATATGTAGAGTATATTTAGTTCAGGTGAACAACAGACCCTACAGTTATGAACTGACGCGCTTGTGTTCCATTCAGCACGAGCCGCAGTCGCATCACAGAGCAGGAGTGACGTCAGATTAGTTTAATTGCCACAAAAAAACAGTAAAATCTGTGAAACAGTATTAACTATGGAAATCCGTTTTAACATTTAATTACAACATTTGACTATCCGGAATTAACATTACAGACAACGTATTTTTGACTAGTATTTGTATTCTGCCTTGTCAGAATGACAGAGATAACTGTAATTCAGTTTGAATTCAATTAAGATTTGCCTAGGCAGAATTAAAAGTAAGGATATCACAAACATCTTTTTTCTTCTTTTACATTTATTTATTATTAAACATTTGCTTACAGAATACAGAAATTAAAAGCTTTAAGCCAGGGTTCAGAAGTAGCTGAGCAATACATCAGAATCAGGTTTTATTCGCCAAGTATGGCGTTTTGAGCATGTTCCATTTTGAGCATGTTCAGCTTCAGGTTGTTCTAACTGCACCAGAGCAACAGACAATCCACCTCTTGGTGATATGCAGACTCATCACCATCTTGGATGAGGCCAATGAGTGTAGTGTCATCTGCAAACTTCAGGAGTTTGACTGCTGGGTCCTTGGATGTGCAGTTGTTAGTATACAGGGAGAATAGCAGTAAGGAGTAACCAGTGCTGATTATCTGCATTTTAGAAGTAACTCCTCCCAGCCTCACTTGCTGGTGATTTGTTGACATATCAGAGGGGGTACAGAAGATTTGTAGGAGTTTGGCGGAGAGGATGTCTGGGATTATCATGTTTAAATTGACACACAAAATTCTTGCATAGGTCCCAGGGCAGTCTAGATGTTGTAGGATGTAGTGCATCCCCATGTTAACTGCACTGTCCACAGACCTGTTCGCTCGGTATTGAAACTGATGGGGATCTAACAGCTGTTCTGTAATGTCCTTTACGTAGTCCAATACAAGTCGCTGAAATGTCTTCATGACTACAGATGTTAGAACAACTGGTCTGTAGTCATTCAGACCTGTAATGAGGGGTTTCTTGGGGACCGGGATGATGGTGGTTTGTTTGAAACAGAAGGGTACTTCCACAGCTGAAGTGATCTGTTTAAGATATGCGTGAAGATCGGAGCCAGTTGGTCAGCACAAGCTTTGAGACAGGAGGGGGAGACACCATCTGGGCCAGGTGCTTTCCTGATCTTCTGTCTCTGGAAGAGCCGTTTCATATCCTCTTCACAGATTGAGAGTGGAGCTTGTGAGTTGGCTAGGGGTGATGGGGGGGTTACCGGAGGTGTGATGGGTACAGTCAGTTGGTTGGGGTGAGTGAAAGGTGTGAAAATATTCTTCTCAAACCTGCATTAGAAGGTTTTGAGATCATCAGCCAAGCTTTTGTTTGCTTGTCAGTGTAGCTTCTTTTAGCCATCTCCTTTGTCAGTGAGTTCCATGGCCTGTTTATAGAGGGCACTGTCTCCACTCCTGTAGGCTTCCTCCTTAGCCTGACAATGATCTTTCACTCTGGCTGTTAACCATGGCTTGTTTTTAATATATGTGCGGAAGGTTTTGGTTGCCACACCATCTCTTCACAAAAAACTGATGTACGATGTCACAGTGTCAGTCAGCTCATCTCACGTTTCAATATTGAACAGTTAAATTTCACAATAATTTGACAGAGGACAACGATGGTAACTTAATATTGTTTTGTATTGCTTTATGATCAGTTAACGAGGTAGATAAAATATTAGTACTTAGATTGTCTACAAGGGTATGTGAAACTAACCATAGATCTATCCTCGATTGCTTAGACCTTAAAATCACGGTCAAAAACTTAACGTTGTTCTGCCCGCTGCTCTGACATGCTCACTATTCAGTCTATAGTAAGTTTATCCTGTGTCCTGAACAGCAAGCCGCTCCCACCTAAATCAAGCCTCTCCTCCTACTTGCAGTGACATAATTACAGATAACTGCATCATTTCACCTAGTCAAAACTCTATTTCAAGATATCTGTAATTACATTTTGACTAGGGAGTATGAAAGTTAAGAATATCTCTAATTTGAGATATCTCTAATCAAGATTCATTTGAAGATATCTGTAACTTGATAATGGATATCAGATTATAAATTTTGACTCTCCATAATTCCGGTTAGAGATATCTACAATTTAATTCTGACTAGTCACAATTCCAGGTCAAGATATCTAATCTAATTTTGATTTTGAAAATTTAATTGAAGATATCTAAAAAAAAAGACATTAGATCTCTTTCATTGACGTGGATAAATATACCTTGACATGAATGGCAAAAAAGTGACATCATTCATCCTAGGAAGAATGACAATGTGGATTTCTGAAATGACAATTGTGGATAGGAGGAACAGCATTGTGGATAGCTGAAATTGTCATTTTAACTAGGAAGAACTGAATTATGGATATCTATAATACACATCCAGACTTGCAATTACATGTTAAAACGGCTTGCCTTAAATTAACCCTTCTCTACTACACTCTACTTACACATGCAAATCGTCATTCTCACACATGAATGTCATTAAAACGAGTAATCGCAATCCCTCACAGCCCAGCACCCCACCACACCCACTGCTCTTGGGAAATATAAAAATGTCATTTTTCTCATTAGAAGACAGCCAACTGTTTGCCAATTAATGAGATGGTGGTTATAGTTTAAATAGGCATACTAAAACAATTAATTTTGATGAAAAATACCATGAAACAATGTTAAACAATGCTTTTCCATATTGTGAAATTTATGTGCACTTAAATTTCCAGTTATATGAGTTAAATTCTAAATGAGTCTCATATGGCTCTCTGATTTACCCATTTGAATGTAGAAAAAGTCTACTTTGTTGATTAACAATGCCCTGGTGTTGTAATGCAGTGTCAAAATACAACACAAGCAAGTTTAAATGAAGGGAAAAAAACTTACTTGGGCATCTTATGATACAAAAATTCAACATATGGGCTCCTAAATTGTTGCATTATCACTCATGCAAGCCATATCTCTCTGGCCCCTCATTTGAGAGTGGTAACCTGATTCTGAGCAAACTGGTTTTTGAGTGAGTATGACAACAAATCTGAATTATAAAACATGAAGTTCATATTCCTGCATGACCCCAATTCATAAATCACAGTCTTCTTTAAAATGTGCACAGATTAAAAGCTTTTTTGCCCCACCTGGTTAGCATTCACGAATATCCGTAGGTAGTCAATGCAAAGTATTCCATGAATATTTAAATATGGTGTTTCCCATTTCGGAGTGGTATTGATAATGGTGCAGAGATAATGGTTCAGAGAAATGCAAACAAGAGGTATGCTGAAGAATTCAAGGACATGTTGGAAATTGAGACAAAATTGAGACACAAATACCTGTTTAAAACTTGATAGATAAACTAAATTGAATAAAAAGATTATGTCTAAAATACAGATGATGTTCTTACAGAGTCTCACTTTTATACTATTAAAACTTATTGTGTATTGTGCTTAGAGAGGTGGAGTGGTTATTTTGTTGTTACTTAGGGGGAGAGGGCCTATTTGGCTGTACCTTTTTGTTTAGCACAGCATATTTGTTCACAATCTGGGAGACACTTTTTTTTGTCTCCTACCTGTCACATCCAGACAATACCGTCATGCTTTAATCATGTCAGTGTCACGAACGCAAGATAAAAATTAAGACCCAAATGCAGGGATAACCGCTAACACAATTTACTAACAAATGAAAACACTAGGGGGAAACCATAAACAGTCAAACTACATGACAATGATTTCGTGAACCAAACTGCAAAGTGGGCAGACTAAAAAGGGTAACTAATTAACCAACAAGGGACAGGTGTGCAAAAGGAAACGAGGCTAGGGCGGGGCAAACACCTGAAACAACAAACGAAAACAAAAGCACATGGCACAGGACACGCCCCCCAAAGTTCCAAAAGAAATGTCTGAGAGAGATCCTGACAGTCAGTGTTATCGTCTGAATATATACTTAGAATATGTGTCACTGTAGTATCTCTTGTGGATCTGGAGCGCATTCATTTTTAGAATTATTATATTATTATTAGATTAGATTATACTTATTAGATAAGTGCCTTTTATTGGCAGACAGCATGTTATGAAACTGCAAAAGAATATAAACATTATGCGTGTATGAATGTGATGACATTTTCTAATATTAGTCATGTTTTAGATTTTAAACTTGTCAGTCTCAAATCAGTCTCTGATTTTCTCTTTGTCCTCTCATCAGGTTCAGAGGGTTGTCCTTATCTTTGAACTGTCTCTATGGTGCCACATTTTCTCCACTTATTGATGATGGTTTTGACAGTGTTTCATGGTACATTCCGTGCTTTTCTACGGTTTAATTAAGTCGCAGTTTCTTTGGCAAGTCTTTGTGCACCATGGCTATGAGTAGAATGCAACCACAATTAATCAAGCAAACATTACAGCACAAATACTACAGCATCAGATGACAAATACTACTGCAAATGCATCAGATGACTTTTTTCTGGAATTACTTTATTTTAACTCCAGGCCTAATTTGAATGTGACTTATTAACATTGAGGACAGGTAGAGCCCTGGTTATGAAAGGGTGTGCATAGTTATGCAATCAGGGTCTTCTAGCTTTTTAATTTAAAATGTTCCCAATTATTAAATACTTTAATTTTTGTTTGTTGGAAGATCAGATTTAAGATGTAACAAGTCTGACATTCATGTTGTTATTTCTGTCTTTATATTTTAAAAACCTGCAATAAGGGTGTGTAGAATGTTTATATCTACTGTATGCCATTGATTCTGGAAGATTACATTGTTTACCGAACAGGATCTCAGTTTTTTTCAATGCTATTTCTTAGATATTTCAATGAAGATGCAGAACATTATGAACATAAAAAATATTTACTAAGTATTGTGTACCATTTGGCAAAATAAAATTGAATCTTGAAAAGTCATGTTGATGGATGATTTGACATTGACATCACTCTTTTACCTGTTGTTATTAACCTTTGTTTGTAACGTTACAGGTCTTTGAGCTCGTTGAAACCAATGCCATAACCATGCTGTGCTGGGGAAATGCCTCCTATGGCCAGCTTGGATTGGGTGGGATTGATGAAGAAATCATTATAGAGCCCCGAAAATGTGAATTCTTTAATGGGAAGGTGGTTCGAGGTGTAGGCTGTGGGAGAAGACATACTGTTTTTCTTCTTGAGGATGGAACTGTGTATGCATGTGGCTGCAATGACTTAGGACAGCTGGGGCATGACAAGGCACGCAAAAAACCAGGTACATATAAAGCATTTGCATGCATTTATAAATAGAAATAATAAGAATTAATTGATGGAAAAAAATATATCTATACAGTATAGAATGTCTGTAAAATGCCTTGAGAAACAGGTATATTCTGAAGTACAAGCCCCTTTATTAGTTGTTAGAGAAATATAGCTTGTTGCTTTTGTATCTTTAATTGGTTTTGACAGCTAAAGGACATGGACAAAATTCATCTTAAATCATGATAATGTTTAATGTGAGGTCAAAAGGTTATATGGTGGATATATCTTATCAAACTATATTTTGTAATCTACAGGTGAAAGGTTATTTGTCTATCTAAGGTAATCTGCCTATTAAAAAACATCTACATGTGAAACTAGTTTGTGGAATTTCTGTCAGGAGGCCAAAGGGACAGTTTGTGCTTTATAGTATTCAACCAGAGTGAAACTTAATTTGCAATGGTAAATTCTTACTATGTGACAGGAGGCAACAAATAAAAAATAGTTTATATTAGAAAAGAAATAGACAGTTAAAGGTGGAGATTGAGCCAAATACAGGACATGTTAAAGATATCATGTAATCATTAGAGCAAACGTGTTGTTTATGATCACAGGGGCTCATACAGATAATTTTTCTGCTAGTCTGAAATGAGTGCACGTCTGATATAACAAAAGGTTATGCGCAGAGGTTGAACAGCTTTTTTTTCAATAGAAATAAAAAAGTTTTGTAACCACAATTTAATACATCCCGTAGTCAAGGATATAAGCGTGTTTCCACTTAACTGTGTTACAGTGGAAAGAATCATCAGTTACAGATGTTTATTTGAGATATTTTCAATTGTTCATTTGCCTCTTAAAAGTAATTTGTATTGTAAATATTGTAATAATGTATGTTTAGTGGGTTAAAAGTGGGCAGTTATAGTTGTGTTTGATGAGTTGATCTCACCTTTCATTCATGATGAGTTGTGACGTGTAATTTAACAAACGGTTTCACCAAATTGGGGGTTTTTAAGTCCCTCCATTGCAACTGTAACTCACTTGTAGGTCGCATTTCAGTCTTTCCAACAGACATCCTGTTCAGCCAT
Organism: Bagroides melapterus; assembly: GCA_028566695.1. Taxonomy (NCBI): domain Eukaryota; kingdom Metazoa; phylum Chordata; class Actinopteri; order Siluriformes; family Bagridae; genus Bagroides; species Bagroides melapterus. Next base: position 6,721,295 of record JAOTRN010000041.1, on the reverse strand, counting down.
TTGGTATATCCATAACCACTCACTAGCTTATTTTCTCTAGAGTTTATAACAGGCCTAGTCAACTGGTGGCATGCCAATCATCTTTACCTGGCCCTCATTAAATTTTATATTCAGCGGAACAACTTTAAGAACAGTGTGTGCGAAATCATTCATGTTTTAGAGAATCTGACTGTTTCCCTGCCGTAAAACATTTAAAATTATAGCACAAAAACGAAAACCAATTTTTAACTCACTATTGGTGCATTATTTTATTATTAGTATGACAAAAGAAGCAATAGGCTGAAATATGTCGATCTCTACCTTAAAGAAGAGAAAAATGAACAAAACAGACAGGTTTTGCCAATGGTGATACAAAGAGCATGAATGGTCAGTTTGCAGAGTCCACAGTAAGTTTTGAGAGCGGAAAAAGCTGGCCTTTGATCAGGGATCTCCAACCCTGCTCCAATCTTTGCGTTTCCCATTCCAAAAACTACTGGTGTGTCAGGACTATGGCAGGGGCAAAAGCACCAGAGAATGCTTGTTAATAAACGTTTTTCTCTGTTTAATATGTGTTTTTATTAAAATGACAATGAACCTCAACATTTGTTCTGAAGTAAAAGACTTTTTTTTGTACTTTTATGTATATAATTTTGCCTATATCATGCCATTCACGGTTCTGTTTATTAAACCCTGGTTTGTCATGGTACAGTTTTATATTTGAAGGTTTTCCGTTAAGAATAAAAAAGATCAAACATTTTGAGTGTTTTTTTTTTTGTTAAAATGAAGAGAAAGATTTAATGTTAAAGATTAGAATAAGCAGTACAGATGCTGAATGTCATTTACAAATATAAAAATAATATAAAATTATATATGTAATGAAATATATGTATTTCTCATTTTGCACAAAAACACAGATATGAATATTTAGCCCCTCTGTGCAACCCAGCAATTAAAGCAGTAACTCTCCCTAAACTTATTTGTATACAGTATTAAAAATGATTCAAATCGAATACATATTGGTGTACGTATATTGGTGGTTATTCTTTTAACTTTGTTATTTTCGACAGCGTTTGTCTTTTTAAGCCTGAATCTCTCAACTCTTGGCTGAGTCTGGCGCAGTTAAGACAAGGAGCTTGAAGTGTCCGAGTCTATGAATAGACTGCCACATAGAGGTTCAGTTGAGTTTGGGTTGGGTACAGTGCTCAGAGTAAATGAGTTCAGTGATCAGCGTAAATGAGTGTGAATGAGCATAAATGAGTTGACTCCTTTGAAAAACATTTAAACAATATGTCAATGACAAGACTAAGCTTGTACATCTGTTCAACTTATAACATGAAAGTAAGGTTAACAATCTAACTTAGATTACACATTTTTCAGTTTTACTCAAATTTGGGTGATGCAAAAATGAGTACACTCTCTAGGCATGGTATAAACAAGTTTGCAACATTTTGCAACATCTGTCTTTTTCCATTATTCAAGAATGTCCTCTTTTAGAGACTGGATGCTGGATGGAGAGTGATGCCCAACTTGTCTCTTCAGAATTCCCCATAGGTGTACGATTGAGTTCGATTCAGGCGACATACTTGGCCACTGAATCACTTTCACTCTGTTCTTCTTCAGAAATCCAGCAGTGGCTTTAGATTTGTGTTTAGGATCATTGTCATGTTGGAAAAGTGCACAACAACCAAGGGTGACCAACACAGAGTGATGGTAGCAACTTTTAGTGTAGAGCAGTACAGATGCCATCAATGAAATGAAGTGCCCCGACACCAGCAGGACTCATGCAGCACCACATAAGGACATTGCCACCACCATGTTTCACTGTAGGCACCATGCATTTTTCCAAATAATACTTACTTTAACAGTGCTAGTAATAATAATAATATTTCCACAAAAAAGGTCAAGGTTATAAGAAAATTAGGAAAGCATTACTAATAAGCTTGAATCCTCTCACAAAAGTGATCCAAAAATTTAAAAAGGATGGATTTGTTGGGAAGCTCCCTGAGACTTCCAGGCCCTCCCTGCAAGTTAACACTTCGTCAAGAGTGTTTCATGATGAGACAAGTTGAAGAAAATCACAGTGAAAGTCCTGCACAGTTGGCTAAATCATTAGAAAGAGAGTGTTTCCCGTGACGCCATACGACATACACTGCGGAGGAGTGGCATGCATGGCTGTCGTCCACGAAGGAAGCTACTGCAGAAGCCCATGCACAGAAAAGCTTGTCTAGAATTCGCCATGGTTCATGTTCACAAAGGCAAAGACTACTGAGATTCTATACTTTGGAGTGATGAGACAAAGATTCAAGACAAGTTGAACATCATTCTCTAAATAAACAAGTTGATGACATTCAGCTACATCTAGTTTCTCCCTTCTTGAAGTAAGCTAGATGTAGCTGAATGTCATCAACTTGTTTATTCAATGTCTACAAGAATTGGTCCATTTCTTAAAAATCAAGGAGCCCATACAAAATATTAGGTTTAGATTTATTTTGTAGGGTGCAATCATTTTTGCAAGAGTATATTCTCAGAGACATACTTGGCCACTTAATCTAACAGTGGTCTTAGATGTGGGTTTAGGGTCATTGTCATGTTGGGAAAGTGCATGATGACCAAGGGCACGGAGTAAGGGTAGCATCATCTGTGAATTCATGATGCCATCAGTGAAATGGAGCTCCTCGACACCAGCAGCACTCATGCAGTCCCACATAAGGACACTGCCACCACCATGTTTTATTGTAGGCACCATGCATTTTTCTTTGTATTCCTCACCATTGCAATGCCATACAGTTTTGAAGCCATCAGTTCCAAAAACATTTATCTTGGTCTCATCACTCCAGAGTATAGAGTACCAGTAGTCTTCATCTTTGTCAGCATGGGCCCTGGCAAACTCTAGGCAGGCATTTTTTTTGTGCCTGGGCTTAAGGAGAGGCTTCTTTTGTGGACGGAACCCATGTATGCCATTCCTCTGCAGTGTATGTCATATTGTGTCATGGGAAACAGTTACCCGGTTTGGTTTTCTACTTTGGATAACTTCAGTGAACTTGCATCCCGGTTTTCTTCAACCAGAAAAAACAGAAGACACTTCTGTCGAGGTGTTAACTTCCGTGGATGACCTGGGCATCTCTGTGAGATGGTTGCAGTTCCATATTTTTACATTTTTGTACCACTTTTGCTACAGTGTTGTGACTAATAAGTAAAGCTTTGCTGATCTTCTTGTAGCCTTCACATTTCTGGTGTAAAGAAATTATTTTCTTTCTCAGGTCTTGTGACATTTCTATATATGCATGTGGTGCCATTACTGACAGCAAGAAATGGGAAGGGTTTTTTCTTTAGGTAACACCCTTTTATAGTCAACTGTCTGCTGGACACCTGTGTAATAAATAATTGGACTCACGTGTGGTTAAATTAGTATTGTAGTCTGTACAATTTATACATGTATAGTCTACAACTTAGCTTTGCTCCAGAGGCTTTCATTGGGGTGTACTCATTTTTGCATCACCCTAATTTGAGTAAAACTGAAAATTTTGTTCTCTAATTTTTATTATTAACCTTACTTTTATGTTATAAGTTAAACAGATGTTATTTAAAACTTAGTCTTGTCAACATTCTGGAAATTGTTTTTATGTTCATTGAGATATTGTTTAAAATGTTACTGTTCTAAGGGTGTGCACTCATTTACAATGAGCATTGTAGATAAACTACACTTCAGACCCAGGAAATGGTCGTTCTGTCTGTAAAAAATGATCCATAGACCTACGTGGCCAGTCAGGCTGGAAATGGCCTCCTGGTTTTTCACAGCGCCCCCACCATATATGCAGTGGGTCCAAGAGGTCTACCTTTTTAGAATGGTGGTTCCATTCTTCAACAAAGGATTTGCTATTGCAAAACCTTGTTTAAAAACTATGGACAAAGGTCAAAGGTAAAGCGCTAAACAAGTTGGACCAGATCTTGCAGTGATTGCATGTAAAAGTATGAAAGACCCCTGGACATTGATATACAATTCAGGATAAAAGACACAAGGTGACTAAAATCAGTACCAGTGTGGAAAAAGATAGAGCAGAGAGGCAACAAGCATCCTCACATCTCTCACAAATGAAAGGAGCTGAAAATTATTCTAACATCATGACTGTCCTACACAGCCTATCATCAGAGTCTGAATTGGATATTTTCACACTACATCATACCCAAGCAAGTATTGAAAGGTGTACTCATGTACTTTTGGTATACGTTCAGTCTATAAATAGCTACCCATAGCTGCTATGTGTATACTGTTTTCATGCTTGGATGCAGTTGAATGATCCGATGCGGTGATCATAAACATGGTCCTATGCTCATCCAAGGATACTTAGCACACAAAACCTCCCTTTTTCAATATAAGTTTGCAAACTGTAATGATTTACATGATCTGTTAAATGCCACCCACAATAGGAATGATTACCTTTTTGACTTTTATTTCTCTGAAAGTTTCTTTTTCATCCCTTAAATGTTCTGGCTTTTGATATTTATGTAACTCCTGATTTCCATGTGGCTGCTTTCTCTGTTTCAAAAAGCATTATACAAATACAATTTTTTTTACAAATACAAATTAGTTAACTTCAACAAAGTGTACAGTCATGTACATATACAGTGTCACTTGAAAGTTTGTGAACCATGTAGAAATGTCTATATTTCTGCATAAATATGACTAAAACATGCAAACTGTTATGATCCTTTGTGCAGCAAAAACTGAAAGTAAAGCTTCTGGTAACGTTTGATAAGTCCTGTACAATGGTATGAAAGAATTATATAATATTCCATACCATAAAGAACAGCTTCAACACGGAGAGTTTGGCAGGTCAATTCAATTCAATTTTATTTGTATATCACTTTTAACAATGTACATTGTCTCAAAGCAGCTTTACAGAACATGAACATAAAAAAATTAAAAAAAAATAAAATAAAAGAACATAAAAAATTAGTCAATCAATATTAATAGCAAGTGTGAGGCAGGTGTCTTCACATGAGATGCTTGCTTCAGGTCCTCCTTTTTTTTGGATTAAGTTCTGAGCTTGGCCATTCCAAAACCTTTTCCTTGTTCCTCTTTAATTTTTGGTAGACAGACTTGGATGTTTGTGGTCGTTGTCCTGGTGTGTGGCCAATTTTCTCTTGAGATTCAGTTCATGAGAAGATGTTCTGCCATTTTCCTTAAGAATTCATTGGCATAATTTTGAATTTATTGTTCCATCAATAATGGGAAGCTGTTCTGGACCAGATGCGGCAATAGAGGCCTAAAGCATGATACTACCACCACCATGTTTCACAGTTGGTATAAGGTTATTACGCTGGAATGCAGAATTTTCCTTTCTACACAAATAACGCTTCTCATTTAAACCAAAGGTTTTATTTTGGTCTCATTTGTCCACAGATTATTTCAGTAGTTCTCTGGCTTATCCATGTGATCTAAAGCAAACTTCATGGGCAGCAATGTTCTTTTTGGAGAGGAGTGGCTTTCTCTTTGCAACTCTGCCCTGCACACCAAGGTTGTTCAGTGTTCAGATATATAATATTAAAACATTTTCCTGAATAAAGAAAATTTCCAAGTATATGTTTGATTGGGGCCATTTTATCTGCTTTAAGGTTGATGATGTTTTTGGGGCATGTTTATGCAGAAATCTAAACGTTTCTAAAGGGATCACAAAATTTCAAGCGACACTGTATATTTATGCATTGACATATGTAGTTATTTTAGCTATCTCAATATGTCAAACTTTAGAAATTAATTAATGAGTAGCTACGTATGTTTAAGATTTCAGCATTAATTTGAGTTTAACTACATCCAAATTGAACACATTTTAGATTTGTAATGCTTTCATTGGATACTAACATGTGTATCCTTTGTGCATATTTATTATACAGAGCAGGTAATGGCGCTTGATGCTCAGAACATTGTAGCGGTATCTTGCGGTGAGGCTCATACTCTTGCTCTAAGTGACAAAGGGCAAGTGTTTGCATGGGGACAGGCTTCTGATGGACAGCTTGGCCTTCCAAACATGGAAGAATGTATGCGTGTGCCCAGGTGAAATACCTCTTTTATTTTATATGAAACTAGAACATTTAGAACATTACTTATACATATAACATATTTGTTCAAATCTGGTTAATTTGTTTTAAATGAGATTATTCTAACAAAATAATTTAAGATCATGGTGCAAAAATGAGTACACACCAAAGAATATGTTACAAGAAAGCATAAATTTGTAATTAACACTAATTCATCAGCAGATGAGTCTGATCAATCAACACAATTAAGAGTGGTATTTAAGAGAGAAAATCCACTCTTTTGTGCAAGACAATAATAATATTTCCACAAAAAAGGTCAAGGTTATAAGAAAATTAGGAAAGCATTACTAATAAGCTTGAATCCTCTCACAAAAGTGATCCAAAAATTTAAAAAGGATGGATTTGTTGGGAAGCTCCCTGAGACTTCCAGGCCCTCCCTGCAAGTTAACACTTCGTCAAGAGTGTTTCATGATGAGACAAGTTGAAGAAAATCACAGTGAAAGTCCTGCACAGTTGGCTAAATCATTAGAAAGAGAGTGTTTCCCGTGACGCCATACGACATACACTGCGGAGGAGTGGCATGCATGGCTGTCGTCCACGAAGGAAGCTACTGCAGAAGCCCATGCACAGAAAAGCTTGTCTAGAATTCGCCATGGTTCATGTTCACAAAGGCAAAGACTACTGAGATTCTATACTTTGGAGTGATGAGACAAAGATTCAAGACAAGTTGAACATCATTCTCTAAATAAACAAGTTGATGACATTCAGCTACATCTAGTTTCTCCCTTCTTGAAGTAAGCTAGATGTAGCTGAATGTCATCAACTTGTTTATTCAATGTCTACAAGAATTGGTCCATTTCTTAAAAATCAAGGAGCCCATACAAAATATTAGATTTAGATTTATTTTGTAGGGTGCAATCATTTTTGCAAGACCTCATTTAAATTAAATTATTGTTCTTATTCTAAAGATGTTAGATGACCACACTTTCTCCGACCACGGAGAATTTATAAAAGTCCTAATTTTCAAAGGTGGTGTACTCATTTATGCTGAGCACTGTATAACTTGTCAGTCATGCTACTCATTATTTAAAATAGACTAATAGTAAAATACACTAAATCTAATAAAGCTACTGAATAAACCTGTTGTGATATTTTCATTTTATTGTTCCTATTTGCTTCAAAATAAAATGTGCACACTAAAAAAAGTAAAACACAGTTAACATTTATTTACAATGTATATAAAATGTTTGTTTCAAAACTTTTTCATCTTTATTGTGAAATTGCAACATATGAAAATCAAACATCATTCTACTTTCATGCTTCATTTTACACTTTTACACCCAACTTGGAGATCCTGATCATTAAATGTCACTGTCTAAATCTTTCTGTTATTTACCTTGGTCATAGTCAGTGCTATTTACTGTAAATTCCACCAGAGCAGACTTGGACACTGCCATAGGTGAACCTCATGAAGCACTCACTATACATTAGACTCATCAGCAGGACAGTGCACTCATTGTAAGTGTGGAATTTTAACAGCACAAAGACTTGGTCTTCACCTGTTTCTCTCTAGCTTCAGCCATCAATGCTATCCCATTTCACATCTGCAGTCATCACTTGGTATCTTTCAACATCACCCTCCCTATCCTACCTGAAACCAACTATCAACATTTCTCTCTTGCCAAACTGCCACTATATCTACCATTTCTTCTGTAGCTTCTTACACTTGTTCATTTCTTCTTGACCCTGACTCATTTTCCTCCCATTCCTACTATTGGACTTCTCTGAGACTAAAAAAACTAATGCCAGGAGAACAACCTCCTCTTGAATGTCAGCAAGACAATGGGCTTGATGAGGGATGTAAACATGAAGAAGGAAAAGAGTTTCCAGCCATTTAGGGTGAATAGAATAGACAGTTCCTGGCACCTCGGTGTTCCTGACCTGCAATCTATTTACAGCAAACAGTGCTAGACCAAGGCCAGGAAAATAATGAAGGATCTCAGACATCTTAACAATGGACGCTTCTCTTTGATTCATTCAGGAAAGCGATGCTAGTCTCTGAAGGCCAGCATGGAGAGAATGAGGACGAGCCTTTTCTCTCATGCCATTTGTGCCCTCAACCATGACATTACTTAAAACTAGAGCTTGCAATTTTCTGCACTTTTCAACACAGCACTAGATACCCCAGCCAGATTTTTACACAGAACATATTGCATACATTGCATATTGCACACACTACAATTGCACACATCTGCACTTTATTTACAAGTCATACTGTTCCATTTTTATGCATTTTATGAAGAAATTAGCTGGTAATTTTTACTGAGACTCTTTGATAATCACCCACATTTCCCACAGAATTAGTGTGATGTTATTCTTATTAGTCCATGCAACAGTCCTGTGCATCAAATAGCCTTCTACAGTAGTTACTGCATTTTGATCTGTACTGATGCAATATGTAAAAAGTTGCACTACTCTGCTACTTTGTGGGACAATAGCTTCTATTTTAGAAAAACTACATTATTTGGAAAATTGCTTGGCGGGTGCACTAAACCCTTCTGCCCACCACACATTTAGTATTGAGTGATTTAACAGCAACATTTCCAAATTAGTGTACAAATGCTGTTCAAATGGGTTTATAATATGTATATGATTTCCTCCTCCACAGAACAATCAAGAGTTTGTCAGAGGTCCATGTTGTTCAGGTCTCTTGTGGTTATAGGCATTCCCTTGCACTTTCTCGGAGTAAGTTTTATACTCAGTCATTGTTATTTTTTGGGTAAGTGTAGTTGAAGCCCATCAAGACCTGTAGTTGGAAATTCTACAGGGGTTGGACAATGAAACTGAAACACTGGCCAATTTAGTGTTGGAGGTTTCATGGCTAAATTTGATCAGCCCGGTGGCCAATCTTCATTGATTGCACATTCCACCAGTAAGAGCAGAGTGTGAAGGTTTAATTAGCAAATAGCACAGATTTGCTTAAAATATTGCAATGCACACAGCATTATGGCTGAGTTATCAGAGTTCAAAAGAGGACAAATTGTTGGTGCACGTCTTGCTGGCGCATCTGTGACTTTAGCAAGTCTTTGTGATGTATCAAGAGCCACGGTATCCAGGGTAATGTCAGCATACCACCAAGAAGGACGAACCACGTCCAACAGGAGTAACTGTGGGCGCAAGAGGAAGCTGTCTGAAAGGGATGTCCGGGTGCTATCCAAAAAACGTCATTCCCTAGGCCAAATATTGTGCTAGATGGGCACGTCACTGCCAAGGACTACCAAACCATTCTGGTGGAACATATGCACCCATTGGTTCAAACATTGTATCCTGAAGGTGTTGCCGTGTATCAGGATGATAATGCAAAAATACACACAGCAAGACTGGTGACAGAGTAGTTTGATGAACATGAAAGTGAAGTTGAACATCTCCCATGGCCTGCACAGTCATCAGATCTAAATATTATTGAGCCACTTTGGGGTGTTTTTGGGGTCACATAGTGACCTGGCCACTATTCTGCAAGAAGAATGGCTCAAAATTCCTCTGGCCACTGTGCAGGTGTTGTATCTGTCATTCCCAAGACGAACTGATGCCGTATTGATCGCAAAAGGAGGCCCTACATAATACTATCATACTTATTGTGGTCTAAAACCAGGCATTTCAGTTTCATTGTCCAATCCCTGTATATTGGCCATATACAAACAATTTATCTCTGGGTGTAAAGACACATGGCTTTTCTAGTACCAGAAGGACTAATCTGTATTTATGTATTTATGTATGTAATATCTTATTATCAAATAAATTGCTTCATTGTTGTTTGTTTTTTGTTTTGTTTTTTTAACCAGGGGGACATATTTTTTCTTGGGGCCAAAATAGGTATGGGCAGTTAGGACTAGGGAAAGAAGGACCTTGCATCTTTACCCCTCAGGTCATTCAGTCTTTACAGGGCATCCCATTTGCCCAGATCTCTGCAGGAGGTGCCCACAGCTTTGCACTAACAATGTCTGGGGCTGTATTTGGTTGGGGGCAAAACAAGTTTGGCCAGCTGGGCCTAAATGATAACAATGGTAAGTTAGTTAATTTAAGGAAATAAGCTTAGGTCTTCTACAGCACTAAAAAGATTTTATTTTTTTTCTTTTGAAGATCGACATTTTCCAACCTTGCTGAAGACACTCAGGTCACAAGGAGTTGTTTATATATGCTGTGGAGAGAATCACAGTGCTGCATTAACAAAGGTGAAATTTTAGTTTATTTTTTTCACTGTTAAAACAAAGGTGAGAAACCTGAAAAAATAATAATATTTCATAAGTGAGCTATTGTTTTCTTGTTTTATTTAATTTTAATATTTTCATTTCAGCAGTACAGTAAAAACACAATACAGTTACTTGGTGCTTTTTAAGTGTATTTGTTCTTTTTCTCAGCTCTGTGAAGCATGTTCTAATAATTACCTATTCTAATTGCACAAGCACCACAAATGCATTGGATATACTGTTTATTAGGTGAATTGCAGTAGAAGTGTTAATAACATTTCTTAGGTTTTTAAAATTAAAATTATTTTGAATCTTTTAGGAGGGAGGTGTGTTCACATTTGGAGCAGGCGGATATGGCCAGCTGGGACACAACAGTATAAACCATGAAATTAACCCACGAAAGGTTTTTGAACTCATGGGGAATGTTGTGACACAAGTAGCTTGTGGTAGGTAAGTAAAAATATTTAAAATGCAAAAATTATAAAAATAAAAAATGCAAAAAGAAGTAATAACAATCAAATAGTTGGACATTGAGCTGTCTAAAACAGTATAATTGTATTTACATTTTAATCAAGTAAACATCCTAGGCATTACAGCAATTTTTTTATGATCTGGCTATTATATTGATTTGGTGATATGCTTTGGGTCCATCTACACTGTGAAGTACCAACCAGTAGGTTTTGAAACATTTGACTGAATCATGGCAAATAATATATAGTTAGGTTCATATATATTTGGACACAGAGATAAGATTTGTTATTTTAGCAGTTTACCAAAACATATTCAAAATACAGTCATATAATTAATGCTGTAATATGAGGGTATTCACATCAAAATTGGAAGAAGGGTTTAGGAAGTACAGCTACTTAATATGTTGCCACCTCTTTTTCAAGGGACCACAAGTAATTGGACACTTGCCTCAAAAGCTATTTCATGGGCTCCATAGGCTGTTCCCTCATTAATCCATCTTCATTTGAGCAGATAAAAGGTCTGGAATTGATACCAGGTGTGGCATTTCTGTTTGAAAGCAGTTGCTATGAATCCCAACATGCGGCCAAAGGAACCCTCAATGGAAGTAAAATAGACCATCATTAGGATAAAAAAATAGAAGAAATCCACCAGAGAAATGTGAACAGTTTGGTAAATTCTGACAGAAAAGATTGCACTGGTGAGCTCAGGAATTTAAAAAGGCCTGGACGTGCATTGATGACAACAGTGGTTGAAATTATTGCAGAATCCTTTCCATGGTGAAGAACCATGGAATCCACCAAAATGAAGAACACTCTGCAGGAAGTAGGTGTATCAGTATCTAAGTCTACCATAAAGATAAAACTTCATGAGAGGAAATATAGTAGGTTCACCACAAGGTGCAAACCATTAATCAGCCTCAAAATAGGAATGGCAGATTAGATTAAAGAAGCCGGCTCAGTACTGGAACAGCATTCTTTGGGCAGATGAAACTAAGATCAACCTGTATCAGAATGATGGGGAAAAAGAAAGTATGGAGAAGGCTTGGAACAGGTCATGACCAAAGCAAATCAAATCCTCTGTTAAACATGGTGGAGGTAGTGTGATGGCATGGGCATGCATGGCTGCCATTGACACTGGGTCAGTAGTGTTAATGATGTGACAGAAGACAGAAGCAGCTGGATGAATTCTAAAGTGTATAGGGATTTACTTTCTGCCAAATGCTTCAATGTTGATTTGACAGTGCTTCACAGTACAGATGGACAATAACCCAAAACATACTGCAAAAGCAACCGAGGAGTTTTTTTTAAGGCAAATAAGTGGAATATTCTGCAATGGCAAAGTCAATCACCAGATCTCAACCCAATTGAGCATGTTTAAGACAAAACTTAAGGCAGAAAGACCCACAAATGAGCAACAACTGAAGACTGCTGCAGTAAAGGCCTGGCAAAGCATCACAAAGGAGGAAAACCAGCATTTGGTGATGTCTATGAGTTCAAGACTTCAGGCAGCCTCTAAAGGATTCTCAACAAAGTATTAAAAATGATAAATATTATTTACAGTAATGTTAATTTGTCCAATTACCTTTGAGCCCCTGAAATGAGGTAACACTTTGTTTGCAATTCCTAAATGTTTCGTTGGACATTTTTGTTCAACACCTCTAATTATACCTGAAAGTCTGTCATTTAATTGCATCTCAATTGTTTAATTTCAAATCCAATGTAGTGGCATGCATAGCCCAAATCATGAAGATTGTGTCACTGTCCAAATATTTATGGGCCTAACTGTAACTCTGCACTTTTCAAAATCATTGTCCTGCTTTTCAATTGAATTAAGTTCAGTGTTATTTTTATTTTGCTTTTAACAATGGACATAAAGCACAAAACAGCCCTATGGAAAATATCTAAATTCAGGAAATAAATTACATTTTATTCAGTTTATTGTAAATAAATACAAGGGATCCTGTGCCCCTAGCATTAATCATGAGAAGGTATTCTTAGGATTTTTAGCAGTTCCCTTCCAAATCCATACTTGTACCCATCAGTCTGGAACAAGTTGATCTTTTCTTATCTGTCCATAGGACATATTAAGTTCCAGAATTTAATATTTAATATGATTTTTCTTTACCATGGAAATAATTCTGCCATCGATCACAGTTATTTTCTGTAGCCTTCTGAAACTTTTGATATTCACATGTATTTTCTGACACATGCAAATGCTGTTTATTTTTTGTAATTAAAATAAATAAAAATAAATGAATAACAAACACCTTGTTCCCTTAAAAATTGTAAGTTGGGGAGAGGATCAGATATAGACAGTGATATAGATAGATCAGGTCTAGATCAGATATAGAACAATGTACACTTCGAGTTGGGTGTAAATACCCACAAATTGAAGAAGAAAGGTTGCACATATGCTAATTAAAGGACAAATTTCAACTCCAGTATACTCTGATAGACAGCTAAAAGAGAAACTCTGTCAAAGTCCAAATATTTTTGTACCTGACTGAACATGTTCTGTAGATGATTTCTTACTTTATGATTGCCTTCTTAATACCAGAATGTTGTATGACCCTCTCTTGTTTGTATTCCTCTTGTAATGGTAGAATTACAATGTTAACTAGAAGGGGAAAGCTCATGTATAATTTGTGTTGGCTTGGCAGAGCCAGAGAAACATGCTAAAGAGCTGATTAAATGATAGTATTTGCTGTGATGGATTCCCATGTGGTTGCTAGGAAGTTACTAGGCAACTTTCTACTTTTTTATTTTTGTTGCAATGGTATATTATTCACATGCAGGTGTTTGCTAGGTGGTTGTTGTGGGACTCCAGGATGGCATTAGACTGTTGCTAGGTGGTTGCATGTTGGAGGAGTGAGACAGAGCAAGAATGTAATTAAAAATTTAATACACTCCTTATCCCCATTTTGGAACATTCATGCACATTTACAGTTATCTAATCAGCCAATCATGTGGCAGCAGCCCAATGAATAAAAGCTTGTAGCTACATATAAACAGTTTCAGTAATTGTTCACATCAAAGATCAGAATAGTGGCAAGAAAAGTATATCAACATGCACAAAATATTGAACCTTGAGGTGGGAGGGCTATGACAGCAGAAGGTACAATGGTTTACACTTCTATCAACCAATAACAGGAAACTGACACCATCATCAGTACAGGATCATCAAAACTGGACTGTTTAGATTAGGGGGGAAAAAAATCACCTGTACAGTTTTGACTTTTATAGTGGTTTTCCCCCATCAAGAAAACCTTCCATTTTAAGTGTTGTGTAAACCTTTTATATCAACAGTATGTTACCCCACCTGCCAGGTGATTTCTAAGGAATATCAGTTGGTTGCTAGCGTGTTTGTTTGCTTCTAGCATAATAAAGGAAGAGTCTATAGTGTTAGAGGGTGGAGCATTGCCATTTTAATTCTCTTCAGTATCTTTAAATTAAGAAGTGCTCAAATCTTGTGGAGGTAGTACCAATAAACCATTTTCTTTGTTTTATTATAGGGAAAAAATTATGGGGGTTTCCCAAGATGTTGCTACTGTGCTACTAGTTGGTTGTTAAGGTATCCCAGGTAGTTGCTATGGTGTTACTAGATGGTTGCTATATGTATCTCAGGAACTTGTAATGCTGTGAGTAAGTCATTTCATGATGTTTCTAGTTTCTTGCTATAATATTCCTAGTGGTTGAGTGTTGATCCAAGATTTGTTGTTGGGTGTTAATGGTCTTTGCTGTGATATCCTATCTTGTTGCTAAAGCAGTGTTCTGTAGTTTCTAGGGTATTTCAAGTGGTTGCTAGAGAGATATTAGGTTGTTTCTAAGCCAGTTTTCAGCCAGTTGCTAGGTTCTTGATGTATGTTTTCTGTGGTGTACTAAGTGGAAGGGAAGATGTGGGTAGATGGTTGGTTTGATATCCCATATGGTTACTAGAGTGTTGCTAAATAATTTCTGTCATTCCTTGTGTATACATATAGTTTCTATGTTGTGACTATGCTTGGTTGCTAGTCTGTTAATTGCTCACTCTCATGTATAATTATTTCTAAATATTAAAAAAAAATAAAATAAAATAAAACTTATTTTACTAATGTTAACTTTAAAATTGTTTGAAAGCAGTATCTGAACACCCCATAATAATATCAGTATGAGTGCTGGAACATAATAAGGAAATTAAGATTATGAAGAATATATTGGCTCTGTCAGGCCAACATAATAGTCAGGATTTAAATTTACAATAATGCTTTATTTTTATTAATATACAAGGCAGCATACCTTATCGTTCATTCCATCCTCTGGCAAGATTGATTCTTTTGGTCTTGGAGGGAATGGACAACTTGGAACACGTCACACATGCAACAGAATAAGCCCTGCTCCTGTAAAAGGCCAATGGAGAGCTTACAATGACCCAACACCAATAGAATCTGGTCAGTACACTTAAACCTGATGATGCTAATCTTTACTGCACAGACAAGTGTGTTAAAATGCTATTTCTCAACCATCATGAATTTTCAGATACTTATTGTTGTTTGTATTGCCCATTTAAGAGTCTGAGAAGTTCTACACTGTGAAGAAGATTTATGCTGGAGGAGACCAGAGCTTTGCCCATTTTCACTCTCTTAAGGTAATAGACTATTGAAGCATTGCAGTGTAGTGATTAACATGTACATACTTTGATAAGAAAAATAAATTTCAATCTTTAATTGTATGTTTTTATTTCTCAGGGCCTAAATAAGAATGTTTGGTCCTTGCCAATTTCTATAAACAACCTTAAGTGACAGCAGAAAAAAGTAGTCAATACTTTTTCACAAAAAGTAAACCAGCATTCTGACATAGTATTCTGGTATAATGACTGCAAATTTCCCAGGTCTTGTGGCTGCATATAAGACATTGGATCATCAGATCATCATCAGATATTATTCCAGAACTTTTTTCAGATGCAATTTTGCAAACCTAAGTTGTGGTGCTATATTGGAGAATACTTGGTCCTCTGCTGTACTCTATACTGGATCCCTTGGTGAGGTCCTATCCTCACTTGGGTTTTCATATCTCTGCTATGTGGTGGGAACTTAATCCCAGCAAAACCATATTGCTGTTCATCTCAGGTGATTCAACTTGTTCTCAATCTCCCTATGTTTTCAAACTCAATCCTGGCACCTACTGTAGATTTCCGAATAGTTGGATCACTAGATGTTTTTAAGCAATGTCTAAGAGCATCTTCATGAAGTATTTAAATTAGTGAAAAAGGTTTGTCTGTGACCAATTTAAACAGTATATTTGTCTTTGCATTTTGCTATTTTTTAATCAATTTTTTTCAGGCTGTTTAGATGTTAGATCCTCCAAAATTGGTAGCTTATAAAATCACTCTGGTCCTATCTTATTTTATTTTATGAAGTCCATTGATTTTCACAATGTGATCTTGACATTTTATACAAATTCTTAATTTTTTAATATTCTTCTACACATTCACAGAATTTTTTTTAACATTAACTTTAACAATAACTTGCATTTTATACATTTTAAGAATTTTTGACATTTGTATTTGATAATTTAATTTATAGCTGCACACCAGTCATGACCACAAATAGAGTATTTATATCCTAAATGAGTAAACAATGTAAGAATTACATGTACCAGTGCCCCCTTGAAACCCCAAACTCTAACCTCTAATGAAGCCTTTGAGGCCTATCAATGGTCTATATTTTGTGGTAAACACAATATATGTACTCTGATAAAGTTGTTCTCTTCCCATAATTGTTGATTCTGACACAGATGTACACCTACAGTACGTCCTAGAGGGTGTTGTGGTCTGTTCAACATTTGTGAAAGGTTTTTTACTGAGGGAAAAAAATTCTGTGTTCCACCACATTTGTTTCCTTAGTCTTCCTGTCCTTTTCTTGGTCTTGAGCTCACCAGTGCATTCATTCTTTTTTGTGAATTTACCAAGTAGTTGATTTGACTTTTATTAATCTAATGTTTTGCTGTGTCTCTAATGGGTTTCTTTTGTTTGTTGATTTTGTTTCCTTTTAACTCAAATAATGAGGGAGAATAACACAGATCTAGACTGCCAGTTGACCAAATACTTCCTTAAAAGGGCAAGAACCACTTATCAAAACCCTAATTCCTGCACCATGCAATGTCTGCAATTAATTTGAATTTATTTATTTTTTATTATTGTTTTAATAATTATTCCTTGATTATGATAACTTTAATAATAATATTAATAACAACTAAAATAATTACCAAATGATGAATGTATTTGATTGAAATATGGAAGGTGTCTAAAATGCTTGAGTTTATCTTAGTTTTTTTTTGTTGTTGTTATTGTTTTTTTTAAAGGATGGCCCTTCCCCAGATGATCTGAGAATACAACATAGTAATCAGCATGTCTTAAGCTTGAATGGTGACCTCATACAGAAATGGCTGAGCCACGGTCATGGAAGACTCTTGCCAGAAATTACAGTGTACAGTATATACAGAAATCAGCAGTTTTATTTCACTACTTCTGTATTCATGTCACTAAATCAGATTTTTTAATGTTTTGCCCAGCCTTCAAATATTTATTTTTATTTCTAATCTTTCTTATAGTGAGATTGATGATGTATTCTCCTCAGCAAGTTGTTTAAATGGGAGTTTTCTTTCTACAAGGTAATCCTTTACTTATTAAATGATTCAATAGCTTCACTTAACTATGAATTTAGATATTTTTGACATTTGGAATTTATTATTAAATAATGGTCTCTACTGCTTAATTGTAGAAGTGAACAGCAATGATTGTACATCTACATTGTGTTTAGTTTATTTTGTATTATTTATATTTTATGGTCAAGATAATTGTAAATTCTATAGTTTACTGTATTGTATACGGTATGTATTTATTGTCATATATTTCCATTTCTGTTTTTTTGCTATATTTTGAACTGCTGAATTAAATTTTTGGTTGGTATTGTGTAATTCATAATTTTCTAGCCATCCAGATCATTATCGTACTAGCAATAAATGTTCTGGGGTGGACATGAACATGGCTCGCCTTCTCTTTAACAAACTCATCCAGCCTGATTATCCACATATCTCACAACAAGTGAGTGTTTGACAAATGTTCTCATAATTGTTCTGAATTTGCAAGATGTTCATAATAGTATTTTCCTTAATTTTTATAAATGTACTATGCACATTGGACATATTTTTTTTTTCCAAACATTTAGATTGCTGATAGGTTGGGGAGGCATTTGATTCCCAATCTGTGCAGCTCTCCTCCAGACATAGAAGCACTGAGGCTGTACCTCATACTTCCTGAGTGTCCTCTGTTTAAAAACCCCAACAGTTACATCACACTCACCATTCCCTTTGCCAAGGCAGTCATCTACCTCAGCAATGCTCCACTCAAAGTGCTTGGTAAGAATATTGAATTGTCAAGTTTTCATGTGAAAAGGGCATCTATATAGAAATCCCTTCTTGCTCTTACCACAGGTAATTGGACAGATTAAAGTAATATATGATAAGTAATTTAATATAAATACTTGCCAATCCGGCAATAAAAGTGTCTTATTTTAATATAAAACTGTTTATATTTGACTAGTAAAATAGCTTTTAGCAAGCCAGAGTAGACAGAGAAAGCCCTTTGGTGTTTGAGTACAGAGTAGGTACATCTAGCAGTTCCTGAATTGAACCAGGCTAACACTTTACAAAGGTAAACAGTGTGCCAGCATGGTAGTGGCTGGAAATGATGGAAAGGATGAGCTTGAGGGTGCTGAGAGAGGAGGTAAGGCTTAACTGCCTATGCAAGACAGAATGCATTGCAAGCAGAAAAAGACCTTACATTTTCATGAAAATCTTCAAGCCTGACAGTTGCTGGACTCCAAACAAAACACTGTCATAGCCAAGAAGGTGACCAGCAATCTCATAGACAGTATGTACACTGCTCAAAAAATAAAGGGAACACATAATCATTCCAGGGTAAATCCAAGTCTGTCACACTTCTGGAATATCAACCTGTCTAGTTAGGAAGCAACAATGATTGTGATCAACTGCTGTTGTGCAAATGGAACAAACCGGTGGAAATGAGAGGCAATTAGCAAGACAACCCCTATAAAGGAATGGGTCACAGACCATTTCCCTATCCTGATCCTTTCTGGCTGATTTTTGGTCACTTTTGCATTTTGCCAGTGCCTTCACCATTAGAGGTAGCATGAGGCAGTGTCTGCATCCCACAGAAGTTGCTCAGGTAGTGCAGCTCATCCAGTATGGCACAGCAAGAAGGTTTGCTTTGTCTCCCAGCACAGTGTCAAGAGCATGGAGAAGATACCAAGAGACAGGCCAGTATACCAGGAGATGTGGAGGGTGCCATAGGAGGACAACAGCCCAAGGAGGAACAGGAGGAGCACTGCCAGAGCCCTACAAAATGACCTCCAGGAAGCCACTAATGTTCATGTTTCTGCTCAAACTCTCAGACTGCAGCAGGGTGGTATGTGATCCCCTGAGCAAATGGGGTCTGTGCTCACAGCCCAACATCGTGCAGGCCTATTGGCATTGGCCAGAGAACACCATGATTGGCAGATTTGCCATTGGTGCCCTGTGCTTTTCATGGATGAAAGAAGTAGGTTCACACTGAGCACGTGACAGACGTGACAGAGTTTGGAGAGGCCGTGTATGAATGTTCTGCTTGCAACATCCTCCAGCATGACTGGTTTGGCGGTGGGTCAGTGATCGTCTGGGGAGGCATTTGCATGGTGGGCCGTGCAGACCTCCATGAGGTGCCCTGACTGCCATTACATACCAGGATGAGATCCTCAGACCCATTTTAAGATCATATGCTGGTGCAGTGGGCCCTGGGTTCCTTTTGATGCAGGACAGTGCAGGGCATCATGTAGCTGGAGTGTGTCATCAGTTCATGCATGACAAAGGAATTGATGTTATGGACTGGCCTGCCCGTCCCCCAGACCTGAATCCAATTGAGCACCTCTGGGACATGTCTCTTTCCATCCACCGATGCCATGTCGCACCACAGACTGTCCAGGTCTTGACTGAATCCCTGATACAGGTCTGGGAGGAGATCCCTCAGGATAACATCCATTGTCTGATTGGGAGCATGCATGTAGTGCATATAGGCACATGGAGGCCAAACACACTACTGGGCCTCATTTTGAACTGTCTTGAGAAATTTCCACAGAATTTTACTCAGCCTGTGATCCAATTTTTCCACTTATATTTTGAGTATGATTCTGAATCCAGACATCCATGGGATAGCGATTTTGATTTCCATTCTTATGTTATTTTGTTCTCAACTCATTCCACTATGAATAAAGATTTTCAACTTGAAGATTTCATTCATCAAGATCTAGGATGTGTTGTTTGTGTTTCTTTTATTTTTTTGAGCAGTGTATGTTTATACCAGCTATCAGAAGGCAGCTCTACTAGCCTTCTTGTGTTGACCATGCAACAATGATATGAGTGCAGATCCAAAGAATAAAGGCAAACTCAATGATTTGTGGCTGGATTTTTTGAAAGCCTGTTACCAATTGGACAATCAAAAGACCATCGACATCACCGTGGAATTTTTTTTTTTTTACATACCCTAACTGCATTGGAGCATTGTGTCAGTATTTTGGACAGGTTGGCAACAGATGGAGGTAGGATTTGGGGTATTCCATCTTACACAACCCTGGGTACTTTGAGATGATCCTTTTTGCTGCAAGGCAAATGGTCAGAGGGGTACTGCTACAGTCTGAAAAGAGATTACTTCATGCCAAAAAAGACTAGACAAGCACTTGACATGGGCAAGAATGAAGATCAGGCCTTCCAAGGCATGGAAGGAAGCTCCATAAAGGGATCAGAAAGTCCAACTGTTCGCCACAACAATGGGACACAGTAGCAGGATTATAAAGTGCATCCTAAGTACAAGTGCATCGTGATAAATGTTCAGTAGTAGCAAGTTGGAGGTATTGACTGTTCAGGTGAGTATTGTGAGGGAGCAGTGTGTTTAGTATTGTGATTGCTTCAGGAAACAAGCTGGTGTGGAATTTGTGGAATCTGGTAGGGTCTGGTCCCTTCTGCCAGATGGCAGGAAAGAGAAAAAGAAAGTGACAGAAGGGGTTATTTACAATAATTGTGGACTTTCTGAAAGAAAGATTTGTTGAAAGACTTGATAGTTGGTAGAGAGAGACCCCAATGAACTCATCAGTCCTCACAATTTGCTGTATCGCCCTGTGGTCTGAAATTGTGCAATTCCCATAACAAACCATGAGACAGCTGATTTGGACACTGTCTATTTCCCCTTTGAAGAATGTGGTGAGGATGGGTGGGGGCAGGTCATTGGTGGTAGGCTTTAATGTCTAAGCAGGTGATGTTGAGAGTCCAGGATATGTCCTGCAATGTTACATGCAAGAAGAAAAATTTGCTTATTCTTCTATCCATTGTTGTCTCTTTGGTTTGCAGTTGCAAGTGATCATTTTGAGTTCTTCTGAAGTCAGCATTCAACTCATTGGTCTTATTAACATTCATAGATAGATTTTTGTGTCTAAATCATTTGTCACCTTTCTGAAAGTAGTATCTCAGGTTTTCAGTAGTGTTTTATCACTGTCACCTAAGGTTTCTGGTTTGCACTTGCTTGCTGATATACCCAGTCATTGATGCTGTGAATTCCCCCAAATATGTAATCCTCTCTATATGTATCAGTTTCTCAGCTGTTTCAGAACTGGTTTAACTTGTTACAGAAGTCGCCAGTGGTCAGCATTCAGAAGGCCTGGCCAGGATTGACTAGAGCCAAGTCTAGCAAACTCCTACATCTATGTTAAAAATAGATGCAACTACCAATAAAATCCATCAACTTTGGGTACAAAGTCTTTGAGACTTGAATGAAAGAGAGAAGAAGCCTTTAGAACTTAGTGAACTATATTGTAATAAACTGTTTTTTCATGCATGTGCCCTTGTAACACTGCCTGTGACATTTATAAATATTCTATTTGCTAAAAGCTAACCTAAACAAATGCATCGACAATGGTTTGGGCTGTCCGTGACAGAAAAACAGAAACCACAACTATCCATTGACAGTTAACGCCATGTTACATACCATGCTAGCCAAATAACATGTCAGCTTTGTGTAACGGTAATATAACAGATACAGCTAAAGACAATGTTAACTAATTTTAACATTACATCAACCAACCTACACAGCATGTCCAGACAGACATAGACACATTAGCTAATAAGTATTAAATACAGTATATTAACCACGTAATTTATAACATAAGTTAAAACTGTTTTGGCTCAACTAAAACTGTCTTACCGCAAAATATTTCTTCAGATTTTTTTAATGCCAGCATCAGACTGTGGTTAAGCCAGCCACTCTGTCTGAAAGCAAAATTAAACTAGATGGTTGTATATTTTACGGACACAGCCTTTATATACTTAGGGGTAATATCGCTGAAAGAGGAAAGCGAGCGTCCGTGACCTCCAAATGCACAGAACAACAGATTATAAAAAAACAATGTTATTTTTAATAAATACCTGACATAACGAATACAAAACAATTCACAGTATTAGTGAGAATAAAGGCTTAAAGTTTTAATAATTATTATATATTAAAAATGAATTACATAAAGAAAATAATCCAAACTCATTACACTGTTAATTTTTATTTAGTTAATTTTACCAACTAACATTTTGAAATTTTCATTTCACAATGGATTAAATTGTTCCTCGCACAATTTTATAGCCATATATGGTGACACTGAAGGGCAATTATTAAAAGATTCCACAGTAAAAATGGCTTTCTGGATAAATTATATTCTAGATATAGTGAATTTGAAGAGGAATATCTTTGTAAATCTTTGTATATGCTACATATTTGCAATGTTGCAAGAAACCCTTCTTTTTCAAGACTTTTTTCTGCAATTCACCCTGGCATGCTATCAGTCAACTTCTGACTGATGGCAGCCCGGTCTTGCATAATCAATGCTTGGAGTTTGTCAGAATTTGTGGTTTTTTTGTCCACCCACCACCTGAGGATGGACAGCAAGTTCTTAATGAGATTAAGGTGTAGGAAGTTTTCTTGCCATGAATACAAAATTTTGATGTTTTGTTTCCTGAGCCACTTAGTTATCACTTTTCACTTTGGCAAGTGCTCCATCATGCTGGAAAAGTCATTGTTTGTCACCTACATCTTCTTGGATTCTTTGGGAGATGTTTCTGGAAGATGTTTTTGTATCATTCTTTATTCATGGCTGTGTTCTTAGCAGTGCAGTGCAAATGTGTTTTTTCTTTTTTCTTTTTTTTTTTGCCTGGGTGGGGTGATGGATAAAGTTCATTTTCATGGTAAAGAGTGAATTCATCTGATCAATCTTTATAACATTCTGGAGTATATGCAAATTACCATAGTAAAAACTGAGGGAGCAGACTATGTAAATTAATATTTGTGTCATTCTCATAACTTTTGGCCACAGCTGCACAGTTTGCTTTTGTTTTAATGTTGGTGGGAGATCATTATAAGAAAGCTGGGAGGTAATTATGTGGCAGGTTTTCTGTTTTCTTTTGTATGTTTCCTTCTCTGGTTCCCATCTCTGTTCATACACAGATTTCAGTTTCTCTCCATGTACAGCTCATCTTTTGTCTGGTTGAGCTGTTGGGTCAGGAGTTCAGTATCTGTTTTGGCTATTTCGAGGTGACCTTTGATGCAGTAATTACATTCACTCTTTTCTTGTTTGAATTGTAAGGTATCAAAATTGAATTACCTTAGTTGGTGGTGGAGAGTGTTGAGGTTTTGTAAGGATTCATGAAGAATATTTGAATATGGATTTGAGATCTGCTGAAGCAGGGTCCTAGGGGATTAATTGTGAATAGGATTTCTGATTTTGTCCCTTTTTTTTTGGATTGTGGATTTTGGCCCTCTGCTGGAATTCTACTTATTTCTTTGTATTTGCATAGCTTTACTAATCCATTACAGCTTGATTCTGTCTGAGATCATACACTCAGTATTTATTCTTGTTCACTTCTTTCTTGACTTTGAAACCAAATGGAGTGTATGCTTGGTCCAGTCAACTGTTGTAAAGGGTTTTTTCTTCACCAAGTAGACCTTTTCATGTTTCTGTGCTCACCAGTATGTTCTTTCTTTTAAGAGTCTATCAAATAGTTGATTGTTGATTTGGTGATATCTTTTGTCTTTTTGAACACGTAATTGCATCAGTTTTCAAATGCAATTGCCAAGCTGAAGAACTTGATCATGATGGACACATTTGCAAATTAATTTGGGACTGATCTCTCTCTCCTTGTGTTCTTATCTTTTTCCCCTCCAGGAAATTGGTGGTCTTGCCTTGATCCAGCAATCTATCAAGGATTGGTGGAATTGTATAAAGAGGTGATTGTGTATCTACTACGGATGCAGAAGATAGGAATTTCACCATCTGAGCACAGGACATTTACCTGCTTCTTAAGTACATGTCTGAAATTTCTGGAGATTCTGTACTCTGTAAGTATTTTGAATGCTTCACCTTGAGCACAACACAAAATATGTGTTATAGACTGTTGGTCTAGGGGGGGCCACAACAGGAAATATATGGTTGGTGGTGAGACAGACACTGTGCGACGGCATCTTCAAACCCAGAAAAAAAAAATACAATAGCGCATACAGCTACAGCCAGAATGCAACAAAAAAATTTTTATTTACATAATTCTAGACAAAGAATAACAGGAATAACAAAAAGGGGTCTTAACTTCAGAAGGGGGCAAGGCCAAAATAACATACATAAGGAAACTAACTTTTATAATCCATCTAATTCAACTCCAAAGAAAAGAAAAGAAAATACAGCAGATTAAACTAACTACCTAAACTAACATAACCAGGAGAAAAAGAGTAATACAAACAAAGATGGCACATACCTTCCTACTTAACCCAAAAACAAAAGACATAAATTAAACTTAAAATCTGTAATGGATAACTAAGGTTGACACTCACTCCTCTTTGTATAGTCTCAATCATAGATGTGTTCAGTGAGACAAAACAGGATTTCTATCTCAACAATCTCAAAACAATTGAGAGGAAGATACCAGAAAGAACAAGAAAACAGGGCTTCTAAGGACGAGTCCTCAGCCACCACACATCATCCAGCCACCACCAGCAACCAGTCTGGGGTTAACTGTAGCTTAAATACCCGCTCTCCTCTCCCATCACCCAATCACAGCAGAGCTCTAATCATCAGCTTCTTTTGGGGACACTGGTTCTGCGGGGAGAGAGAGAGACACACAGGGAGAGAGAAAGAGTACACTGCAAAAGCAGCAGAACCTTACGGCTCTGGACGTAACACATGACATAAACCTATTCTCAAAAAGACTCTTTAGGCTATGTAGAGTTAGCAACTTGAGGAAATTTACTCCTGTTTCCACATGAGAAGAGAAGCCCCAGCTTAACCCCTGAAAATCAGCTAGCCCAGTATCATACCATGGCTTTATGATCTTTGTTAATTTCCCCTTCAAAAGCTCTTGAATTCATAGACATAATATACCATCTGAAAATGTTCAGCTGTGGCCAAAAGTTTTGAGAATGACCAATACTAATTTTAACAAAGTCTGCTGCTTCGGTGTTTTTAGCTCTTGTTATTAGCATTCCTTAAGTGTCAGTAAGGCTTTTTTTGACAATTACATTAAGTTTATGTTAAGAGTCAATATTTGCAGTGTTGGCCCTTCTTTTTCAAGATCTCTGCAATTTACGATGGTATGCTGTCAATCAACGTCTGGGCCACATCCTGACTGATGGCAGCCCATTCTTGCTAATCAATGCTTACAGTTTTTATCTGAATTGTGGGCTTTTGTTTGTCCACCTACCTCTTGAGGATAGACCCCAAGTTCTCGAATGGGATTAAGGTCTGGGGAGTCTCCTGGCCATGGACCCTTCATTTCGATGTTATGTTTCCCAAGCCACCAAGTTATTTGTCTCTTATGGAAAGGTGCTCCATCATGCTAGAAAAGGCATCTTTCATCAAAAAACTGTTGTTGGATGGTTGGGAGCAGATGCTCTCGAAGGATGTTTATGACATTGTTTTTTTCTTTATTTATGACTTTCTTAGGCAAAATTGTGAGTGAGTCCTCTCCCTTGCCTGAGAAGCAACCACACACATGAATGAACAAGTATGATTTACTGTTGGCATGACACAGGAATCAGTCCTCATTAGCACTTACCTTTTCTTCTCAGGACAAGTTTTTTTTCCAGATTCCCCAAACAATCAGAAAGGGGATTCATCAGAGAAAATGACTTTACCCCAGGCCTCAGCAATCTAATCCCCGTACATTTTGCAGAATATCAATCTGTCCCTGAAGTGGCTTCTTAGCTGCCGTTATTGACACCAGGTCATCCTTCAAAAGTCTTTGCCTCACTGTTCTTGTAGATGCACTCACACCTGCCTGCCACCATTACTGAGCAAGCTCTGCAGTGGTGGTGCCCCAATCCCGTGGCTGAATCAACTTTAAGGGATGATCCTGGTGCTTGCTGGACTTTCTTGGGTGCCCTGAAGCCTTATGCACAACAATAGAGTTGCTCTCCTTGAAGTTATTGATGATCCGATAAATTGTAAATTAAGGTTTAATCTTACGAGCAGCAATATCCTTGGTTATGAATTCCTTGTTGTGCAAAGCAATGATGATTGCACGTTTCCTTTCAGTTGACTATGGTTAACAGGGAAAGAACAATGATTTCAACTACCACCCACCTTGTAAAGCTCGCAGCCCTAATTAAACTTAATAAGCATGGCAGAGTGTTTTCCAGCCTTGTCCTCATCAACACTCTCACCTGAGTTAAGGAGTGAATCACTGACATGATGTCATCTGGTCCTTATTCGCAGAGCTGAAATGCAGTGGAAATGTAGTTTTTTTTGTTTGTTTGTTTGTTTTTTTATGGGGTGTTAAGTTCTATAGTATATGCAAATTGTCATAATAAAAACTGAGGCAGCAAACTTGTGAAAAGTAATATTTATTTCATTCTCAGAACTATTGACCATGGCACGGCTGTATCTGTTGTGGTTTTGGGCATTATGTGCCATGCATTATCTAAAACGAATTGAAAAGTTGTTTCCATGTTAGCACAACATTTCCATGTTTCCAAAGTAAAACAGTCTATAGATTACAATATAAGCATGTGTCCCAATTATCTGGTTTTAATAGACTGCCTGTTGAAAGCTTCTGCCCTCCCTGATAGCCATCAACCAAATTGCCTGACTTCTCTAAAATAAACAAAAAGAATGAAACGCTCAATTATAAAAAATATGTTTAGACAGCATAGTTTTTATGTACTTGTTCATAAAAACATGTTAGCACCATGGCCTTATATGGTTGAAATGAAAATAAAAAGCTTTGTGACTTGACTTGAGTATTGAGCATCCTGAAGAGAAGCATCATGGCCTGGTTTGGGAACAGTGAAAAGCACCATAGGTCATTTGGGGCCTCATCCAGACAGCACAAATAACTAAAACTTGTGCGTTGCACAACACCCAATATCTCAGCCAGATTTTTACATTATACATATGACATATTGCACTAAAATCTGCACATTATTCATATAGGCATACTTTTCTGCCTATTTTTTTATTGTTATTGTAGCTATTACTTTTTATTTATGTAGCTGTTACTTTTATTACACAGACAGTCAAAAAACATTTTGCTATGTCATACTGGGTATGGATTTCATTAAACTGTTTTTCTGATTAGTGTAGGTGTGGGGGTGACGTGAAATAGAAGTTATAGATGACATGGCAGACATGCTGTTTAAAGAGTATTCTTGCCCAAGATAAAATTTGAGGCAAATAGATAGACCTGCCTATTTTCTAGATATACCTGTACTGTCTTTCTAAATATAAAATCTGTAATTTGCACACTATTTTACCCCATAAAGCATGTCATTTTTAAATTGCAGATAAATGAGCAAGCTGGCCAAATTATTCCTTATGACAGGTTTTATATACATGAACTGGAAGATCTTGTTGACATCAGGAGTGATTATGTTACATGGATCCAGCATCAGATGTTCTCCATGGTAAGTTCTTATTTCTCTTCGTTTCAGCCTGATTAGTCTGTATGAAAAAACATGACGCAAAATTTCTGGTTTGTACAGAATACTTGTAATGATCTTGGGACTCTTTGTTGTATGTTCTATGTGCTATGTCTTGTCTTTTATTTTGAAATCTGTTCATTGTCTTGTGTGTCTTGCTTCCCTGTCCAACCTGTTCCTTGTTATGTCCCAATCAGTGCATATATTTATACCCCCTTGTTTGCCTTGTCTTTTGCCACCACCTCATTTCTTTTCATGTGGGTTAAAATACATAAAACTGCATTTGGATCCCCTTGCTTGTTCCTTGGACACAAAGTTACAGAACAACTGACTGAAAGATGGATCCAGCAGAGAGGTTGTTGTACCTGCATCAGGGAGACAGGACCATCGAGGAGTATGTGCAAGAATTCTGTACTCCTAATTGCCCAGGTAACTCTCCCTGATATGGTCCTCAAAGTGGGTTACCGGGTAAATTTACAGGTGTAATGCCACCAGTAAATACCACTCTGACTCTTGCACGATACATAGACTTTGCTTTGTGGTTGTATGGTTTGGATTTTAATGTGGATATGGCAGAGGAACACCACGCCACTCCAGAGCCTGTGTACGCCGGATCCTGCCAAGGCCTTCCACCGGCATGGGAAATTGCGGTCCAGTGTAGATGAAGTCCCACTTATGTCGGTGCGTTCCACCAGAGCCCTCTGCCAAGATGGCCACCGCCATGCCAGAGCCCTCTGCTAAGATGGCCGCCAACCCAGAGCCCTCTGCCAAGGAGGTCGCCCCCAAGCCCCAAGCCTGCCACAAAATGGCCAAATAGTCCACCCATGACTCCCGAGCCTGCCACGAAGTGACCACAGAGATCGCCCAAGAGCTCACTGACTGACACTGACCCAAGCTCCAAGACCCTGTGCTCCAGTGCCCTACTGCCCTGGCCCACCCCCAGAACAGTCTCCACCCTTCCACCACCCTCTTTGTGCCCTTTTTGTTTTGGGTGGATGTTAATTTAGGGCTTTAGGAGCCGCCCTTAGAGAGAGGGCTATGTAATGATCAGCCCACTAGAGGGGATTGGACTTCTTTGTTGTATGTTCTATGTTCCATGCCTTTTATTTTGAAATCTGTTCATTGTCTTGTGTGTCTTGCTTCCCTGTCCCACCTGTTCATTGTTATGGTCTACTCGGTGCGTGTATTTAAACCCCTCTGTTTGCCTTGTCTTTTGTCGGTTGCTTTCCCTTGTGGCTGTACGTTTTCTGTTTGTTTGTTTGTTTGCCTTTGCCTCTGCCTCGTTTCTTTTTGTATGGATTAAAATATCTAAAACTGCATTTGGATCCCCTTCTTGGTTCCTTGAAGCCAGAAAGTTATAGGATTACTATGGCCAAAATCAACATTATTGGATGCATCTTTTTGGGCCTACAATAACTGACACTTTATCATGTACCTATACCATACTGTAAGTCTACTGTAGGTAAACTGTTATGTGGAAAAAATACTGACTGTAATCCATCTGCTGCTATGCATGGAGAGCCTCTGCATAGTCTTCCTTTTTTAAATTGTCAGAGGTTGCAATAAGCATTTGCAGAGTAAGATTTTCATTTTATGAAGTGTAAGACTAAAAGTAAAATCTTGATGGGAACAAAGAACAGGTTAACATGACCTTAGAAATATCATGCAAGGACACATAAGGATATTTATGCATATCTACAATCACCTCTGAACATATGAAAACAAGAATGGCCAAATATTTTATCTTTACAATACACTAAAGCGATTTTGGTTTCAGATTAAATGATAC
This sequence comes from Bagroides melapterus, assembly GCA_028566695.1. Classification (NCBI taxonomy): domain Eukaryota; kingdom Metazoa; phylum Chordata; class Actinopteri; order Siluriformes; family Bagridae; genus Bagroides; species Bagroides melapterus. Next base: position 6,691,742 of record JAOTRN010000041.1, on the reverse strand, counting down.
CAGCTTTTCAGGTCTCTCTTTTATATTTTCAACTCCTTGGTGGTTTTTGTTGCACAGATGTGACCTGTTAAACAATTAATAGCTCTGAAAGTCTACTCTTGGTTTGGGCTCCTGAGTTTTGTCTGTAAACACTGTATTGTTATTAAAAGGATAAACAAATAAGACCAGGGAGCTGACAGAAGAAAAGTGAGCCATTTTGAAGATGAGAAAAGATGGAAAATTGATCTGAATGATTGTACAAGCATTGTGCATAGCCAGTAAAAAAATTTAGAATGTTCTAAAAACAAAGAAACTTCTCATATATGAACAACCAGTTACAGCATTTGGCAGACACCCTTAGCCAGAGTGACATACAAAGGTGCTTTTAAGTCTCTTTCATTTAATACATTATCTCTGGTCCATTAGGTTACAGACTTAAGATACCATGAGCCTAAAAAACTGTTCAAATTTTTTTTAATACATCCAAACAGCGGAGAAAATGCTAGCTCAAGTATTTTGTGAAGAGTCTTGTTGTATACCTACCTCTTACCTTGAGAGATCGTGGGACCAGGCAAGCAGTGCTGGTAGATTGGAGGTGCGAGGTGCAGTGTGAGGAGTGATAAGAGTTTTGAGATCAGAGGGAGCTGGTCCATTTTTGGCTTTGTATGCAAGTATGTGTTTTGAATCTGATATGTGCAGCAGCGGGGTGGTATGCGAGAACTAGGTTGAAGGTTGAAAACAGCTGCATTTTGGATCATTTGCAGAGGATGAATTGCGTTCATAGCTAGACTTGCCAGTAGTATGTTTTTTCTTTATTGCACCATTCAGAGTAAAAGGTTATTTGAAAAGGCCAGGAGATTTATAAATTGTTTTATGCATATGCATCACACTTTTACAGTTCATTAACTTTTTTAATGTAATGTAAAATTTATTATAGACATTTAGTTTTGTCATTTTAATACAAAGCAGATTGCCCTTTTTTTTTGTTTTTGTTTTTTTAATTAAATTAAATATTTTTCAAACTTTTTTCCAATAAAAAAAAAAAATGTATGTCAGTTCACAAAGCAGCAAAAGTAACAGACAATACTGCTGGGTTTTGCATGCAAAAATATATAAATAAGACAGTCGAATTCTCCAGAAGAACTGTGGCAGATTCTTCAAGATGCTTTGTAAAATGTACCAGCTCATTCTATAATCTGTATTATAACATAGAAAAAACTGTTCTTGAGAATTTTTTTAGGGATATGAATTGTACACAGTCCTAGTACTATTATTCTGGATATGGAATGCCTCTTCATTAGATTTCACATTAAATATTTAGGATTTAAATAGTATTGTCTTTAAATAAGATGTAAAAAATGCATTAACCACCTTTAGCTAAATTAAATTGTCATAAAAAAAGAAACAATATCTCAAAATATTTACATATTAGCTATATAAAAAAACTAAGGATGTAATCAAGTACAAATACATCATTTGGATTGAACAGATGTGTTTTTAATCAATACAATTCTGAGTACATTTTGAGCTTTTTTGTTGGTTTTTTGTATTATTTATTTGGGGACAACAAAAAGAAGAATGAGGAGGAGATATTTGTAGACAAAGACAACATTTATGTTTTTTTTTCTTGTTTTTTTTGACAGGTGATTGACTCTCAGGTCAACCTGTGCAAATACCCATTTGTATTTGATGCTCAGGCAAAGACAATGCTGCTTCAAACTGATGCTGTTATCCAGATGCAGGTGAGTGCAAGAGATTTCCTCACCAGGATCCCCAACATTTATGAATTTTCCTCAGCTTTATCAAATGTCTTATTTTTGATCAGATGGCTGTGGACCAAGCAGAAAGACAAAATCTTAGCTCTTTATTCCTGCCTGGTGGCATGGTGGAGTCAGTAAACCCATGTCTCATTCTCGTGGTACGCAGAGAAAATGTTGTTGAGGACACTATGGAAGTTTTGCGGAAGTCCAAAAATGTTGATTACAAGAAACCTCTAAAGGTACTAATAGCATCACCTTTTAAATCTGATTTCTTAGATCTTTTTTAGATCTGATCAATTTGATGTATATGGGGTAGGAGTTTACTCAGTAAAGCCCCATAGTGCAATATTTGAACAGAACAAACACTTTCAGATACTGTTCCTGAAACAGTTTTGACCAATGCCCCTAATATCTTAATCTCATAAATAAATACAACTTTATCACAACAACTTTATCACAGCTATTACCAATAATAATAATTACAAAAAATAATAGTAAATCATGTGAATATCCACACATAAATGCAATTTTGACTGTATGCAGGTGATCTTTGTTGGAGAGGAAGCTGTGGATGCTGGAGGTGTGAGGAAAGAATTTTTCCTCCTCATAATGAAAGAATTGTTGGACCCCAAATATGGCATGTTCAGGTATTATGAGGAGTCCAGACTCATCTGGTTTTCAGACAAGGTAAAGATCTGTCCAGGACTTGAATAGGATTTGTCTCCATTTAAAAGTAAACTTTATCTGAATATAGATTCTACATTTTGTAATTGTTAGATTTATCTATTCCTGTTTTGTAGACTTTAGAAGATAACGACTTATTTCACCTCATTGGGGTCATTTGTGGTTTGGCCATATATAATCTGACCATAGTGGAACTAAATTTCCCTGTAGCCCTGTACAAAAAACTCTTGAAGAAAACTCCAACTTTAGAGGACCTGAAGGAGCTCATGCCTGTTGTTGGCAGGTTAGTTTTCTGAATTCACTCAATTATATTAACCCCTTTTTTGTACAGGATTTAGTCAGAGTATTCTGTAATACTGTTTTTTCTTATAAACACATTTTTCACAGTTTTTTAATTACCTTGTCACAGGAGTCTGCAAGAATTATTGGACTATACAGATGATGTTGAGGAAACATTCTGCTTGAACTTCACAGTAAGAGCAGTTGTTTATAGAAGTACTGTTGTTACTTATTGCTGTTAAAATTGCATGTAGATAATGTGATTCTTGCACAAATTGATTATTTTCAAAATATAAGTAATCATTTCAACATTGAAACACTGTAATACCTGTCTACATTTACTTACTTCACTGTTATCAACCTTGCATCTTTGCACTATATAAATAAATATAGAATATAATAAAACTGCCTTTGCACTACTGTACAGCACTATAGAACATATTCATACTACCTGTACATAAACATTCATTCCCCTGTACATATCTCCACCCATAACTTTATATTTTTACTGTAATTTATTGTAAATATGACAGTTTGCACTTCTGGTTAGATGCTACCTGCATTTCATTGGCTCTGTACATGTACTCTGCACAATTATAATAAAGTTTATTCTAATCTAATCTAATATCGTTCTTGCACTAATACAGATTAAGATTTTGAAAATAATCTAATATAAATTGTTGTTTTCTATATTTAATTCAGTGCTTTTAGGTCAGGTTTTATTGCAAACATGATAACAAGATCCACTATAACCTTTAAGACACTGTTTTCTGCCTATTTTGCATGCAGTATGTTCATGTCACATCCAAACTGAAAGTAATGTACATTGTTGTTTGAAAATGAATTAATAAATACAATTCTGTATGGAATGATGGTTGAGAACGCATCAGTATACATCCCACCAAATTATAACCTGTATTTAGGAAACTGTATGCAAATGTTTTTTTTTAGATTTCTCACCTAGACACTCTCTAAGCATCAGTGTTGGTGGATAAAGCAAAAATCACTAATACCATTACTTTATACAATCACATATACTTATGGTAATCCAATTGCAAAAGCTACCAAATACTGATTTAGTGGTAAGCATGTATTATGCATGGAAGATGTAATTTATTGAGTATAGTATATTGTATGAGTGAAATATTTGTATAATTCATTCATTAAACCTTTTTTTATTCATGCAATATTGTTTTGGTTCTTTTCTGTTCTCAGATTACTGTGGAGAATTTTGGGGAAACTGAGGTATTGGAACTGGTACCTAATGGAATTAACATTCCTGTAAACAATCACAACAGGTATTTGTTTCATAATTGTAATTTTGAATTTTGAGTATTATTTATTGTTATTTATTATTTACTGATTATCTGTCAGGGACCATCCACTTAAGTGATGATTAACACTGTAGAGCTGATTTGCATTGTTGATTTCCATCCATGTTTTAGTGCTCCTGAAAAATAAGATAATGTGAAATGTATATGCAGTCCATATCAAGTATACTAAAAATTGGCCTTATGATAATGTTTGGAGGTTGCATATTGTCTGTTCATAATTACATTGTATGACATAAGTTTACATTTTAAATTTACATGGTCAAAGTTATTGGGACTTTTTTGTTTGTTTGTTTTATTTTTCATTTGTGCTGTCATTTGATTTCTTGTGGTTTTAAATAGGTGATAACTTGTGACAACAAGCAGCTCACAATAGACCACACAAATTTCTTTTTTAACACCTATAATATGGCTTATATGCAAAAATGAATTTCTTTCATTCACATTGTTAGACTGTTTTTACTTATCTTTTCTACTTTTAAATATTATTTTATACAAAATACTGGGCTTACGTTGTATTTGAGGTAGAACTGGCACAATTTGAAGATGCTTCTAGACATTACAAACTCTAGTATAATTGGATGCTTAGAACAGGCCAAAATGTGTTGCATATTTCATACTGTTACATATTTCATACTGTTTGGTTATACATACTGCTTATATCTGTCTTTTGCGATTTTATTTTACAGACAAGACTTTGTAAATGCCTACGTTGACTACATTTTCAACTTATCTGTGGCTCCTCTTTTCACTGCCTTCTATGCTGGATTCCACAAAGTATGTGGAGGGAAAGTTCTGGAGCTTTTTCAGCCAAATGAACTACAGGCAATGGTTATAGGGAACACCAATTATGACTGGAAGGAATTGGAGAAGGTATGGAAATTGATATTTAAGAACAATTTCTTAAGTCAAGAATTGAATTGAGCTTAAAGGTATATACAGTCTCTCTAAAGTCTCTCTGCTATCTACTGAAGATATTTTAGTTCCAATTCAATTAGCAAAACCTCTGACATTATTTATCTTGGTTTAATTTTTTACACCAAAAAACCTTCCATATTATCAAGATGGTGGACTTTATATCCGTTGTACATGTTTAACTAGCATTCAATTACCATTAATCTCTCTTGAAGCAGAAATACAGATTGTCACAAGAAATTGTCACAAAACAGTCCTCTTGCAGAAAACTTAAAGTAACTGATTTAATTATTTGATACATAAAAAAGTACATCTGTACATAAAACTTTATAGATTTTTGTTATAAAATAGCTATTATTTTTCAACCATGGTGCAAACATTGTTTTGATCTCTCTTAGAATACAAAGTACAAGGGAGAATACTGGCCTGAACACCACACTATCAAATTCTTCTGGAATGTTTTCCATGAGTTACCTCTGGAAAAGAAGAAGCAGTTCTTGTGTAAGTGAGAACAAGCTGTCATTCATTCATCCACCATCTTCAGTCACTACTATATCTGGATCAGTTATAAATAAGTTGTAATTACAATGTTTATTAATTATGCATTGATATTGTTTTTACTCTTTATTTTACCTTTTCCAATAATTTGGTGGGATTTGCAGTGTTTCTCACAGGTAGTGATCGAATCCCCATCCTGGGCATGAAGAGTCTTGTCTTGGTCATTCAACCAACAGGAGGTGGAGAGAACTATCTTCCTGTTGCCCACACTTGCTTCAATCTTTTAGATTTGCCAAAGTATACAAGTCAAGAAAACCTCAAAGAGAAGCTTCTACAGGCCATTGAACACAATCAGGGCTTCAATCTGGCATGATTGTTTACAGGGACACAAAATTTGTTTCTAGACCACAGAATGTTTAAGACCACTGATTAAAAATACTATAAATTTAAAGGTAAACACTCAAGGGAGTGTTTACCTTGAAATTTATAGTAATTAAAGGTAAATACTATAAATTTAAAGGTAAACACTCAAGGGAGTGTTTACCTTGAAATTTATAGTAATTAAAGGTAAATACTCAAGGGAGTTTAATATGAGTATCATTTAATTAATTTGCACTATTTGCAGTCATTAATGATTTATTATTTTCAACAATTAAAGTTTTGATGACACCTTGTATACATTTGATTCTTGTTCTATTCTTTGGAATCACCTGCTAAACATGAGCATTGGGGTATTTTTGATTTCTTTCTTTGTGTTGTGAAGTGACATCTTAAAAGCAGTTACTCTGATTGCATTTACTCTTTTTAGCATATGAGTGATTTAAGCAACTTTTAACTTTAGAGCCCCAGGGATCACAATTTAAAGTGTTCAACAAACCAAAAGTCTAAATTTCCCATGTTGCCTGTTCATAACTGGGGTTCAGGGTTCAAGGTTCTAGTTTCAGTTGTGAGCTGGCCTATGTGAAGTTTCTGTACATGTTCACCCCATGTCTATGTGGGCTTCATCTTGATTCACAATTTTCTGACCACCTCTGGATCTACTGTGACCCTGGCCCGGGTAAAGAGGTTACACGGATAGAGGGAGGAAGCACCACAATGCTTTCATTACACCGCAAGCTGTATTTTATTGTGTGATGTGTTTTGTACATATTTGCAGGGGCACAGCCCATGAAAATTGTCTTAGTAAGGTTTGTGTGGTCCTTACTTTTATTTTTATTTTTAAAAAGCTACACTGACCAACAGAGCATGACCAGTGTTATTACCAGTTTCTTTATTAGTGTTATTACCAGTTTCTTTATGGTAATTAATTTACCAGTGTTTCTTCATCATGCAGAAACACTGCACATATCACATCTTTAATAAAACATTAAAATATTCTTTACTGTGCTCCTTTTCCCCATTTTTCTTCCAAAACCTGGTCAAATGCTAACCACCATCCTACTGACCCCAGCTCATGAAGTCAGCCAGCCACATCATTTCAAGCTGTTGCTCATGCTGCCTCACAGGGGTAATATAACACAAAAAGATAGCTCTGTAACTCACACAGCTCAGAGTGGCTTGATTGGCATTGAAGTTCATGGGTTTTGCTTGTTTGCAAGCTTAAATTATCTTGGTTGTTCAATATATCTATGCAGAAGATAAAAGTTTAAAGATTTAATTTCTCATAACGTCGGTTTTCTTCCATATACTTGCCTTAAAATGATATGGATGGTTCCATATTATGCTAAAAAAAAAATTAATTATTACTATTTTTTGTTGAATTGTGTGTTTATAATTAAATTTTATAGCATCTGTGGTCTTCCCGGGTCAATTTAACCCGGCAACATTTAGTGGTGCACTGGGCCACACTCTTGCACTTTCCAGCAAAATGATGTGTACTATTCATTGGAGTCAATGTAAAAAAGCATGATAGAAGTCTTTGTTTTTACAGCTCTGTGTAATGGAGTACTGGTGCCATAGTTTAGTTAACAGTAAAAATTACAAATTTTGCCTCTTCTCAGCAGAGGGACCCATAAAAAAGCAACAATGCATGTTTTTTTTTCATGTCATGGCCATGCAATGCAAAAATGTGGTTATAATGGCAGTCAATGGGGCCACGATATGCAAATGAGGTAAACAAAAATGAAATTTGATGCTGCACAAAAACTCTCAATGCATAAGAGCCAATGCTTTACCATTTTAAGTATGTGAAGTTCTCAGTTGCTTCAGCTGATTGCAGTTTTGGTCACATTCAAATGCAGAAATGCTGATTGAGCATGAAAGAAATCCATTTTGTTTCTGTAAAGTTGGTCACTTTGTGAGTAGATCTCTAATTCTGATTAGTTGTCCAGTAGCCCTGACATAACCTGTACCAAATAATTTTTCCCATCTCAAATATCCTTAAGAAATTGCCTAAATGAACATTCGTATTTGTTGTATTGTAATCTTTGGTAAATTCTCCACAACACCTTTAGCTAATTGTAAAGAAGCTAATGATGAAAATGGATTGACTGAGGAAAAGGCATGTCTGGTCCTTTCAAAATGTATGATATACTCTGTAAAAAAAAAAAACCTAATTTAATGGAAAATTAAATTAGGTTCACTAAATGTACTTATACATTCAAACGTAATTCTGCTTAAAATTTATCTAACCTTTTTTGCAAGTGTATGAGAGAAAAATACCCCAAGGCACGTTACAGTGGAGCATTTAATACTAGGAAAAGCAATAGATGGAGAAAAAAGTTAGAAAGTTCTTGAATGTATCCTAGCATGTACTAAATATAGTCCATCACTGAACTAACACACACACACTTAAACCTAAGGACAATTCAGATTCCTCAATTCATAGAATATGATTCAGATTCGAAACTTTATTGTCATTTCAACCACATATAGCTGAAGCAGTACATAGTGAAATGAGACAACGTTTCTCCAGGACCTGGTGC